>CM033625.1:8898339-9439944 GCA_019453435.1 Rhinogobius similis | reverse complement strand
ACATTTTTTGTTATTTATTTATTTATAGGAATTAGCGCCTGAGTGCATGATTAACGCGATGTGTCAGCAGCAGTTGCCTGAGTTATGTTGAGCTATGTTTCATCCATTGTCCCGAAGCAGTAAAAAAACACTCATGTGAACAACAACTTGACATTACATGACATTCAACATTTAAGCGTGACTGACGACACATCCAAGACATTACAAAGAAAAGTCCAAAGTTAAAAGAAATGAAAGCCCTCAGATAACTATAAGTGTTTTTAAGCAGTAACAAGCCCAGAATCTCAAGTCTGTCTGTAGTGAGGACATATTTGAGCGTAAAGCTGACAGTGTTACATTCAAACCATGTAAAAGTGGATAATTAGAGACATAGCACAGCCATCCCAAATGACACTTCTGTCTCTGTGTCTCCTCCAGAAGTCGATGCCTCCTGTTCTACAAAGTCATCTGTCAGCGCTAAATCCCATCGGTTGTCACGGCGACCGAGACAGCATCCTCGGCCTCCTGAAGGGACCGACTCCAGCCAGGAATATTCGTGCCCAGCCACACTTTCTCTCCGACAAATCCCTCAATCAGCCAATCAAAGGCGCAGACTGCGGTGCCGACATCACGAGAAGGAGAAGAGCTCTCTCTCTGCGGCAAAGTCCCAAACATGAATGAAATATGGCGCCGCAGCTCCCGAGCACCAGAATGTAGTCAAATGGGCGTAGGAACAGAACAAGAACTCCTGACTACATGCTGTTTTATGGGCTGCCATTTGTTACACTGACAGGAGAAGTCGAGATTTCATATTAATTTAAAAATACAATATCCTCGCCCACGTGTACAAGCCATATCGCAGGCTTCTGTCCAGCAGCAATATACCAATGTCACAGAAATAACCCACTCAAAACAAGGGGCTGGAGCTGCCTGTTCACGTCTGACAGCCTGGGACAAGATTGTCGTGGGGATGTCTGTAACTTTGGAGGACAAACTAAACATGTAAAGGGAGTTCTTTGGAGGCTAACATTCCTTTATTTTACATTCATTTCCTTTTGGGCAGGTATTAAGTGTTGAACTGTAACATCAGTGGATCATCATTTGACATTGTGTTAATTGTAAGCAGCTGCAATATTGATCTAAAACGATGTAATGGAAACAGGTGCATGACTTCCTGTTCAAAACAGCCAGAACAGATAAACCCCGCCTCTTGACATTGACAAGCTCCACCCCTTCATAGTGACACCAACACGCCTTGGAATATATATATATATTTATCTTTTAGAAGTAGCGCAAATGTGACATTTACAATTTTGTTGACAAAGCTCTAAATAATGTGTCTGCCAAGTTTCAGTGACATTGCTGGAAATAAATTTTGGCCTCTCCACTGAACTTGACATGTGTTCATATGAGACTAATTTGGAATATCGTGGCCCCCAGGCCAAGAGCGATCTAAAAATAGGATGTATCGGTGTGATTGACTTTGTTGCATCTTTTGACTCAAAAACCAGATTAAGATTTATTGGCAATCTGAAATGTGGGTACTTTTCCATGACCGGCAGGGGCGCTAAAGTGAAAATTGCTCATGTGCTTATGAGTCTGTTGAATTTAATATTTTATTCTGCATCTGTGGTTACAGTTAGTGCTCTGTAGGAGCAATGTACATGGCTAGGAAAAGTATTCGAAGAAACAGGAAAAGGAGATTTGACAGGAAGTCTAAAAACAATGTAAAACCACAACTTTCATATGATTGACTTTTGAGCCGAATTTTGTAAATAGTGGATCTGTCAAGTGTCACCCTTCGGCTCAAAAATAATTGCTTAGAAGTCTCCATAGATTTATGTAAATGTGTCATAGAGCAATGGGAAATTTGTAGTACTGTTTGCACAGAGTATTAGGCCCACCGTTAGTCCAAAAAGGGTTATAAAGAAGTAACAGCAGAAAAATAATGAGGACAAAATGATGTGGTGTTATTTGTTCATAGTTTATTGTAAACCTTAGAATAGTTGTATACACATTTGCATAGTGAAAAAGAAATGGTTGAAGGTATAGTTTACTTCATGCAAAGAACAGGATAGTGTTTCATGTTCACATGTGGGTAAAAACATGGCGTAGCAGAGTATAATATTGTATGGTGTTACAAAGTAATCCATGACATGGAAAAGGCCAAATTGAGCATTGCCTGCCTTAAATGGAATTGGTCAAGCATGACATTAGCCTGATGCTAGGGGGCATTGTTAAGTGGGAGGAATAGAGTAATTACTTGATTGTAATTTAAGCTGCAGAAGTGCGCACAAGCGGTGAAAAACAAAACTATTGTACAGAGATGTAATAAAACATGTGTATAATAAAAGCATATGTACAATATTTTATGTTCATCGTTACACATAAGAATGTAAATAAAGATACGAACATGTATACAAGTGAAATGTGATGAGAAATATTTACCATAAAACAATGTGTTGGAAACATGACCCAGTAGTCTGGAAGAATTAAGGGTTACCTGCATAAAAGCTCACACTGAAACATGGAACCAAAGTGTGCATGCAGGTGTGAACAAGGTCTTGACCAAAGACCCCATCTTGGCCTGGACACAAAGGTGGGACAGGATCAGATTCAGACCTGGAGTGGACTTGGGCTGGGAGCCACAACAGAATACTACTCTGGAGCAGGACCATACCACACCTGGACCAAATTGTGCCCAGCAGACCAAGACCCCCGACCAAACCAGCTCTGAACCTGGATCAGGAGAATTGGGCCAAAGCGAGATCTGGACTTGGACAGGAGCAGGCATGGATTGGCCAAGGTCTGGACCTGCAGTGGCCCAGCAGATGTAGGACTTAGACTGGAGCGACCTTGGATCTGGACAGAAGACCTGGGAACTGGACCATGTGTGCCAGGTCCAGACCGGGGACTCTGCGTGAACCAGGACCAGAGTACAGAGTAGAAATAATATTTTTAACTTAAAAAACATCTACACCCGGACTTCTGGACCGGACCAGTATTCCCATGTTGGAGTGGACCCAGGACCTGGACCAGGACCGGAAGCAGGCATGGACCCCAGCTTTGGACCCGACCGACCAGGACCCCATCTTGGGACCTGCACCGGGCCAGGGAGCCCATCGGAGCCGAGCAGGGCCCCCATCTTGCGGGCCGACGGGCCAGAATTACATCTTAGACTCGGCAGACCCAGGAGCCCATCTTGAACCCATCTTGACTCGACCGGGCAAGGCCCATCTTGGACTTCGACGGACCAGGAGCCATCTTGGACCCATCTTGGACTATTCGACCGGCCAGGAGCCCATCTTGACCCGACCGGCCAGGAGCCCATCTTTGGACTCGACCGCCAGGAGCCCATCTTGGACCTCGATGACCGGGCCAAGGAGCCCATCTTGGACCTCGACCGGGCCAGGAGCCACATCTTGGACTACGACGGAGACCAGGGAGCCACATCTTGGACAGGACGCGGCCCATCTTGGACTCGACCGGCCAGGAGCCCATCTTGAGACCGGGCCATGACCCCATCTTGGACTGGGACGAGGATTAGACTTTGAGACCAGGACCAACCCACACAGCAGAACCAAATTCTTGTAACAGCAGACCAAGACCCCGACCAAACCACAGCTTCTGAACCTGCATCAAGAGATCGGGCCCAAAAGCGAGGTCTGGACCCGGACAGGAGCAGGCATGGATTGGCCAAAGGTCTGGGACTCCTGCAGTGGCCCAGATGTGGACTTGGACTGGAGCGACGCTGATCTGGACATAGACCTGGAACTGGACCAGAGTGTGGGGCCAGACCCCGGGACTCTCGTGAACCAGGACCAGAGTACAGAGTAGAAAATATTGTAACTTAAAAAAACATCTACACCTGGACTGGACCCGGGACCAGTATTCCATGTTGGAGTGGACCCGGACTGGACCAGGACCGGACCAGGCATGGACCCCAAAAGCAGGAGTGTGTACCAGGAACCCATCTTGGACTTGGACCGGGCCCAGGCAGAGCCCATCTTGACTCGAGCCGACCAGGAGCCCCATCTCTTGAACTCGACCGGGCCAGGAGCCCATCTTGACCTCGACCGGACCAGGACCCCATCTTGGACCCACCTGACTCGACCGGGCCAGGAGCCCATCTTGGACCCATCTTGACTCGACCGGCCAGGAGCCCATCTTGACCTCGATCGACCAGAGCCCATCTGACCTCGACCGACCAGGAGCCCATCTGACCCATCTTGACCTCGACCGGGCCAGGAGCCCATCTTGAGACCCATATCTTGGACACCTCATCAAATAGAGCCCATCTTGACCCATCTTGGACTGCGATCGGGCCAGGAGCTCATCTTGACCCATCTTGGATCTCGACCGGCCACAGGAGCCCATCTTGGACCCACCTTGACTCGACCGGCCAGAGCCCATCTTGACCCACTCTGACTCAAGCCGGGCCAGAGCCCATTCTTGGACCCACCTGGATCTCGCCGGCCAGAGCCCATCTTGGACCCACCTTGACTCGACCGGCCAGGAGCTCATCTTTGACTCGACCGGCCAGGAGCTCATCTTGACTCGACCCGCCAGGAGCCCATCTTGACTCGACCGGCCAGGAGCCTATCTTGACTTCGAGCCGGGCCAGGAGCCCATCTTGGACTACGACTGGACCAGGAGCCCATCTTGAACTCGATTGGACCAGGAGCCCATCTTGGACTTCGACCGGACCAGAGAGCCCATCTTGGACTCGACCGGCCAGAGCCCATCTTGGACTCGACCGGGCCAGGAGCCCCATCTTGACTCGATCGGGCCAGGTTTCATCTTTGGACTCGACCGGGCCAGGAGCCCATCTTGGACTCGACCGGGCCAGGAGCCCATCTTGGACTCGACCGGGCCAGGAGCCCATCTTGGACTCGACCGGGCCAGGAGCCCATCTTGGACCGGGCCATGACCCCATCTTGGACCCGAACAGGAGTGGACCAGGACCCCATCTTGGACTGGGACAGGATCGGACCTGGACTGGGACAGGATTAGACTTGGACCAGGACCAAACCACAGCAGAACCAAATTCTGTAGCAGACCAAGACCCCGACCAAAACCAGCTCTGGGAGACACCATGGATGTAGAATCGGGCCCAAAGCGAGGTCTGGACCCGGACAGGAGCAGGCATGGATGCTGGCCAAGGTCTGGACCTGCAGTGGCCCAGATGTTGGACGCTTGGACTGGAGCGACCTTGATCTGGACTAAAAGACCTGGAACTGGACCCAGGTGTGGTTCCAGACCTGGACTCTCTCGCGAACCAGGACCGAGGTACAGTTAAAAATAAAAATAAATAAAAATAAAAATTAAAAAAAGGCAAAAATTAAGTAAATAAAAAATGCAGCCGTGAAAAAAATGTAAAGTGGTTGCTCTTAATGGGCTTTGTTAATCAAAGAAGCACAGCAGCCACAAAAGGAGATACAGCTGTAAAAATGTCTTGTAAAAAATGTCTTATAAAAAAAAAAAAATATATGCATTAGAGAGAGTAAGCTGAGATACTGAGTATATAGATGATATGAGAGCAAGAGCGAAGCGGGCTGAAGGCGGCTTGAAAGAAGCGAGGCGAGAGAAAAGAGCTGAGGGAGAGAAGCTGGGACAGAGAGCAGGAGAGAGTGAAGGTGGGACAGAGAGCAGGAGAGGAAGTGGAAGGGTGGGACAGAGAGAGAGGGAGAGAGTGAAGGGTGGGACAGAGAGCGGGGAGAGAGTGAAGGTGGGACAGAGAGAGCTGTGGAGAGAGTGAAGGTGGGACAGAGAGCTGAGAGAGAGTGAAGGTGGGACAGAGAGAGGGAGAGAGGAAGGGGGTGGGACAGAGAGGCGGGGAGAGAGTGAAGGAGGTGGGACAGAGAGCAGGGAGAGGAGAGTGAAGGTGGGACAGAGAGCGGGGAGAAAGTGAAGGTGGGACAGAGAGTGGAGAGAGTGAGGTGGGAGAGAGAGCGGAGGAGAGGAAGGGGACAGAAGGAGTTTGAGAGGAAGGAGTGGAGACAGAGAGCGGGAGAGAGTGAAGGTGGGACAGAGAGCGGGGAGAGAGTGAAGAGGTGTGGGACAGAGAGGCGGGAGAGAGTGAAGGTGGGACAGGAGAAAGCGAGGGAGAGAGTGAAGGTGGGACAGGAGCGAGGGAGAGAGAGTGAAGGTGGGACAGAGAGGGAGGAGAGTGAAGGTGGGACAGAGAGCGAGGAGAGAGAGTGAAGGTGGGACAGAGCCAAGGGTATATAGGCAGGACAAGAGAGGAGAGAGAGTGGAATGTGACAGAGGGAGAGACACTAAGGGGACTGCATAGGAGAGATGAGTCATGGACAAGAGGAGAGTGAAGGGGGACAACCAGAGAGGAGGAGAGAGAGTGAAGGTGGAGGACAGAGAGAGAGAAGAGAGTGAAAGGTGGGACAGAGAGGGGGAGACAGTGAGAGAAGGTGGGACAGAGAGGGGAGAGCAGTGAAGGTGGGGACAGAGAGAGGGAGAGAGAGTGAAGGTGGGACAGAGAGAGGGAGAGAGTGAAGGTGGGACAGAGAGCTGAGAGAGGAAGCTGGGCCAGAGAGCGCAGAGAGAGTGAAGCTGGGACAGAGAGCGGAGGAGAGTGAAGCTGGGACAGAGCGAGGGAGAGAGAGTGAAGGTGGGACAGAGAGAGGGAGAGGAGTGAAGGTGGGACAGAGAGGGAGAGAGTGAAGGTGGGACCTACAAAGAGGTGACAGGCTGTAAAAATGTCTGGTAAAAAATGTCTTAAAGGAATATGGGCCATATATTAGGAGAGAGTGAAGCTGAGATACTGATTATATAGCTATGAGAGAGGAAGGGGACAGAGAGTGGAGAGAGGAAGGCGTAGACAGAGAAAGAAAACAGGAAAGCGGCGAGAGAGCGAAGAGAGAGAAGCTGGGACAGAGAGAGGGAGAGAGTGAAGGTGGGACAGAGAGGGGAGGAGAGTGAAGCTGTGTTGTATATGTAGAATGCTTCTATTGTAAGGTGCATTAGGTTAGATACTAAACAGCAGAGAAACCAAAATGGCGTTTAAGGCTTTGTAGGTATTGAAAAAGATGGGAAATGAATATGAAAACCCTTAGGATAAGTAAGAAGTTGTTAGATGGTGTAAGGAAATATTAGCCAGGAAAAAGGAGAAGATGTAAGATTATTAAAAAGGTAAACTGAGGGCAACATGCAAAGCCACAATATTGGAGTGGATATAGAAGTCAAATACAAACCTTACAAAGAGCAGACCAGGAAGGAGGGAGGCTGTAGGAGGTGGGCAAAAAGAAAGGGGCGTCAAGTATCTAAGGAGTTGCTCCTCTGTTTAAAGCAACAGCTATCCCTTCATGGTCACTAAAGTAGGTCGGATACCACACCACGTTTCAACATCATGAATTGAGGGACTTTAAGTACACGTGGTCAATTAAAGTGCCTCGTTCTGTAGTGGGAGAGGTGACACACTGATGAAATCCTTGTTGTTGCATGAATGTGCAGACACTGGAAGATTTCAAGATGTCATCATTGAAGTCTCCCACAATAGCTATGGAAGTGAAATGGGAGTCAAGCCAAGTGAGTAAGGTCTGTAAGTGTTGTTTGAACAGCGGCAGTGGGTATGAGGGAGGGCGGTAAATGACAGCAATGAGAATGTCGAGAGCAGTAAAGTGTTGAGCCAAACATTCCAGATGAAAAGCTGGCAAGGAGACAGTGCTGTAGGAATGACCTTCCTGACAGTACATTCCCACACCACCATGGTGCTTTGCCTGCAGTGTCACCAGAGTGGGATGAGTGCTCGTTTGATAAGCCAAGCTCCTGGGCTGACTGTGAAACTGGTAACCGTCTATTCTATATGTGGGTTCCTGTGACTGTGTAGTAAGCCAAGTTTCAGCGATAGCTATGCAACTGGGTTGAAACGGAAGCAAAGACTGCTGCAAATCCAATACATGGTTTGGCAGGCCTTGCACATTCATGAAAAATAAGTCCAATGCATGCGTGTGGGGTGTGTGCAGGGACGTGTCGGCGACCAGGAACGGAGGCATCTTGTCAAGGGCAGGTCTGATTTTGTCGTTGCAGTAAATTTTGTCGGGCTTGAAGTTATGAATGATAAGGCCTTCTAAACGTCTGACACGACTGAGGGCAACATAAGCCTGACCTGCTGTGAAGGTGTGGTTGAGACCAACCACAGCTTCATCAACAGTAAGGCCTTGGACCTTGTGGACTGTGCAAGCCCACGCTAAAGTGAGAGGGAACTGCCGCCGCTTTTCATTTTTCCTATTGGCTCGGTCTTCTGTGGGTTCGATGCGGGTTGAACCGCTCAGGTATGGAGCAGCGAGAGTGCTGCTCCTCCTCTGAGCGCCGACTGCTGCGTCATCAAACTGCACATAAATAGCCAAAGGAAGCCTGCTGTTTGGCGGGTTGTCAATGTAGGTGACTGTTCCACAGAGACCGTTTACAAGGCCATCGGCTAGATCTAGATTTTTAATGAGCATGACGCGTGCTCCGACACCTACTGCCAGGTCATCAGGCAGAGACGTTTGACGTGCCTTAACCACTCCCTCCGCGAACTCAATCAACTTACCAGTTTTTTTGCTGTAGCTGAAATCTTGAGCTGGTACAGTGATGTGGTCAGGGCACGTTATCTTGAGCTGCTGCTCATTGTGTCTTTTCACCTGGGGTTTTAGTGGGAAAATGTGCAGCGGAGGAACTTTGCCCATCTTCACCCCTCGTGCGACCGGAGTATCATTTCGCCTTCGGCTAGCATCGGGGCCCCTTTGGGGCGTGTCCTTAGGCGGTTGAGAAAGGTCAGCAAAGGTGTTATCTTGTTGCCTCACAACAGTGGTCAGCTCAGCAATCTTGCAGAAACAAGTCATTCCAGAGGTCAAAGCCCGCTCGCTCCTCATATAGAGCTCTACCCTTTACTGGAGGTAATGGTAGAAGTCTCCCACAGCGATAATGCAGAGGTTTCGAGCGGAGCTTACGCCGCTTTGTTTGATCTGCCGCCAATCTGCCGTGAATATAAGCTAACATTTTGTAAGAGACCATGGAAATCTCATCGATGACGGCGATTTGGGCGTCCTGAGAACTGAGTCGCATAGCGCGTTGACCTTCTCTTCTCCTAGTGGGACATAAGGGAGGCTGGCGTCTGAACCGATGCTAAGCGTAGAGTGTATGGTGGTCGCTTTGAGGTTATAGGCAGCAATGCCTGTCGGCGCCGTTAGCAAAGGCAGCTAATGGCATCTGGGGTACTGTACTGCACAAAGGCGCCAAAAGTCTGAGTCGCCTCGTATTGGATGGCTCTGATGAGATGGCTCTTTCCGGTGCCTGCACCGCCAGTGACAAATGTGTACAAGCGGGGCTGGGTTTTGGCCTGCCATTTTTGCAGACACCAGTGTCGGATTTTGTGGAAAATTGCCCATCTGCTGAGGGATTTAAAGTACGGATTAAGTCTAAACCCTCTTGTCTTGTCATGGTGTTTGCCTTTTCCAAATGTTGGATGTCTTCCTTTCTGATGGCCAATTCAGGTATTGCAGCCAAAGGCTCGTCCTCCTCCTCCTCCTCCTCCGGCCTTTCGACACCCTCCTCTTTATCTTCCAGCTGCTGGAGTTGCTGGACAGGGCAGAGAGCACACCAGGCATCTTCCAAAGCAGCGTGGTTGTTGACGTTGCTCTGTAAGGCTTCCAAGTCGTCAGTGTGCCGGTCAAAGATGTGTCTGTTTCTGCGTTGACCACAGCTTTCACTGAAGACTCTGAGCCATCACAGAGCACTATTTTGCCATGGTCGTAAAATGCTTGAATGGCGTGTAAGGAGGCGGGCAGCAGGTCACCTTCAGCACGGTAGGGCAGGAACAACTGTAGAAGGCTCTGATGGAACAGCTCTGGTTGTTGGAGTCGGAGAGAACCGAGGCGTAACGAATGACAGCCGGTTTACTCTTAACCCGTTTGGTGATGGCGCCCATTGAGTTTTGTAGAAGGATTGGCCGTTTGCTGGTTTGGCCGCGGCAAAGAATCCGATAATCTGAAACAAAAACTGCAATGCACATGTCATTGAAAGTACTGTCATTTGGCCGGTTCGTGTAGCGATCTATGATGTTATTCATCCAAACATCGTCAGGAGAACCATTTTCGAGCTGTTGGATGGGCTTACTAAGCCTGACGATGTTATTTCCTGTAGGGATAAAAGACACTTTGCGGGAGAACTCTTTTAAAGGCATTCCGATGACTCTGTAAGAAGCCTCCTGCGATGAAATTTCACGATTGTTCAGATAAACAGAGCCCATCTTTTTCATGGCATCTTTTGCACTTTCGTTGCCTTCCAGAGCCTCTTTTTGTGCACTGCTAAGCAACTGCCCAACTTCGCGTTCACTTTTTGAAATGTAAGTAACCATGTAAACAGCGCATGCGTAGGGGTCAGTTACATATTGAATGTCAATATTGGCCTCCCAACATAACAAAAGAAACCAGTTACCTTGATTAATCCAACTTTCCTGAAGCTCGCGTTTCAAAATGATGCTGGTGTGGCCTCCGAGGACCTCAAACGCCTCTTCTAAAATGTCCTGATTTATCCCAAGCCTGTCAAATAAATCTGCCACATTCACAGGGGGGTTGACCTCATCCAGGCAAGCTTCTTTGTACGCAGACATGATGCGCTGAGCCTCTTCTTTGCTCATGCGATCTGGGTCGTCGGGGGGACAGACACAGTGGGCCGCCTGCTGTTTCAAATGGCATTTTGGACACATGGGTGTTTGATGAGCCCTTTTGATAAATGTTCGCTGGGACGGTGGGCGTGGGAAGTTAAACCTACAGACAGTTTTCTTTTTCCTACAAGTTTTAGAGTGACGTTTGGAGTGACTTTGCAGAGTTTTAACAAGTTCCAATAACTGGGGATTATCTTTCGGGAGCTGGCAGGTGACATATTTATCAATAAAACTAATCACTTCCTCATCTGTGTTTTGATCTATCTTGGGTGCGTCTTTGACCCACATAAGGGAGTGGATGTGCGGCGAGCCTCTGGCCTGGAATTCGACGCGGTAGAAATAATCAATGATTTTACCAATTGGGTTTGCAGGTGACAGGAGAACGAGGCGCATAAAACAACGCCACCTATGCTCAAACATTCTGGCAGCAAGCACAGGGTTGTTACGCAGCAGTTTGCAGCGCTCAGCCCAATTCAAGTCTTCAACGGTCTGACTTCTACCTTCCTGAATGAGAAGCGCTTCAAGAAGGTTTTTCCACCGAAGGTCGGCTGCACTGAAAGAACAAAACCACGTAGGGACCCCCAACTGGCGGATCATAGCGAAAACGTCGGATTTCACTGCGGCCCACATTGGGGGTGAGCCTAGCACTGGAGCTAAAAAGCGAAAGCCTGCGTTAAACTGAACAACATGGCGCGCTGAGTCTCCCTGGGTTACGTCAAAGTAGCCTTTACGTGTTGCTATGGAAACGGTAGAAATGACATTGTACAAAATCAGCGTGCTGTCAGCATAAAACAGGTACTCGACATTATTAGCACACCTGGTGTCAACGTTCAAAATGCGCAGCTTGAAGTATTTTGATAAAGTTAAAGGATACTTTCTTGGGGTGTGAAAAGTGTTTGTACCCGTTACGAAGATTGTTGGGAAACATTTGGCCTCATTAGTGCGATCGTTGAGTCTGGCTATGGGATTGCTTCCTTCTGCTGGAGCTACACTAACAACGTTATCCAAAAACTGATCCAGAATTTCCTGACCCATGTCCACAGGCACAGAGCAGGAGTCGTTGAATACACCGTGCTGTTGTTTGTCGTACAGGTGTTCTTCCTCTTCTTCAGCTGATGGGGGAGTAGGAGCTGCTGCAGTCGTGTCCCCAGCTTGCTCCTCTTCCTCGTCTGGGTCCTGCTCCGGCCGGGTGAACTCGTTGATCCACTCTTCATTAAATTCGATACCTGCATATTGCTCGTTACAGTCTTTGAGGCAGCCAAACGCGTTTCTCAACTTCTGTGTGTCCACGAACTGAAACTCATAGTGGCCTTTGTAGGCAAGTTTACGCTTAAGTTTCACACGCACAAGCCCAGGTGAGTCGGTGCGAGGTAATAGTTTTGCACATACAGTGTTTAAGTTGTTCTGGACACATACGCATGGCCCCGAGATGCCTTGTTGTTTTGTGGTAGGTAAAGTGATATATTTGGAAAACATCATGTTTGGGGAAACCAGATGTGTTTCTAAGCTATTGAGTTCTTTAAGCTCTTTTGGTATCGGTGGTAGTTCTAAATTGTTAGCTGCGCATTCTGCGGGAACTTTACCTCTAACCATTTTGCCGTGACAGGAGTGACAAATGTTGAGCTCTCCCCTGGTAACAAAGATTTTACAAGGACTTAGGCAAGTACTGGCACATTTATGTACATATTTGTGTGAAATACACATAGCTAAATCGGACTTTGACATTTTAGAGTAATTGGCTTTCTTGCAAAGTCTAACACCAGTTTTAAACAGAAGTCTGTGGCACACACAACATACAAATTGAGGTCCATATTCCACTGCATTGAAGAAGTTCTTTTTGACATTATCAAATAATTTGGCTTGTTCTTTAAGGCGGGCCTGTCTGGCAAGGCTTTTAGCAATAATTTGTTGTCTGTTTTCTGGGTTGCTGTATTTTAATGTACTAAGACGTCTGATATATGTGCGCCGGGTTTCATTTGTTGAGTATTTCTGAGCAGTTGTCCGTTTTATCATTTCTCTGTGGCTTTCATTGAATTTATATTTATTGATGCTCCTCTGTTTTACAGCTTGTCTGTGGCTTTCGTTGGATTTGTATTTGTTAATACTGCGCTGTTTTGAAGCTTCTCTGTGGGCCTCATTGGTCCTATATCTATCAATGCCTTTCTGTATTCTACGTTCTCTGTAGCTTTCGTTATGTTTATATTTCTGAATATGTTTTGTTTTTAACAGTTGTTTATACGAGTCATTTTGTGCATATTTTTGTCTGCGTTTATCTTTATACATTGTTTGGTATTGAGGGTTATTGTGATATTTATGCAAAATCTCAGTTTTGTTTTTTTGATATGTGGCTTGCATGAGTAGCTTGCGTTTCCAAATCATGTGGTGAGACTTTGTTTTGCTAGTTACATGTTGCAATGGTTTGTCACTGGAGGTAGTAGCGATTGGAGTGTTTAGTTGCGAACGGGTTCTGCAGCGTGACTCAGACACATTAATATCTTCACACAATGTATAGCAACCAGGTGCATGAGGTTTACAAACACAGATGACAGTTTCATAGTGATTTCCATTACAATGCTGCAGGTAAATACTATTATTTGACAGTCGTTGAGTTGGTGTGTATTTAATCCACCTATTACTTGTGTATGTGTAAATGTCAATGCCCAAAACATCTGCTGTAGCTTGAATTTCGACTTGTGTGGCCCAAGTGTGAATTTTGTGCATGTTGGTTTGTATAATATATTGTTGAACAGAGGAATAACCTTCGCATAAAGTAGTATATACATTAGGATATTTTTTTAGTTGTTTTACTGCAGCTAATCTGATTTTACGGTGGTATTTTTGGTTGCCAGACAACGCTAGACTAATACACCTAAAAAAGCAGTTTCCGTCACCTACAATATTTTCGCTTTTGCATGGACGCCCAAGTAATGCATTTGATGGGACTGGAGAGGAAGGCTGTTTTTCAAAGTCAATTTTCAAAGCTGTGCAGAATTGTCTACAGTCTTGTTCAGTTAATGGCTGGAAGTGCATGTCTGTGGAAGTCTGGTCAATGAACTCTATATCAGAATCTGACATAGGGGCTGTTTGTATTGGTCTGCAGGAATGAGTTTGTGTAGTGGCTAGCACACCTTGAATTTCAAACTCCATGTGTGTATTTCCCACATATGCAGCCAAAAAGCAAATGTGACCATACAAGGCTTCAAAGGAGCTGAAAAAGGCCACTATGCTTTTGCCGTGTGGAGGTGGTAAGCCAGCAGCAGAACGAGAATGTGAATCAACAACGGCAAAAGAAGATTCAAGCTGGATAATAGCACATGTATTTTCACAAAGTGTGAAAAGGCAGGAGTCATACTGTGATAGAATCCGGTGTAAACCTTCTTTTATACGGAAACATGCCTGTTCCCGAATGAATTCGCTGTCAATCACAGTCATGTCCCCAGTAACAGCGTCCCCAAATGTAAATGTAAAGTGTTTACCATTGACACGGTCTTCTCTTGGCAAGTCGCTAACTGACATGAAAGCAGGCTTGCCAGGGTGGTGATGCCTGTGGTACATAAGATCTCCAGTGATCACCACATTGTCCAAATCTGCTTGTTCCCAGGTGAATACACTTTTAGTTTGGTGCTGTGCTATAGCAGCTAAAGCGATTGCCATACATTGTTTACCAGGATTTAACAAACAGTCTCCACCTTGGTGAAAAGACCCTCTTATATTGTTTGGGATATTAACATTAACAGGGATATTTACTTCAGTTGTAACTGAAGAAGCAGGAGGATCTGCAATGCTGAGCAGTTCCTCATCGGTCACTTCAAATGTAACGGCAATAGGATCAGCAGGAACAGCTAGCATTTCTTCATCTGTCACAGGAATCGGATCCACAGTAACATCAAGCATTTCACTATCAGTCACGTGTAATGAAAGCTGTGCACCCTGCATCAACAACATGTGATCCAGGTTGGGCTGCAACATGACTTGAGGAGCCACAACTAGCTACAACATCTTCAAAACACTGACCAGATACAGCACACGGAAACTTAGCTTTGCTGTCTTCATTTTTGCTCGCCTGGCAGTGCTGCTCTTGGCTGAGTGAAGCTGCTGTCACTGGTACCTGAATGGGCACAGAAGGGATGAGATGTTTATTTGTACTTTACAGTATTATATTTCAGCACACTGTCCATTTATCCTTCAACACAGACATAATACATAATAAAAGCTAGTGATATTTATAAGAGAACTAACCTCGGGTGAAGCTGTGGACGTTTCAGAGGAGATTCGTCTGGCAGCATGCTTCCTCTGGCTGATCTCCTGCACAAGAACATCAATGATAAATATTGTAACCATTAAGGATGCTTAGAATAGAAATATGAGAAATCGCGAAATAGCCAATGTATTATGAAGTCACATGGTGAGAAGAAATCCCACTGATGTGTTCCTTTGTTGTTGGAAGGTGTGGGAAATGTTCTGGATCTTCTAACTATAATTGTTTAGCAAAGCATAATGAACAAAGCTGTATTGAAATAGAGTACAGTTGCAGCTTTATAGGAGAACAAACCTCAGCAGACGTTGTGGAGCTTTCAGAGGAGCGTCGTCTGGTAGATGCATGTCTCCCACTGACTTGCTGTACAACAACATACAGTAAGATTAAAATAGTACTAAACATGCATTGATATGAAAAATGCACAGCAAATATGAACCAACCTGTTGCTTCACATGGCGTTTCTTGTCTTTAGCCTGTCCACGTTTGAGGGAAGACATCTATAAACACAGAAGCACAACGTGAGCCTGTGTCTGTACAAGTGCAATAGTCTGTTATTTATAAACAAATAAAACCGTACCTTCCCCCGCACTGGGATAGCACCTTCTTTACTGCTAGAGGGACAAGTCACCATTTCTTCAGCCAAGGCAGTGCTGAAGACAACAGGTGAGAGTGGGATCCCCATGTCCTTGACCTTAGGGGAAAAAATACAACATGTGTTATCATTGTGTAATCCTCAAAAGCACATGTTCCAACGTTACCAACCTTTGGTTCAGTCTCAGGCTGCTCCCTGGAGAGCTCCGGGTCCATCTCGGGCAGGTCCCTGGAGGCCTCCATTTGCTGAAAAACAACATAGCATTTACGGAATGTTTGAAAAATGACCTTTACTTTCTGTGTAGAGCTGTATTGAAATTGAATACAGTTGCAGCTTTATAGGAGAACAAACCTCAGCAGACGTTGTGGAGCTTTCAGAGGAGCGTCGTCTGGTAGCTACACGTCTCCCACTGACACGCTGTACAAGAACATGCACTTATTATAAAGAACAAACATCGATGTAAAGAAAGTGCAACAAATATTAACCAACCTGTCGCTTCACTGGTCGTTTCTTGTCTTTAGCCTTTCGACGTTTGACGGAAGAAGTCTATAAAAATACAACCATAGGGTGAGCCTGTGTCCGTACACGTGCAATACTCTATTACATATTAACAAATAAAACAGTACCTTCCCGTGCACTGGGACATCACCTTCTTCACCACTGGGACAAAACTTCTCCATTTCTTCAGCCATGGCAGCGCTGAAGAGAACAGGTGACAGTGGGATGCCATAAGCTGTGACCTTAGGGAAGGAAAAAAACAAAACACTACATATGTTAACATTGCACTATCCTCAAAATCACATGTTACACTTCTTGTCACGTTATCAACCTCAGGCTCGTGCAGCTCCCTGGAGGGCTCAGTCTTGGGCCGCTTCTTGGTGGACTCCATTTGCTGGGGAAAAAAAAAAAACAGCTTTTACTTCACGTTTGAAACATGACCTTTACTTTCTGTGGCTTTATGGCTTGAGTGCTGTATGTTTTACAAACAGCGGCATCAGTATAAAGACAGAAACAGACAGACTGACATCGCCAGCTTGATAAAGCAACAGACAGGGACACTGAGGAAGACAGACACTTGTATATGGTGTAAAGAATCAAACTGTACTCACTCGTGCCACATGTTCAGGGCTGATGTAGCGAACACAGCGAGCACGTGACCGTGTAGAAACCCTTCCACTGACAGGTGTAGGTGGAGGAGACACCGGCACAGGAGGACTGGGACGGCGCCGGGGCTTGGCGTAGGTGGTAAAAGGGAGCTTTGGAGGGCTGGGAGGAGGACACTCAAACGCATTGTAGCATGCTGTCCACACCTGCTCCATGAGGATGGGCAGCCCACCGTCATCACTCAGATGAGTCTGTAACAGCAAACAGCATTAGGCACAGCATGGACATAGATACAAATGTCTTAAGAGATGTCATTGTACTTACGCCATCTTCTACCCACAGCGATCTGTCAGACATGGAGAAGTGCTGGGCAATCTCGTAGTACGGGATTTCTGTACAAACATGGGGACAAGAACGGCTTAAAAACAAGCAATGTAAATAAGCCTTTTAAAGTGAAGAAATGTATGCTACTGAAGTGCAGCAGCAATACGGTGGTATTCTTGGCGTAGAGCTGTTTGGTAATCGTCGTTGAAGCTCAGGCGGGGGGGGAAATCCACCACACAGACCTGGTGTTGTAAAAGTATGCAAATATTTGACAGTGTACAATGATGTCAAAGCAATAAATGCTGTTAACCCACAAAGCACCACATGTTTCAAGGAATGTACAAAGAATACTTTTGCTCTGGTACATGGTTGTAATTGTGAATAATATTATCGTGACATTTACCTTGCCCCAGGTGTCTTTGGCAGATGTCAGCAGCTTAACAAACGCATCTGCAAAGTTGCCAATGGTGGCATCTTTACATGGTGCATTGGACGGAGCAAGCAAGCACAGCAAGGACGGGTCTAAAGCAGAGTATAAAAAACATTTAGATCAACTTTGGTTGACAGCAAAGTTTAAATATTATACAATAATAATACACTTTACATACCCCCGCGCTGCTTTACCAACGCTGCGTGATCTTCTTTCAGCTGCTGCTCCAAGTGGTGTGCAGTGGCGCCAGGCATGCAAGAAATGCCAAACAAAAAGACACTCTCCGGGAAGAGGCGTTTCTGGAAGACGAGGGACCGGAGGTGAGAGTCGCCAGCCAGGAGTACAAACTGGGGGGGAAGGGACATATTAATGGTATTCAAGGAAACTAATCTATACAAGGTTTTGCCTCGACATATGTAATTTACCTTTTTGCCATCCTGGTGAGCGGGAACATGCAACTTGTGGTCCTTTCTCTGCTCTTTACACACGTCCTGGAAAAAAGGACATTTTAATGGTATTGAAGGAAACTAATTTGTACAAAGTTTTGCCTTGACATATGCAATTTACCTTTTTGCCATCCTGGTGAGCGGGAACGAGCAACTTCTGGTCCTTTCTCTGCTCTTTACGCTTGTCCCAGGCTCCAGGAGCAGCACGGAAGCCTGTTCCTTGTCCTGAATAAGGCAAACACATTAGTCGCAGTCCATTATAATCATAAGCCTTTTATATAAAGCCAAGAACTCACGCTGAACACTGGGGTCACGAGGAGTCAGCCGAATACCACTCAGGTCGAGCTGCTTTGCTGCCTTCTTCTCTAGCTGCCGTGCACGCTTCTCTCTGGCAACAGCGGAACGCCGAGAAGCCTTCGAAGGAGGCATCTGGAGATTGTTAAGGGGATAAGTTATTCAAAAGAACACTTGCTTTTCAATACAAGGACATCAAAATACAGGGTGCTGGTGCACTTCCTATGTGTGGTTTTTCTAGTGCATCTAGAGAGATAGATATATAGATAGAGACAGAGATACAGAGATGGATAGAGAAAGATAGAGATAGATATATATGGAGAGATAGATGAGACAGAGATATAGATAGAGATCGATATATATGATAGATACATAGATAGAGAGAGATAGATAGATAGAGAGATAGATAGAGAGATCTTATTGCGGAAGTTGCTGCGGCCATCTTGTTTTCATTGTAGTTTACGCCACTGACCCGTGTAAACTACAACAGACACAAGATGGCGACGCCACCGGGCAACAGCTCAACAGACAATACGTTCTCAAGCCACCCAGGACATATGTCCGTTGATGATTTGCTGTTGCTCATGTACAGTCAACATTTTACACAAAGCAAGCTACTTTATGTAACATTTTCGCTGCGAAACTTTTGTTCAAAAGTGGCGAGGCGGAACAAGGTGAATAGATAGAAAACATTATACAATACAACGACTGCGTGCTAACTTCGAACCAACAAAGAGTTATGCTAACGTCGAACAAAGAAAGTGCGTGCTAAGTAGCTAATGCTTACTTGTCTTCTCTTGGACAGTCGATCATTAGCTGCACACAACGCAGTATTTATCAGAGGTGCTTATGCAATATATCTGAAATGCCTGCAGCTTTTGAGTCTAATTTCCCAGTTTGCAAATCAGATGTAAAAGGCTCGTCTTTTTGGTAGGAATACTGGTGTTTGGTAGTACAGTTAATGCAATGACTCAAGCCTGCGTTTCGTTGCTGCGGCCATCTTGTTGTCATTGTAGTTTACGCCACTGACCCGTGTAAACTACAACAGACACAAGATGGCGACGCCACCGGGCAACAGCTCAACAGACAATACGTTCTCAGGTCGCCCAGGACATATGTCCGTTGATGATTTGTTGTTGCTCATGTACAGTCAACATTTTACACAAAGCAAGCTACTTTATGTAACATTTTCGCTGCGAAACTTTTGTTCGTCATTATCTTTAATGGAGTTGACGTCAAACGGAAGTGCGTTTACAACAAAAGCGTGTGTCAGTGGCAAAAAAGGCAAAAGTGGCGAGGCGGAACAAGGTGAATAGATAGAAAACATTATACAATACAACGACTGCGTGCTAACTTCGAACCAACAAAGAGTTATGCTAACGTCGAACAAAGAAAGTGCGTGCTAAGTAGCTAACGCTTACTTGTCTTCTCTTGGACAGTCGATCATTAGCTGCACACAACGCACAGTATTTATCAGAGGTGCTTATGCAATAGATCTGAAATGCGTGCAGCTTTTGAATCTAATTTCTCAGTTTGCAAATCAGATGTGAAAAGCTCGTCTTTTTGGTAGGAATACTGGTGTTTGGTAGTACAGTTAATGCAATGACTCAAGCCTGCGTTTCACTTACCTCTCACAGGAACTTAGCGTTAGGTGTATCTTCCAAGTCGTCCGACTCACTGAAGAAACAGATGGTTGTAAAAAAAAAAATGGGTAGACTCCAAACAAAGACAATCCACGAACACAGTCCGATGCAGGAGCAACGAAAAGCGGCGGATAGCTGTCCTAACAGACAACAACAGCGGCACACCCGAGTCCCTCTGCTTTATATCGCTGTCTCGCGCTGTGATAGGTGGGCTGAGTTTCAGGTATGGGGGGAGGTGCGCGTTTCGGGGGAGGGCGCTCCTCAGCTGCACGTACGCCTTGACCAGCCAGATATTGAAAGAGCTGCGTGAAGTTAGTGTTAGCTGAAATGCCACATCAACTTTTGGGTGAAGTAAAAAAAAACAACTAAAATAAACGCTAACAGTAGCCACTGCCTGTTTGCTGCACGCTGACTGAAGCGCACAGCGGCACATGCAAGATACAGGAACGCGCGCGCCCCGTGTTCCGACTCTGTACTCCTCTGTCCTGTCCTTTTTGTTTTATGACATAAACGCGCTTTATGATTGTTATGCTGCGCATGTTTTGTGTCCAAAACACTGCGGAAGTGAAAGATTGAATTCTGGACATAATGTACTGCGACGCTGATCTTACCTGGTGCTGCAGATCTAAGATGTGTTGGTAGCGTAGTGGTTAGTGGTTTGGCTTTAGAGCAAGAAGGACCCGAGTTCGTATCCCGGTTGTCCCCAACTTTTGGGATGGTCATAATTAGTCTGCGCTGTAAACCTCAGTTGTTGTCGTTATGTTATACTTTATGAGGAAACAGATTGCATAACAGTACACTTAAGATACTTAAATGTTATAACTCACTGTGTTGTGAGCTCATATCATATATATCTGTGTATAATACTTGACTACAATCACTGCCTGTTTGCCGCCCCTGCCCCTGCTTGGCACGGTTAAACGGGAGAGTTGAGAGAACAGCGCAGTAGTGACGCGGCTGCAGAGCGAGCGAGCACGCACATAAAAGTCACAAACGCAGCTCTGTACTGGCTCTTTGTGGACTGAGCTGAGCCTTCTCACTTTCTCTCCGCCTTTCTTAAAACTAGAAACCGTCCTGCCATCAATACCTGTGTTAATAAATCAGACATAAAAACTTACACTCAAACAAGTGTACCAACGGGGTATCGAACAGGAGATGACGTGTTCCGCACACACGCGCTTACCCCATTGAGCTAATTTCTTTGCAACTTCACTTATGCAAACTGAAGTCATTCCCTTTCTCTCTGAATTATCTCCTGTACTTTGTTTTTCTTTTTCTACTTTACTGAAAGAATGCTTTCTGGAGAGAAATGCTAAGACCCTCTGACCTGGTGCTAAGGTCTTGCAGGTGTAAGGGTAGCATAGTGGTTAGTGGTTTAGCTTCAGAGCAAAATGGTTTGGGGTCCGAGTCCCAGCTGTGAACCATCCACACACATGAGCAGAATCAAATGGAGCTAATTTAATGACACATGTATTTGCAAAGAAAATAATAGTTTTGTAAACATTATGTAAAGTTTCGCGCAGCCAACATCAAATGTACAATTACAGTTTTGTAACTGTACAAGATGTGTTCTCGTAGTTATAACTATAAGACCAATATACACACTCGCAAAAATCATGGCGCTCAGTCTTTTTTTTAAATCTAGTACTAACTCCTAATATTGTACAATTTACGTGTATTATTTGGTGGAAAGTACTACTCAAGTTAGTGTCATTTATAATTTGGATATTTAGTTAGAAGAGCAACACCTTCCATTATGCCCCAAATTAGGTCCAAACATTAATTTCTGACTAACCCCTAATATTGTACAAATGACTTATATAATAAATAGTTTGAAATAGTACTTCCTTTTTAAAATATTACTCTACTAAGACTAATTCTTGGCTGGAAAGTAGTAGTCAAGTTAGAGTGTCATTTATAATTGGAATATGTAATCAAAAGAGCAACAAAAAAGCGGTGCAAGAAACACAGATATTTAGATTGTTTTTATTGTGTCTACATGCAGCTTTTGTCACTAATTTAGTCACAGTGGGAAGCATAAGACTTACTGTGATTTGGACTCTGCCAAATACTCAAGTGGAAGGAACATCTGTTTAAATCAAAATATGCTACTTAAATAAATGTAACAGCGCACCATCACGTCTTACTCTGTACATTACAGATGTGTAATTACAATGTGAATTCTAAATGCTGTATGTTAGATCAAATGTGACAGCGTTTCAAATTACTTAAAATACAACTTACAGGTGTCTCTAGTCGAGCCTTTTCCACGAGCTTCTGTTTGTATCTGGCCTTCGTTCACGTGACTCGCACATGTTTGCGGTGACGTCACTTCATATAAAAACGGTAATTTCTGTGATTTTACAAACGGTACAAAAGGACATTTCCTTCTATTTTATTTAAATACAGATAATAATTAAGTACTGTTTTCAATTATAAAGTGCAATTTTAGAAAATGGCTGGGGCCATGAGGCTGCAGTACCTCACGACCACTAATCCATCTGGGACCACAGACACAGGGGCGTACCTTATCCAGTTCATTTAATACATCCATGCTACAGCTGCATGACCTCGATGAGAGCCCCAGCCAGTTCACAACCAAGACTCCGCCTCACACTTTATTTAGGAATATTTCCTGCAGGAGGGGTAAGCAAGGGGTAACCCACAGCCCTTTTTAAATTCTCCATGACTGAGCCGTCAAAAACCAATTATGTTTTAGGGTGCTTTTTATGTATACTATCACTGTGCCAAATTTTATGGTCCTCCTCCAAAGTAAATGCGTCTCCCTCTCCATAGGCCTCACCCAAAAGGTGGCGCTGTAGAGGCTGTTTATTAGTTTCAGGAAAAATACAGTTATGACCCATTAATGTCCCTTAAAAGGAGTCACTGTATTAAGTTTGGTGGCTGTCCTGCAGGTTTTAGTTATTTATTGTGGCAGCCTTGTGCGAATGGAGTTAGGCTCCCATAGACAATGAATTGGAGCTCTGGGGGTCTCTAGAGGCAAAATTATGAAGAATAGACCATGGGTCTCATTGACTTTTTTGCATCTTATTAAGCGAAGAATCATATCACCAAATTTGGTGTCAATCGGACAAGCTTGCAGCTTTTAACTGAACTGTAGGGGGCGCTATAGTGATTTGTGGTCCTGTGCTCCCTAGTCTATTGTGTGTAGTATTTAATTCTCCATCATTGGTGGCAATTTGGACTCTGTAGGCACAGTCCATGTGCCTTTGAGGAGCACGCAGAGAAACAGGAAATAGAGGCGATATTTCACAGGAAGTCATGACTAAACCGCGCAAGATAGGCCAAAAAAATGGCAGATTATTAAATATCAATCTGTCTTGATTAGGCACGTGTATGTTAGACCGATGTCGGGACAAAACCCTAGGACAAGTTCTCAATGGAAAATAAAAACTTAAAGTGGCGTGTGAAATAAAAATCAATATGGCCGCCATGTCGTTGGTCTGACGACTGAGCACCAATTATGTTTTAGGGTGCTTTTTATGTATACTATCACTGTGCCAAATTTTATGGTCCTCCTCCAAAGTAAATGCGTCTCCCTCTCCATAGGCCTCACCCAAAAGGTGGCGCTGTAGAGGCTGTTTATTAGTTTCAGGAAAAATACAGTTATGACCCATTAATGTCCCTTAAAAGGAGTCACTGTATTAAGTTTGGTGGCTGTCCTGCAGGTTTTAGTTATTTATTGTGGCAGCCTTGTGCGAATGGAGTTAGGCTCCCATAGACAATGAATTGGAGCTCTGGGGGTCTCTAGAGGCAAAATTATGAAGAATAGACCATGGGTCTCATTGACTTTTTTGCATCTTATTAAGCGAAGAATCATATCACCAAATTTGGTGTCAATCGGACAAGCTTGCAGCTTTTAACTGAACTGTAGGGGGCGCTATAGTGATTTGTGGCCCTGTGCTCCCTAGTCTATTGTGTGTAGTATTTAATTCTCCATCATTGGTGGCAATTTGGACTCTGTAGGCACAGTCCATGTGCCTTTGAGGAGCATGCAGAGAAACAGGAAATAGAGGCGATATTTCACAGGAAGTCATGACTAAACCGTGCAAGAAAGTCCAAAAAATTGGCAGATTATTAAATTTCAATCTGTCTGGATTAGGCACGCACGTTAGACTGATGTCGGGACAAAACCCTAGGACAAGTTCTCAATGGAAAATAAAAACTTAAAGTGGCGTGTGAAATAAAAATCAATATGGCCGCCATGTCGCTGGTCTGATGACTGAGCACCAATTATGTTTTAGGGTGCTTTTTATGTGTACTATCACTCTGCCAAATTTTATGGGCCTCCTCCAAAGTAAATGTGTCTCCTTCTCCATAGGCCTCACCCAAAAGGTGGCGCTGTAGAGGCTGTTTATTAGTTTCATGAAAAATATAGTTCTGACCCATTAATGTCCCTTAAAAGGAGTCTCTGTATTGAGTTTGGTGGCTGTCCTACAGGTTTTAGTTGTTTTTTATTGCAGCCTTGTGTGAAGACGTCTGAGTCCCATAGACAATGAATGGGAGCTCTGGAGGCCTCTAGAGGCAAAAGTGTAAAAAATAGGCTATGGGTCTCATTGGCTTTTCTGATCAGGAGGCCGTCTAGGAATTGTCTGCAAATTTTCACTAATAAAAGTCAAAGTAATGTTTTTTTTCCCCATTGTAATTTAGTGCGTTCCTACAGGTGGCGCCGTAGGGTTGATTGTTATTGTGCGCATATAAATGGATTCAGCAGCTTTACGTTTACGAGTGTTTCAAATTTCATGTCGATCGGAGTATGCATGTGCGTGCAGGAGCTATTGAAATGATTTGGTGAGCACTCTTTGCGCCCCTGGTGGCCAACGATGATAAATGCACCATATCACTAATTCAGTTTTTTTCATGGCGCCCTGCACTGGACATGTTCCCCAAGTTTCGTCCAAATCGGACAAAGTCGATGTTTGACTTAATAGGTAGGGGGCGCTAGCGAGCACTTTTAATTTATTTTTATTAATGCATTACATTCAGATCATAATTACGCACTCGTGACTGAAATTACAGCTCTCTCAGTCCAAGCGTGTAGCCGTGACACGCGATCGGAAAAACAGGAAACGAAGGCGTTCGTCGACGGCGAGCCACGGCGAAACCATTTGAGATATCCGAATAAAAGTGGCAGATTATTAAATTTCAATGTGTGTAGATCGCAGAAATGTGTGCAAGACCCACGTCGGGCAAAAGCCCTAGGACAAGTTCTCCGTCTAAAAAAAAAATGTCAAACTGGCGTGGCGACTTCGGTCCAATATGGCCGCCGTGCGCTTGGTCCAAGGGCCGCGCTCCAATGTCATGTTTTGCTCGGTTCACTGTTCTCTATCACTGTTCCGAGTTTCGTGCGTGTCGGGCAAAATTTGCTCGTCCCATCCCCATAGGGATCCGATTCGGGCCGGTGCTGTTCGTTCGGGCCGGGTCGGACGCTCTCGAGACGCGCGAAATACGAAATTTTTTTCCGGGCCGATCGCGACTATACCCCCATTGAAGACTTTTCGTGCATGTTCACTGGGTCAAAAAGGGCCGCGAAGAGTATGAAAACGGTCGAAATAATAAGCAATAAACGGACGAAGAACAATGTCCCTCGCCAGTTTACTGGCTCGGGCCAATTAAAGCCGCAAGCGGCATCGAACGGCCCTCGCGGGCCGCGCTCGTACTCCGCTCTCGCAACAGTCGAGGAAGGGCGCTAACGCGCCCACATTGTTTCCTTTACTGGGGCTTTGTGGTGGAACAAAGCTGTGTCCCAAAACTGCCGTTGTAATTAAAGAGGAAAGATATGGCCAATTGGTGCGGGTCCGCCGCATGGATACCGTAACACTTGTCCCGAAGATTTGGATAACTTTTGGTGTCACACTCCTCAAGATGATATTCACCAAATTTCAGGTTGATCGGGCTTACGCCCGAAGAGGAGTTCATCAAAGTACAAGGTTTCATTTGAGTGATTTTCCCCATAGGAATAACATGGGATGTTTCTGTCATGAGTTCAAGTTTGGGCAATATTTGTGGCTTCGCCACACGGAGACCATAATACTTATCTCAACAATTTGGATAACTTTTGGTGGGCCATTCTTCAGGATGATTGTCACCAAGTTTCAGCTTGATCGGGCTTACGCCCGAGGAGGAGTTAGTTAAAGTACAAAGTTTAATTTGAGATATTATGAGATTTTCCCATAGGAATAACATGGGGTTTTTCTGTCTTTTGTAAAATGTTGGCAAAATTAGCGGCTTCGCCGCGCAGAGACCGTAATACCCATCTTAATAATTTGGATAACTTTTGGTGCCCCACTCCTCAGGATGATTGTCACCAAGTTTCGGATTGATCGGGCTTACGCCCGAGGACGAGTTCGTTAAAGTACAAAGTTTAATTTGAGATATTTTGAGATTTTCCCATAGGAATAACATGGGATGTGTCTGTCATTTGTTCAAGTTTGAGCAATTTTCGCGGCTTCGCCGCACAGAGACCATAATACCTATCCCTATAATTTGGATAACTTTTGGTGCACCACTCCTCAGGAAGATGTCCACCAAATTTCAGGTTGGTCGGGCTTGCGCCCGAGGAGGAGTTCGTTAAAGTACAAAGTTTAATTTGAGTGATTTTCCCCATAGGAATAACATGGGATGTTTCTGTCATTAGTTCAGGTTTTGGCATTTTTGCGCCACAAGACAGAGACCGTAATACCTATCTTGATAATTTGGATAACTTTTGGTGCCCCACTCCTCAGGATGATTGTCACCAAGTTTGGGATTGATCGGGCTTACGCCTGAGGAGGAGTTCGTTAAAGTACAAAGTTAAATTTGAGAGATTTTGCGATTTTCCCATAGGAATAACATGGGTTTTTTCTGTCTTTTGTAAAATGTTTACGAAATGTGCGGCTTCGCCGCACGGAGACCATAATACCTATCCTTATAATTTGGATAACTTTTGGTGCCCCACTCCTCAGGAAGATGTCCACCAAATTTCAGGCTGGTCGGGCTTGCGCCCGAGGAGGAGTTCGTTAAAATGCGTATGAAAAAAGATCCAAATTTGAGACAATTTTCGATTTTCCCATAGGAATAACATGGGATGTTTTGGTCATTGGTACGGCTTCGCCGTACAAAATATGACATGGGTCTGATTGACTTTTTTGATCGGTAGGCCAAAATGGAATTTTGTGCAAAATTTCAAAAAATTCTAAAAAAGTAAATTTTTTGCTCCCCATACAAAAAGTTTTTTCACTCTGTAGGGGGCGCTATCGCGCCAAATGAAAAAATTCCACCTAAAGTAGGTCCAGGCAAGAAAGTTAAACAACCTATTAAAATTTCGGCATAATCGGACTCGTTTTGCCAAAACGGGAGCATTTTTTAAATGTTGATTATCCAAAAAATCGTCGGTCAACTTTGGGGCTGCGCCGCGCAGAGACGGTAAAAGTTATTTTAACGAATTGGATAACTTTAGATGCCCCACTTGTCTAGAGCATGTGCAGCGATTTTGAGCGCGGTGGGCGAAACGCCCTAGGAGGAGTTCGTTCAAGTTCGACGTGAGCGAAAACGCTGACTCAGCGTTTCGGAACATTAAATCCAATATGGCGGCCATACGGTGAGTCAGGGGGCGTGGCCATAATAATATTTTTTTTTTGTCCTCAGGAGAGGAATGCGTGTTCCGAATTTGGTGGCTGTACGACAAAGTTGACGTCGGGACGCCTCCCATAGGCGCAATGTATTTTGACTTTTGTAGGTGGCGCTGTCGCGCCATTTTTTTTTCCCCAAACAAAAAACCTATAAAAAACAAAATTTTTCGCCGATTCTGAATTTTGGGCAAAGTTTGGTGAGTTTTTGAGCATGTTCAGGGGGTCAAATTAGAGCTCAAAGAGCAGAAGAAAAAAAAAGAAATAAATAAATAAAAATAAAAATAATAATATTTTTAGCAAAAACAATATATCCCTTTTACTGAGAATGACAAATTATACGTTTTTTGAAAGCTCCGACCCTTGCGCACGTCGTCATGGGGTCAAATTTGACTTACGAGCCTACGCGCTCGTCATTCACCTCAGTCGGGCCCCATGGGCTCCCCATTGGTTTCCATGTATTTTAGCAGGAACAAGTATGGTTACTGAGTGGGGCTTGATGCCAGGGGTGTGGGACAGTTCACTGTCAATGTTTGGGGCGTTGGAGGGGGCCGAACTTTCGCGCTGCGAAAAGTTCGCCAAGACAGTTAGAAGGCTTCTTTCGCATAGCAGAAGTAAATATGCAGGTCCCATGCCTTCGGCATGGGCTATTTCACTGTCCGACCATAGAACCGACTAGGCTGCCAAACTTTCGCGCTGCGCGCGAAAGTTTGGCGAGACAGTTGCAACGATGCCTTCGGCATCGTTGCGGAAGCAATAGGCCCTACGCCCTGTAGGGGCTCGGGCCTAATTAAAGCCGCAAGCGGCATCGAACGGCCCTCGCGGGCCGCGCTCGTACTCCGCTCTCGCAACTCACTGCAAATGGCGCTGACGCGCCCTCATCCTTTCCTGTACTGGGGCTTTGTGGTGGAACAAAGCTGTGTCCCAAAACTGCTGTTGTTATGAATGAGCAGAAATGTTGCCAATTGTTGCGGCTCCGCCGCATGGATAACGTAACACTTGTCCCAAAAATGTGGATAACTTTAGATGCCCCACTCCCCAGGATGATTGTCACCAAGTTTCAGGTTGATCGGCCTTACGCCCGAGGAGGAGTTCATTAAAGTACAAAGTTTAATTTGAGAGTTTTTCCCATAGGAATAACATGGGATGTTTCTGTCATTTGTTCAAGTTTGGGCAATTTCTGCGGCTTCGCCGCACGGAGACCATAATACTTATCCTAATAATTTGGATAACTTTTGGTGCCCCACTCCTCAGGATGATTGTCACCAAGTTTGGGATTGATCGGGCTTACGCCCGAGGAGGAGTTCGTTAAAGTATAAAGTTAAATTTGAGAGATTTTGAGATTTTCCCATAGGAATAACATGGGGTTTTTCTGTCTTTTGTAAAATGTTTGCGAAATGTGCGGCTTCGCCGCACGGAGACCGTAATACCTATCCTGATAATTTGGATAACTTTTGGTGCCCCACTCCTCAGGAAGATGTCCACTAAATTTCAGGTTGATCGGGCTTGCGCCCGAGGAGGAGTTCGTTAAAATGCGTAGTCAAAAAATATCCAAATTTTAGACAATTTTCGATTTTCCCATAGGAATAACATGGGATGTTTCGGTCATTGGATGGCCGCCGTACAAAATATGACATGGGTCTGATTGGCTTTTTTGATCGGTAGGCCAAAATGGAATTTTGTGCAAAATTTTAAAAAATTCTAAAAAACTAAATTTTTTGCTCCCCATACAAAACGTTTTTTCACTCTGTAGGGGGCGCTATCGCGCCAAATGAAAAAATTCCACCTAAAGTAGGTCCAGGCAAGAAAGTTAAACAATGTATTAAAATTTGGGCATAATCGGACTCGTTTTGCCAAAACGGGAGCATTTTTTAAATTTTGATTATCAAAAAAATCGTCGGTCAACTTTGTGGCTGCGCCGCGCAGAGACGGTAAAAGTTATTTTAACGAATTGGATAACTTTAGATGCCCCACTTGTCTAGAGCATGTGCAGCGATTTTGAGCGCCGTGGGCAAAACACCCTAGGAGGAGTTCGTTCAAGTTCGACGTGAGCGAAAACGCTGACTCAGCGATTCGGAACTTTAAATCCAATATGGCGGCCATACGGTGAGTCAGGGGGCGTGGCCATAATAATATATTTTTTTTGTCCTCAGGAGAGGAATGCGTGTTCCGAATTTCGTGGCTGTACGACAAAGTTGACGGCGGGACGCCTCCCATAGGCGCAATGTATTTTGACTTTTGTAGGTGGCGCTGTCGCGCCATTATTTTTTCCCCAAACATGACACCTATAAAAAACAAAATTTTTCGCCGATTCTGAATTTTGGGCAAAATTTGGTGAGTTTTTGAGCATGTTCAGGGGGTCAAATTAGAGCTCAAAGAGCAGAAGAAGAAGAAAAATAAAAATAATTAAAGCCGCAAGCGGCGTTAAAGGCCCTCGCCCCGCCCCCCATGCCAACACCAAGAGCCCGTCTCTCACCCGCCCGCTTTTCCCCCCTGCATCACCGCTCCCACACAAACAACCTCCATATACTGCTGCTCCATTCTGTGCAATGAGTGAAGGTCAGACGTTGTCACGGCTGTACAGTAGGGTTTAGGGCGGGGTCATAATATCATTTTAACTTATCTTGATATGGGGTTGTAACACTCACCCATAATGAGAGATGTTTCCAACAGAAATATTAATCTGAGTAAATGACTTCACTTTTTTATGGCCTCTAATGTCCTGTGAATCTCAAAGCCAACAAAACAATGACAAAATGCAATCTGTTTAAAGTACAAAGTATAATTTGTCCTTTTCCACAAACAAACATAAAAACTCCATTAACGTTCATACATCCCCTTTAATGTGTCCTCGTCCATTGGCCGCGCGCCCGTCTCCCCCGGGCCATGAACAGATTCCTCCGCCTCATGGCGCTGAACAAAAAATACACCGGGGCCAAGACGTGGGCTCCACAACAATCCAAAAAGAAAAAATAGTATTTGAGATCTCAAAATCCCAAACGAAGACCAAAGCTGGGCCGCTGTGAAGCGCGCTCCCGCGGCGGCACCTCCGCGCGAGGTAAAGGAAACGGAACGGCGTCACCCGGACAAGAAGAGCCGGGCGCTGTCGGTCCATGAGTCGAGGCGCGGTCCCTGCTCCAAACCCGGTCCACAGTCCGTGTGTCAGGCCCGGTGACCGCGCTCTTCCTCCGGTCCAGCGCCAGCCGCTCCGCCGCGTGAGAGAGAAAAAGAGAGAGCGGCGCGCACTGCCCCGTATATCCCATTAACAGCCCGTCTCAGCTGACGGGACAAACAGCTGAGCAGGTAAAGAACACCAAACCGTCCCCCTCGGGTGAGCAGCAGACGGGGCTCCTCACTAAGATGACGCCTTTCACTCGGATGACGCGGAGCTTAAGCCGCGGCTCCGTGGAGCGCGCGGCAGAACCGTAAAGCCCTCTGGGGCGACCGTAACCGCGTCTGTTTAGTGTCACTTCGCTTTGAACGCCACTTCTTTAGTTCCAGCGCTGCTACTGTGAACACAACGGGTCGGTACTAGCCACGTCATCTGTCAGAACATCTGATCTGTTTGCCCCAGTTTGAACTCTAATTCACGACACAAACACACATTCGCCTTCGGACTTTCTCGACAGCACACGTTCTCTGTTTCTGTGGCCAAAGTCTTAACAACTGCAGCAAGTACACGTAAAACGAGTGCAAATAGCTCATGCTAATGCTACACAGTAATGACACGAAAGAAACGACAGATAGAAGAGTTAGCTTGTTATTTACCAAACTCCAGGTCAGATCCAGGACGTAGGACTCAGCACGACGCACCGTCATGACGGAGAAAAAGTTTATTCCAGTGCGTCACTGTTTACCGCAGCACGAGGTGCTCCCTCCGCTCTGCTCTAGGCTGGAGGCGCGTTCACAGTGAGGCGCGCTCACGTTGAGGCACGTAAGGGCGGGGTAGTTGCGCGGGTTGGCCAGTAGGGGGCAGACTGCTCTCTGTTCTCCTCTTCCTCTCTCTCTCCTCTCGGTAAACGGTCACATATGTATTTATGATTGACACACCAGAGTAGCAGACACTGGGGGCAAGGCGGGTTAAGTGTCTTGCCCAAGGATGTTTATGTGAGGAGCGGGATTCGAACCGCTGACCTTTGGATCATAAGACAGTCTCTCTGCCACTGAGCCACTACCGCTGCTCCCGCCCCTCTCTCCTCCTCACCTTTTACAGGGAGGAGGGGCCAGTGCAGGGACAGGGTGTCAATCACCAAAGCCCTCAGACTGTGTTTGTGGAGAATCTGTGCAGAATCTGTGTCCTGTTTACCAAATCCCATGTATTTCAATGGCACATATATTGCATTGCCACAGTAACATGTTTACAGATAAAGGTGTGATGTCATTGGCTTTTTTGTTCAGAATGGTGAGAAGTATCTTGTTCCCAAATTTCATAATTTTCCGGCAAACTAAAATTTTTTGTCCAATTCAAAATTTCAAGGGGGCGCTGTAGAGCAATCAGAGAACCAAAAAATATGTATTGTATACCATTACGTTCAGCTCGTGATTTAGAACAAAACGTATATTAATGCCGGAAAATATGACGCTCCTGGCCAGAGATACGCAAGTTTTAAGACTTAGAAAATTGAGTGTTTTGATTTGCGGGTTGGCCACACCCACATTTTTCAAGATATCAAAAATCACATGAATCATCTGTAAACGCAAGAGGGTTTAGGTCATTGTTCCAAAGTTTCAAGCACACTGATTGAAAATCCACGGTGTAAAAAAATAAAGCATGAATTGTAAATTTGTGAAAAAAGCAGGTTCCGCCCACAATGGCCGACGCCCTGTAGGGTTTAGGGCGGGGTCATAATAGAATTTTATACTCGTCTTGACATGACCTACCTTCGTACCAAATTTCGTATGTCTACGATGAAGTTGACCTCCCATTGCCGTAATGTATTTTGATTTTTGAGATGGCGCTAGCGAGTCATTTTGCATCATTAATTTTTTAGAATATCAAAAAAACAAATTTTTCACCGACCTTGAATTTTGGGTCAAATAAAATTGAGTTTTCGTTAATGTTCAGGGGGTCAAATCAGGGGCGGTTTAGGCGAAAAGAATAATAATAATAATAATAATAATAATAATAACGGAAACATGTTTTTCTACCATTATTTTTCTCTTATATGGACAATAGCTGGAGTCTGCCACTTTGTCACATTGTGCCCCATCACAAATAAACCCTCTGCACATTTTTTCAGTCCTCCATGACAAACAGCCTGGCTGTTATGAATTTTTTAAAATAAAATTAGAAGAGGGCGCTATAGAGCCATTTTATCAGATAGCTGCCTGATTTTCATATCAGTCCGCTCAGCTTTCAAATCTGCACAAACGCTCTATTAGCATTTTCCAAGAAAACATTGTGTGAAAAATAGATAATTTTTATTAATATTCCAAAAATTAAGAGTTTGTAGAAAATTCACCATGACCATATCTGAAGATGTATCACATTCAAATTGATAGTATGTCATTCCACATGGGTTTAGTGTCTTGTGACCAAATTTGAAGTGATTTCGATGAAAACTGTTGGAGGAGGAGTCCAAAGTGCACAGGTGTGTGCTTTTCTCAGCCCCGGGTTTGATCCAATATGGCCGACTTCCTGTTTGGTTGGGGGCGGGGTCATAAGAGGATTTTTTACATGTCCTGACCTGTTCTATTTTTTGGGCCATGAGTTGGATTTTTAGCGTAACATTTTTCATGGCCGGGCTCCCATTGGCCCAATGTTAATCCATTTTCGAGGGGGCGCTATTCAGCCGTCGTGCAATATTTTTTCGCGGGGCCTTCACTCATAATTAGAGCTCACCGAGTTCTAATTTTCGACACCACTCACGGCCATATCCGTCATCGTTTACTATGCGTATTTCGCGATGTCCCCGATTCCGTAAGAATTACAATTAGTCCCTCGCCGGGACGATTCTCGTCCTCGGCTCGGGCCTAATTAAAGCCGCAAGCGGCATCGAACGGCCCTCGCGGGCCGCGCTCGTACTCCGCTCTCGCAACTCGCTGCAAATGGCGCTGACGCGCCCTCATCCTTTCCTTTACTGGGGCTTTGTGGTGGAACAAAGCTGTGTCCCAAAACTGCTGTTGTTATGTATGAGGAAATATGTTGCCAATTGTTGCGGCTCCGCCGCATGGATACCGTGACACTAGTCCCGACAATTTGGATAACTTTAGATGGCCCACTCCTCAAGATGATTTTCACCAAATTTCAGCTTGGTCGGGCTTACGCCCGAGGAGGAGTTCGTTAAAGTACAAAGTTAAATTTGAGCGACTTTGAGATTTTCCCATAGGAATAACATGGGGTTTTTCTGCGTTTTGTAAAATCTTGGCAAAATTAGCGGCTTCGCCGCGCAGAGACCGTAATACCTATCTTAATAATTTGGATAACTTTTGGTGACCCACTCCTCAGGATGATTGTCACCAAGTTTGGGATTGATCGGGCTTACGCCCGAGGAGGAGTTTGTTAAAGTACAAAGTTAAATTTGAGAGATTTTGCGATTTTCCCATAGGAATAACATGGGGTATTTCTGTCTTTTGTAAAATGTTGGCAAAATTAGCGGCTTCGCCGCGCAGAGACCGTAATACCTATCTTAATAATTTGGATAACTTTTGGTGCCCGACTCCTCAGGATGATTGTCACCAAGTTTGGGATTGATCGGGCTTACGCCCGAGGACGAGTTCGTTAAAGTACAAAGTTTAAATTTGAGAGATTTTGCGATTTTCCCATAGGAATAACATAGGGTTTTTCTGTCTTTGTAAAATGTTTTGCGAAATGTGCGGCTTTCGCAAGACGGAGATCGTACTACCTATCCTTTAAATTTGGATAACTTTTGGTGCCCCACTCCTCAGGAAGATGTCCACCAAATTTCAGGTTGGTCGGGCTTCTTGCGCCGAGGAGGAGTTCGTTAAAATGCGTAGTAAAAAGATCCAAATTTGAGACAATTTTGGATTTTCCCATAGGAATAACATGGGATGTTTCGGTCATTGTGCGGCTTGCGCCGTACAAAATACGACATGGGTCTGATTGGCTTTTTGATCGGTAGGCCAAAATTGAATTTTGTGCAAAATTTCAAAAAAATGTAAAAAAGTAAATTTTTTGCTCCCCATACAATAGGTTTTTTCACTCTGTAGGGGGCGCTATCGCGCCAAATGAAAAAATTACACCTAAAGTAGGTCCAGGCAAGAAAGTTCTACAACCTATTAAAATTTGGGCATAATCGGACTCGTTTTGCCAAAACGGGAGCATTTTTTAAATTTTGAAAATGAAAGAAATCGTCGGTCAACTTTAGGGCTGCGCCGCGCAGAGACGGTAAAAGTTATTTTAACGAATTGGATAACTTTAGATGCCCCACTTGTCTAGAGCATGTGCAGCGATTTTGAGCGCGGTGGGCGAAACGCCCTAGGAGGAGTTCGTTCAAGTTCGACGTGAGCGAAAACGCTGACTCAGCGTTTCTGAACTTTAAATCCAATATGGCGGCCATACGGTGAGTCAGGGGGCGTGGCCATAATACATAGATTTGTTCGTCCTCAGGAGAGGAATGCGTGTTCCGAATTTGGTGGCTGTACGACAAAGTTGACGTCGGGACGCCTCCCATAGGCGCAATGTATTTTGACTTTTGTCGGTGGCGCTGTCGCGCCATTTTTTTTTACCCAAACATGACACCTATAAAAAACAAAATTTTTCGCCGATTCTGAATTTTGGGCAAAGTTTGGTGAGTTTTTGAGCATGTTCAGGGGGTCAAATTAGAGCTCAAAGAGCAGAAGAAAGAAAAATAAAAAAAATTAAAGCCGCAAGCGGCATCGAACGGCCCTCGCGGGCCGCGCTCGTACTCCGCTCTCGCAACTCGCTGCAAATGGCGCTGACGCGCCCTCATCCTTTCCTTTACTGGGGCTTTGTGGTGGAACAAAGCTGTGTCCCAAAACTGCTGTTGTTATGTATGAGGAAATATGTTGCCAATTGTTGCGGCTCCGCCGCATGGATACCGTGACACTAGTCCCGACAATTTGGATAACTTTAGATGGCCCACTCCTCAAGATGATTTTCACCAAATTTCAGCTTGGTCGGGCTTGCGCCCGAGGAGGAGTTCGTTAAAATGCGTAGTAAAAAAAGATCCAAATTTGAGACAATTTTCGATTTTCCCATAGGAATAACATAGGATGTTTCGGTCATTGGTACGGCTTCGCCGTACAAAATACGACATGGGTCTGATTGGCTTTTTTGATCGGTAGGCCAAAATTGAATTTTGTGCAAAATTTCAAAAAAATCTAAAAAAGTAAATTTTTTGCTCCCCATAAAGTTTTTCACTCTGTAGGGGGCGCTATCGCGCCAAATGAAAAAATTACACCTAAAGTAGGTCCAGGCAAGAAAGTTCTGCAACCTATTAAAATTTGGGCATAATCGGACTCGTTTTGCCAAAACGGGAGCATTTTTTAAATTTTGAAAATGAAAGAAATCGTCGGTCAACTTTAGGGCTGCGACGCGCAGAGACGGTAAAAGTTATTTTAACGAATTGGATAACTTTAGATGCCCCACTTGTCTAGAGCATGTGCAGCGATTTTGAGCTGCTTGTGGGCGAAACGCCCTAGGAGGAGTTCGTTCAAGTTCGACGTGAGCGAAAACGCTGACTCAGCGTTTCGGAACTTTAAATCCAATATGGCGGCCATACGGTGAGTCAGGGGGCGTGGCCATAATAAAAAAAAAATTTCGTCCTCAGGAGAGGAATGCGTGTTCCGAATTTGGTGGCTGTACGACAAAGTTGACGCCGACGCCTCCCATAGGCGCAATGTATTTTGACTTTTGTCGGTGGCGCTTGTCGCGCCATTTTGACCCAAACATGACACCTATAAAAAACAAAATTTTTCGCCGATTCTGAATTTTGGGCAAAGTTTGGTGAGTTTTTGAGCATGTTCAGGGGGTCAAATTAGAGCTCAAAGAGCAGAAAAAAGAAAAATTAAAGCCGCAAGCGGCATCGAGGCGGCCCCTCGCGGGCGCCGTCCTACTCGCTCTCGCAACTTCGCTGCAAATGGCGCTGGCGCCCTCATCCTTTCCTTTACTGGGGCTTTGTGGTGGAACAAAGCTGTGTCCCAAAACTGCTGTTGTTATGTATGAGGAAATATGTTGCCAATTGTTGCGGCTCCGCGCATGGATACCTGCAGTGACACTAGTCCCGACAATTTGGATAACTTTAGATGGCCCACTCCTCAAGATGATTTTCACCAAATTTCAGCTTGGTCGGGCTTGCGCCCGAGGAGGAGTTCGTTAAAATGCGTAGTAAAAAAAGATCCAAATTTGAGACAATTTTCGATTTTCCCATAGGAATAACATAGGATGTTTCGGTCATTGGTACGGCCAGCATACAAAATACGACATGGGTCTGATTGGCTTTTTGATCGGTAGGCCAAAATTGAATTTTTGTGCAAAATTTCAAAATCTAAAAGTAAATTTTTGCTCCCCATAAAAAGTTTTTCACTCTGTAGGGGGCGCTATCGCGCCAAATGAAAAAATTACACCTAAAGTAGGTCCAGGCAAGAAAGTTCTGCAACCTATTAAAATTTGGGCATAATCGGACTCGTTTTGCCAAAACGGGAGCATTTTTTAAATTTTGAAAATGAAAGAAATCGTCGGTCAACTTTAGGGCTGCGACGCGCAGAGACGGTAAAAGTTATTTTAACGAATTGGATAACTTTAGATGCCCCACTTGTCTAGAGCATGTGCAGCGATTTTGAGCGCGGTGGGCGAAACGCCCTAGGAGGAGTTCGTTCAAGTTCGACGTGAGCGAAAACGCTGACTCAGCGTTTCGGAACTTTAAATCCAATATGGCGGCCATACGGTGAGTCAGGGGGCGTGGCCATAATAAAAAAAAATTTTCGTCCTCAGGAGAGGAATGCGTGTTCCGAATTTGGTGGCTGTACGACAAAGTTGACGTCGGGACGCCTCCCATAGGCGCAATGTATTTTGACTTTTGTCGGTGGCGCTGTCGCGCCATTTTTTTTTACCCAAACATGACACCTATAAAAAACAAAATTTTTCGCCGATTCTGAATTTTGGGCAAAGTTTGGTGAGTTTTTGAGCATGTTCAGGGGGTCAAATTAGAGCTCAAAGAGCAGAAGAAAGAAAAATAAAAAAAATAATAATATTTTTAGCAAAAACAATATATCCGTTTTACTGAGAACGACATATTATACGTTTTTTGAAAGCTCTGACCGTTCCCCAGGTCACCATGGGGTCAAATTAGGATTACGAGCGCTACGGCTCGCCACTACCCTCCGAAGTCGGGCCCCATGGGCTCCCATTGGTTTCCATGTATTTTAGCAGGAACAAGTATGGTTACTGAGTAGGGCTTGATGCACAGAGTGTGGGACAGTTCACTGTCAATGTTTGGGGCGTTGGGGGAAGGCGAACTTTCGCTGCGCGAAAGTTCGCCAAGACAGTTGATAAGGTTCTTTCGCATAGCAGGAGTAAATATGCAGGTCCCATGCCTTCGGCATGGGCTATTTCACTGTCCGACCATAGAACCGACTAGGCTGCCAAACTTTACGCTGGCGCTACGAAAGTTTAGCGTGTTTTACTACAGCGATGCCTTCGGCATCGTTTAGCCGAAGCTATAGGCCCTCGCCCTGTAGAGGCTCGGGCCTAATAAAAAAAAATAATAATATTTTTAGCAAAAACAATATATCCGCTTTACTGAGAACGACATATTATACGTTTTTGAAAGCTCAGACCGTTCCCCAGGTCACCATGGGGTCAAATTTGGATTACGAGCGCTACGCCGCCACGTCACCTCCTCCGAAGTCGGGCCCCATGGGCTCCCCATTGGTTTCCATGTATTTTTAGCAGGAACAAGTATGGTTACTGAGTAGGGCTTGATGCACAGAGTGTGGGACAGTTCACTGTCAATGTTTGGGGCGTTAGGGGGCGAACTGCGCGCGCGAAAGTTCGCCAAGACAGTTGATAAGGTTCTTTCGCATAGCAGGAGTAAATATGCAGGTCCCATGCCTTCGGCATGGGCTATTTCACTGTCCGACCATAGAACCGACTAGGCTGTTAAACTTTTGCGCTGCGCGAAAAGTTTGGCGTGACAGTTGCAAACGATGCCTTCGGCATCGTTGCGGAAGCAATAGGCCCTACGCCCTGTAGGGGCTCGGGCCTAATAAAAAAAAAAATTATAATATTTTTAGCAAAAACAATATATCCGTTTTACTGGGATCAACATATTATAGGTTTTTTGAAAGCTCTGACCCTTGCGCATGTCGCCATGGGGTCAAATTTGGATTACGAGCGCTTACGCGCTCGTCACTCACCTCCGAGTCGGGCCTGCGCATGGGCTCCCCATTGGTTTCCATGTATTTTAGCAGGAACAAGTATGGTTACTGAGTGGGGCTTGATGCCAGGGGTGTGGGACAGTTCACTGTCAATGTTTGGGGCGTTGGAGGGGGCCGAACTGCGCTGCGCGCGAAAGTTCGCCAAGACAGTTAGAAGGCTTCTTTCGCATAGCAGAAGTAAATATGCAGGTCCCATGCCTTCGGCATGGGCTATTTCACTGTCCGACCATAGAACCGACTAGGCTGCCAAACTTTCGCGCTGCGCGCGAAAGTTTGGCGAGACAGTTGCAACGATGCCTTCGGCATCGTTGCGAAAGCAATAGGCCCTACGCCCTGTAGGGGCTCGGGCCTAATTAAAGCCGCAAGCGGCATCGAACGGCCCTCGCGGGCCGCGCTCGTCGTACTCCGCTCTCGCAACTCGCTGCAAATGGCGCTGACGCGCCCTCATCCTTTCCTTTACTGGGGCTTTGTGGTGGAACAAAGCTGTGTCCCAAAACTGCTGTTGTTATGAATGAGCAGAAATGTTGCCAATTGTTGCGGCTCTGCCGCATGGATACCGTAACACTTGTCCCAAAAATGTGGATAACTTTAGATGCCCCACTCCCCAGGATGATTGTGACTAAGTTTCAGGTTGATCGGGCTTACGCCCGAGGAGGAGTTCATTAAAGTCCAAAGTTTAATTTGACAGATTTTCCCATAGGAATAACATGGGAGGTTTCGGTAAGTTGTTCAAGTTTGGGCAATTTCTGCGGCTTCGCCGCACGGAGACCGTAATACTTATCCTAATAATTTGGATAACTTTAGGTGCCCCACTCCTCAGGAAGATGTCCACCACATTTCAGGTTGGTTTGGGGCTTGCGCCTCGAGGAGGAGTGCAAGTAAAGTACAAAGTGTAATTGTAGCGATTTTGAGTTTTTCCCATAGGAATAACATGGGATTTTTCTGTGTTTTGTAAAATGTTGGCAAAATGTGCGGCTTCGCCGCGCAGAGTCTGTAATACCTATCTTAATAATTTGGATAACTTTTGGTGGCCCACTCCTCAGGATGATTGTCACCAAGTTTCGGATTGATCGGGCTTACGCCCGAGGACGAGTTCGTTAAAGTACAAAGTTAAATTTGAGAGATTTTGCGGTTTTCCTATAGGAATAACATGGGGTTTTTCTGTCTTTTCTAAAATGTTTGCGAAATGTGTGGCTTCGCCGCACGGAGACCTTAATACCTATCCTTATAATTTGGATAACTTTTGGTGCCCCACTCCTCAGGAAGATGTCCACCAAATTTCAGGTTGATCGGGCTTGCACCCGAGGAGGAGTTCGTTAAAATGCGTAGTAAAAAAATATCCAAATTTGAGACAATTTTCGATTTTCCCATAGGAATAACATGGGATGTTTCGGTCATTGGTACGGCTTCGCCGTACAAAATATGACATGGGTCTGATTGGCTTTTTTGATCGGTAGGCCAAAATGGAATTTTGTGCAAAATTTGAAAGAATTCTAAAAAACTAAATTTTTTGGTCCCCATACAAAAAGTTTTTTCACTCTGTAGGGGGCGCTATAGCGCCAAATGAAAAAATTACACCTAAAGTAGGTCCAGGCAAGAAAGTTCTACAACCTATTAAAATTTGGGCATAATCGGACTCGTTTTGCCAAAACGGGAGCATTTTTTAAATTTTGAAAATGAAAGAAATCGCCGTCAACTTTAGGGCTGCGCACAAGTGCACAGAGACGGTAAAAGTTATTTTAACGAATTGATAACTTTAGATGCCCCACTTGTCTAGAGCATGTGCAGCGATTTTGAGCGCTGTGGGCTTAAACGCCCTAGGAGGAGTTCGTTCAAGTTCGACGTGAGCTAAAAACGCTGACTCAGCTGCCGAACTTTAAATCCAATATGGCGGCCATACGGTGAGTCAGGGGCGTGGCCATAATAATTTATTTTTTCGTCCTCAGGAGAGGAATGCGTGTTCGAATTTGGTGGCTGTACGACAAAGTTGACGTCTGACGCCTCCCATAGGCGCAATGTATTTTGACTTTTGTAGGTGGCGATTTCGCGCCATTATTTTTTCGCCAATCATGACACCTATAAAAAAAAAATTTTTTCGCCGATTTTTAAATTTGGGAAAAGTTTTGTGTGTTTTTGAGCATTTTCAGGGGGTAAAATTATATCTCAAAGAGCAGAATAAAAAATAATAAAAAAAAAAAAAAAAAATAATAATATTTTTAGCAAAAACAATATATCCGTTTTACTGAGAACGACATATTATACGTTTTTTGAAAGCTCTGACCGTTCCCCAGGTCACCATGGGGTCAAATTTGGATTACGAGCGCTTACGCGCTTGTCATTCACCTCCGCGTCGGGCCCCCATGGGCTCCCCATTGGTTTCCATGTATTTTAGCAGGAACAAGTATGGTTACTGAGTGGGGCTTGATGCCAGGGGTGTGGGACAGTTCACTGTCAATGTTTGGGGTGTGGGACAGTTCACTGTCAATGTTTGGGGCGTTAGCCGAACTTTCGCCGCGCGCCAAAAGTTCGCCAAGACAGTTGATAGGGTTCTTTCGCATAGCAGAAGTAAATATGCAGGTCCCATGCCTTCGGCATGGGCTATTTCACTGTCCGACCATAGAATCGACTAGGCTGCCAAACTTTCGCTGCGCAAAAGTTTGGCGAGATAGTTGCAAACGATGCCTTCGCATCGTTGTGAGCAATAGGCCCTACGCCCTGTAGGGGCTCGGGCCTAATAATAAAAATAATAATATTTTTAGCAAAACAATATATCCGCTTTACTTAGAACGACATATTATACGTTTTTTGAAAGCTCGACCCTTCCCAGGTCGCCATGGGGTCACTTTGGATTACGAGCGCCACGCGCTCGTCATTCACCTCTGAGTCGGGCCCCCATGGGCTCCCATTGGTTTCCATGTATTTTAGCAGGAACAAGTATGGTTACTGAGTGGGGCTTGATGCCAGGGGTGTGGGACAGTTCACTGTCAATGTTTGGGGCGTTGGAGGGCCGAACTTTCGCTGCGCGCGAAAGTTCGCCAAGACAGTTGAAAGGGTTCTTTCGCATAGCAGAAGTAAATATGCAGGTCCCATGCCTTCGGCATGGGCTATTTCACTGTCCGACCATAGAACCGAGCTAGGTTGCCAAACTTCGCGCGCGCCAAAAGTTTGGCGAGACAGTTGCAACGATGCCTTCGGCATCGCAGTGAGCAATAGGCCCTACGCCCTGTAGGGGCTCGGGCCTAATAATAATATTTTTAGCAAAACAATATATCCCTTTTACTGAGAATGACCAAATTATACGCTTTTTGAAAGCTCCGACCCTTGCGCAGGTCGCCATGGGGTCATTGATTACGAGCGCTTACGCGCTCGTCATTCACCCTCGAAGTCGGGCCTCCGCATTGGCTCCCCATTGGTTTCCATGCATTTTAGCAGGAACAAGTATGGTTAGTGAGTGGGGCTTGATGCCAGGGGTGGGACAGTTCACTGTCAATGTTTGGGGCGTTGAATGCCGAACTTTCGCGCTGCGCGCGAAAGTTCGCCAAGACAGTTGAAAGGGTTCTTTCGCATAGCAGAAGTAAATATGCAGGTCCCATGCCTTCGCATGGGCTAGTTCACTGTCCGACCATAGAACCGACTATTACAACTTCGCGCTGGCGCCAAAGTTTGGCGAGATAGTTGCAACGATGCTGCATCGGCATGAGTAGAGTAGGCCCTACGCCCTGTAGGGGCTCGGCCTAATAATATTCCGATGCGAAACAATGTTTCCTTTTTAGTTCACAAACTATACATTTTCGGAAAGCGCACGCCGCTTTCCTACGCTTTTGGTATGGGTCCCTGGTCACTGGGAGACACTTTCGAGATTTTTTAGTGGGCTCCGCCCACTTTCTGTTATTTGCCCTAGTTACAATAGTAATGTTCAATTTTACATTACATTGTTATATGCACGAACGCATGAGTTGGGGAACGACATTACTGGGCGACTCAGCGACACGAGTATGGGGATGACGACGCCGCGGCCGCCATCCCCACGCAGAAAGCGCCGCTTAGTGCGCACTGCGGCATTTTCGCACGGGCTTCGCCCGCTTACAGCGATAATGTTCAATTTTCTCACTACTAATTGGTATGCACGGAACGTGCATGAGTTGGGGAATGCGTGAGTGAGTGTTTGAGCTGGCGAGCGCCAAGCGCTGATTGCGGCGACTTTGTAAGATTTTTCGAAGAGCCGTGCTTCGCACGGCAATGCGAAACTAATAGGCCTCTCGCCAGCTTGTGGCGCTCGGGCCTAATGACAGCCGTAGAGATAGGCAAATGTAAAGGGGGGTTTGAGGGTCCTCCCCCAAGAAAATTTGAATAAATCCCATGTCATGTTTTGAATGCAGGTGCATTTTAGATTAGATGAAGATTTTTCTTGTACATAGACATTAATTTTACATTTTAACTTGTTTATGTCTTTTACCAAAGCATGTGCCCCCTATTGTTGATGGCCCTAAACATTTGCTTAGATCGTTTACGCCACGGGCTGGCCCTGTTTGGCTGGGTAAATAAGGACGGAAAACTATTTGGTAAAAATCTCTTAAAAGTCAATGTTTCTAGAAATAACCCGTTGCTTACTCTCTTTTTCTTTTACAGAGCTGTTTAAAATGTAGGTTAAAGTAGCTCACTAAAGTAGTCTCACTGCTCCCTGCTGTCGTAGTCCTGTGTCTCCAGGTAAAAGCCCAGTGCCAAGTGTGTGTCCACCTCCACTGCTCCTGGTCCCATCTGCTCCATTGTGCACCGCGGCTGAGCACTGACCCATATAAACTCCCCTGTGTATGCAAACAGACATGTTTCTGCCTCAGGAGATCAGCTCGTCATTACAGTTACTTACCTAAGGCTTGCCACTCAATCTGGTCCTGTGATAATGGGCCACATATACTGCAATATCAGGTGTGTTTTTGAGAGTTGGTTCTAAACTAAGATTGGCACGATTGTAAAGGTGCATGATATCAATTAGTAAATTAAACTAGATGCTGTTGCAATAGCTGAAGCTATTGCGACTGACTGCGCAATTGAATTTGTGTGATGATGGTATGGTCCGGGATTCAAACCCAAAACCTCCTTATTGGGAGGCAGAAGCTCTAGCTGCTCTGCCACCGTGCACCTGCCAAAAACAGTTTAAACACCAAACTTTCCTGTAGAGGACCAATAGAAAGGCTCCCACTGTAAAAGATAGGGAAAAACTGCTCGGCAAATTATGAAAAAACTACAAAAGGTACATTTACCAAAAGTAATAGCAGACATTAGAAGACTAGGAACTATTGAAAAATGCAAAAAAAACTAAAAGAATTGAAAAACTGTGGCCTGTGAAACGTGCCGAAAAACAGGAAAATACAAGAACAAATAGTGACTGCCTATGCATAGGCACTCAATTAAATCCAGAGTCCGCTACCTGCTTGTCTCCATGGAGATGTTATTGCTTTGCCTGAAATGTTCAGTGTGGGTGTAAGTGTGAAGCTTAACAGTGTCTGCCCACCGTTTGACTGTGGAAGTCAATTTTCCCTGCAGGCATAAAATATATTTATGGGGAATATTTAGGATGCTAGAATCAGAATCAGAAACAGAATCAGGACTGCATTAGGAAAGTGAGTGATACACGTGACTGATGTAAGGACTAGTTCATGTTTCAGAACAGTAGAAATCAGGTGCAGAACCTTTAACAGCAAAGTCATTATAGCATGTCACTATATATATATATATATATATATGTATATGTTATTTTCAGTCCACTTTCTCTAAAAAAAAAAAAAAATATATATATATATATTTTTTTTTTTTGTGGTTTTTGGACTGAAAATAACCACATTATGGACATTATATCACCTTGTTTAAAACTTTTAACATTTAAAATGTTCTAAAACTACAAAATGAATGGTATATACTTGCGTAACCTCTGTGACCTTCAAAGTGAGCAGGTCTGTTAAGTTTCATACTTATCTATGTAATCAAATATATATTTTGATAGGAAATCTAACAATACAAATCTAAACTTGTCCTGTGGCTTCACCTTCTTGTCTCCATAGAGACATGTAAGTAAAATGCCATATTGTGGAACATAGAGGTAAAGCAGCAGCAGAGACAGTACAGTCCAGCCTTCACTTGAAAAAGTTGTAAGGTGTAAGTTGTAAGGGTTATTTTTCATGATGCCTGTTGAATACATTAAACTAATTTCAAAAAATGAATAATGCTTATGATAAATTTAACAAAAATAAAAACCCAACCCAAGTAAATCAAATATTGTTCCCATTTCTCCCTAATAGTGCACCAGTGTTGCCAGGTTAGCATTTTTGGACACATACACACAAATGTCTGTGCTTTATTTGTGTCCTTTTTATGCAACATTACTTTAACTGATACTTGAATTAAAATTAAGTATCCGATTTTCATTATTTTGACAAGCATAGACCCCAGCAATCCTCTGCCACTGACGCAACAACAAATACATTTTTTTCTTTTACCTACATAGAAGAATTATATTTAGTAAACCAATTAAACGTACAATCAACCAGTAGCTGTAAGTTGTTCAGCACGCGGACTCTCCCTAATGACCAGACATCTCATTACCCAGAGAATTCTCACACTTTCTCCAATGTGAAGAGGCTCCTTTGACATCTATTTCCATTGCCATTTGGTTAATTATTCTCACATATTTTCTAAATGAACAGCGAATCCATTCAAAACCTAATTATTCTCGTCTTTTTTTATTCAAACTGGCCGGTTAGTGCTGTTTCCAATTTCAGTTGTAGCACGTTTCCAACCACCGCTCATTTGTCCAACGCTGAAAGATGCTCGTACCGGCCGAACTCCTGACAAATCCTGTCCTCATTAACGAAAACTCCTCCCAAGAGTGCTTTGTTTTCATCGTGTAGTAGTGGAGAAGTGGATACTGTGTGAATCGAACCCGTCTTGCGATGCTCTTTAATAAGATACCAAGCGGAGAGACAGCGGAGGTGTTTTGGAGAGGACCTCGTGGTTGCCATAGTTGACGGTTGTAGCCATGTGGTTTTGACAGTCCACTTGAGGTTGTTTGGAACGTGAATGGGGATGTTTGTTGCACCGAGAGTAAGGATGAGTGGGTGATGTAAATGGATTTTTTGTTCTTCAAATCTTAAGGGCGTATTATGAAAATGTTATGGGTAAAAACCGCCACTGCCCGGTTTGTTTATCAAAGCGTTTGCTAATTATTTTTGTCGTTACATTTACATACGAAAAGATGCAACAAAAATAAATACATAAAAGGAAAATTAACACATGAAGAAAGACGTAGCATTTTACAGTTTATAAATTCAGTTAACATTACACGTTTTTGAGCTTTTAACTATGTCATAACGCTGTTTCCTCATGAAAAAAATACCTGGAGTTGTATTTTGCTTCATTCACGCCTTTCTGTTAATCTTGTTTTGGATGTCTTCTTCACTCCCGGCCTCACAAAAACACCTGGTTTCAAATTTCCCAGAATCGTGACGTCATAGGTTGAGCTCTGAGATATTCTGTGCTGTTTTGAAGTCCATAAATCATCACAGACTCGTTATAAGCATTTCTGTTGTCAAATCGCGTTCATTACAACTGCGGGCCTGCATTAGCATGTCGGGGTGAGCTAGCTTTGGTTTATTTTCCATTGGAAACAATCAAGTGTCATTCCTCATTGATCCAGGAATGATCCACCGTAGACAAGGTTTCAGAACACTGTACTTCTGAAACCTCATATTTCCCCATTGGTAATTCCCTCTGCTGCCAGTAGATGGAGTTCTAATTCACCTTATTCCAGAAGTTGCCGTACGCGCCGCCGTCTTGTTTCCGTTGTAGTTTACATGGAGCAGACGAGCTCAACAGAAAATAAGTTCTACATGGACTAAAAAGCCGTTTTCAGGACGCCCAGGAAATCGTTGCGTTGTTGTCTTGTTGTTGCTCGTGTTCATTAAACATTTTACACAAATCAATCTACTTTATGTAACATTTTAGCGGCGAGAGTTTTCCGTCGTTCGTCATTAGCTTTAACGGAATTCTCGTCAAACGAAAGTGCGTTTACAACAAAAGTACAAAAAACTGCATAAGTGGGCGGGACAGAATAAGGTCAATACAATTCCTGATCAGGAAACACCTCACAGATATAAAGTAATGTGTGATTTTCAGTAGATTATTTACAGTACAGTTAATTTAAGTTCTAAAATATGAGATGCCTAAGCAAACTCAAGAGCATCTTTACAGGCCAATTACATTACAAATAATGCATAATATTGTGTATTTTAAATCCAAAAGAGAATATTTATATTTTTTATTTATAATTTGAGTAATCCAACTGTCAAAATACAGTGTTAAACTTTGCCTCTCCAACACGCACCACCCATTGTGTGAGATCAAAGTTCGCATTCATGCAGTGATACAAGATGGCAGGCTGCAAAAAGAGCAAGAGCAGAGCAGCAATTGGGTAACACTGGAAATTTGTTTTGTTTTGTTGGAGTCTCTTTTTCCCCAGATCATAATGTGTATGAAGGGTCTTGAAGGGAGATAAAGTTCACAGATGCAACTTGGTGCATGACCTAAAGGAGTGAGCTGTAAAAATGTTCAAATCAAACTCCACAGTGAAGAGAAGCTAAAACTGGTTTGTTATGTTTTTGTTAAAACTTGGGGGTGCAAAAGGGATATAAGAGCGAAAGAAAGAAAGTTCTTTCCTGCCTGATGGATTCTGAAGGGACATACACTCTTCTTCAGGCAAAACCCATAAGAAAATTGTATTTAAGATGAGGAAATGGCTGTGAGAAATGGCAAATCGACTGGTCGTTTTATTTAGTTTTTCTAAGGATTTTCCCATTTTAATATGGCTTTCAATCATATTTTTAAGAACATAAACAAGACAGACTTTTAATCAGTGCTTGTTAAAGCAAAAAAATGTCAAAATTGATTCTTGTCTGAACATGCTTTTACTGAAAGACTGACTGTAAAACTCTCATTAACTATTTGACTAATTGCACAGCTCTGGCAAAAGCAATAGTTGTATTTATCAATGGCAGTTTGTACAAGCAGCAACAGAATACAATAGCACGATAGAAACGAGCACCGATGAGGACGGCTTCCACACTGAATGTATTTCTCCAAATGCAAAGTGTGTTATTATACACTTTTGAAGAGTCAGAGTCACTCCAGTAAAGACGATCCTCTTCTGTGCAGCCACAAATGGAAATTTCCGAGTGATCAGCGTTCTGCAGTCTGCCTGAACTGAATATGGAGGACATAAATAGTCATGCAGTTCCATCTGAGAGGGTAATTGTTAAGTAATGGGATGCGGTCTGAAAACCACTTTGCTTGTTCTAAAAGGGAGAGGTTTCTTATGACACTTACAAGAATGGAAGCTTTAACTTGACCAGCACCGAACACTTTCTCCGTGCAGGAAATAATTTGGACTATTCTTTTCACTTTGGGGTGTTGTCTAGTCTCTGTATAAATGTTCTCTGCGTTTGACCGAACTTTGCAACCTGTTTGAAGATGTGGACAAAACATTTAAGTGCATATGACAGCGTCTCATGTTTTTCTAGTTATTACTTAATATGGTGGCATAGTTGTTGTGGTAAATATTTATTAACATTGTTGGTGAAGAAAAATTAGACCATGTTTTGTTGTCGTGCATTTTGGCAAGACTCTTCACCCACTTCGCCTAGTATGAAGGTGACGTCTCTGTGGCTCGAGGTCAAGAAGAAGGGATGGGTATCAAGAATTGGTTCCACTTGAGAAACTGTTTTATTTGTAGCAATCCATTCCTCCGTTAAATTCTATTCACCTTATTCTGCCCCACCCACTTTTGCAGTTTTTTTGCCACAGATATGCACTTGTAAACGCACTTCCGTTTGACGAGAACTCCGTTAAAGCTAATGACGAATGAGGGAACAGTCTCGACGCTAAAATGTTACATAAAGTAGGTTGATTTGTGTAAAATGTTTAATGAACACGAGCAACAACAAGTCAACAACGCTCCGATTTCCTGGTCAGTCTGAAAACGGCTTTTTAGTTTGTGTAGAACTTATTTTCTGTTGAGCTCGTCTGCTCCATGTAAACAAATACAACGGAAACAAGAACAACTTCCAGAATAAGGTGAATATGACAGGTTAGACATCACATTTCACAAAAACATAGTGAAGATATATTTAAGATTTGCATTAAAAAAGCATTTTTCCTTTGTGTCCCCAGTTTGAGAGTTTTTGGAAAGTTTATTATTGTTTCCTGGTTGGTCATGGGCAGCAAATATAACATAGGTGAAGGTAATTTCACAACTGTTACCTAGCAACCATTTTGAAAATAAGGGCCAAAAAATATTTAAATTACACAATAGTTATGATTTGACAAATTATAGTACCTGATAACACCTTTATTTTGCTGAATGAGCGTTTAAACTGTCACAAAGATGTTTCAGTTGAATGTTAACCGTCTATTTATTTTTAACTATGTGTCGCTTTTTGATGACATAGATAGAGGGATTCCATTTTAGACCTCAGCACTACTTCCTGTCCTTTCTTCACAAACTGCAACTTCACAGATGTCAACTATGATAAATATTTAACACAGGTGCCCTCCCACCAAACTAAGTCAGTATTAGAGAAACATGAGGACCTGTTATATAGACACCGTGCCTTTAAATGTCCACGCAGTACTCATACTTTCAGTTTCATTACAAGCAAAAAGGCTCTGGTGAAGCCTACGACCTGCGCTGCACGTCACGTCGATTCCGTGAGAATATAATAAACGGTCTAATGCAGCACAGGAGAGCCAAAACAACAAGCACACGTGTTTCTGCGCACAAACCAGGCCGTGATCAGAGCTCGGCAGAGGTAAAAGACTGACAGGATCGTCCTCCGTTTATAGGAATAACAATAGGACACGTGTGAAGAGCAGGGACGGAGAAAGAAATGAGTCCGACGACAGAAAAGGCCTTAATGCCTCCTGTTTTTATCCCTGCGCGTTACACTGTAGTTTTAATTGTAATGTAGCCGACACTTCTATCTAAATAAAAAAAATATATATAGATTAGCCTAAATACAGGCTTATAAAACTAGATAAATAAGACGCACATTCTTTATAAACTTTAGTAGGAATCGATAAGAGAATCATTGAGGAATTTAGTGGATAAGCAAAATTATCGATGGTATTGTGATTGATAAAATACTATCTATACACATACCTATCAAGTAGACAGCACATATGCCTGCTGTGTGGGGCGGGCCGCATGAGTTAGAGCCCGGCTCCGACCATTTACTGGATGTCATTCCCCAGTCTTGTCTCCATTTCACGCTGTACTGCTGCTTTGAGAGGCGTCGACACGTCTGTAAAACGCATTTCAAGTGTAAGACACAATTTTACACACAATGAGCACAATTTTCAGTATTTCAATTTAAAGTTTCAGTAAATCATTTCACAAAATAAATGGGTTATCAGGTGTAATTGCTTGTCAAATTATAACAATTGTGTAACTGATATGGATTTTGGCCCTTGTTTACAGTATGGTTGCCAAGTAACAGTTTTGGAAATACCTATTGATGCGTTCCAGTTGTCCTTGAATGTCGTATTGTCAAACTGGAACACTCACTTCTCAGAATTCCTATAAATTATAAACACTAATGTTGCTAACTTTAACATAACAATTCACTTTCAAAGGCTGATTAATAACTTCCAGATGTAATAACACTGTCCGGGTTAATGAACTAACTTAACTGGATCCAAATTTTCCGATGTCCGTGGACAACTGGAACGCAGAATATGCCACGACTACTGTTTGTGTTCAACCAGGAAGTGCAATAATAAACTTCGTCAAAATTGTCAATTGTCAAAAATCTTTAGTTTCACTTCAGAAAAATCTGAATAATGATTACAGCACGGCTTATATCAGAGATCGACATATTTGAAAGACCCATAAAAAACAGACTGTGCATACGTTAGTGCTTCCCAAACTGTTGCACTGGTACTCAAATGGGGAAAAAACAAGAAAAAGGAAAAGAAAACTGGCTTCTTCTCTTTCTTTGATAAGATTCTGGATTATTTGGATCTCCCACATAACCTTAACGTTTTAAATGTAATGCACAAGAACATTATAGTTACTCAGATATTGCGTATGCAGTGTCCATTTTCTTCAAAAGTCTCAGGGATATACAACTATAAAATGTAATTCTATAGACAATTCACTGTTTATGAAGGAAATATCCAAACAGAATTCAACATTTTTGATTGGGATTGGGTCCTCAAACTTGCCTTTAATATTGTGGCGGAAGATGTCTAATGTTCCAATAAAACATACATATATTTCATCTCAGTTTGGCAACAGATTTAATAGAATTATATCTTTTCGGTGGTCAAAAGTACTCCAAATGATGCATATAAACAGGAAGCTGAAACCCATGAATGCAGAGAAGGTCAGTTAAGTACAACTTGCCGAAAACAAATTTAACAGGAGAAAGAAAAGGCTTTTATAGATGCCAATTACTCTGGTTTTAAAAATATAAAGACAAGTCCTTCAAAACAGAAGCACTGTAGTCCTTGCTGATTGTTTCGGTAAAATAAATCTATAAAATCAAAATGAAAGAAAGCTGTGTCTTGCTGGGTCAGGTCAAGTGTATCACAACTTTCCCCAAACTCACCCAGTCTTCACACCAGAATCTCTCCATCGTCTGGATTATTTTACTTTTCTTTCTACTTTTATCACATTAGTGTAATATGCAAATGTTAAAGGGGACTTTTTTTTTTTTTTTTTTAACAGTTTTTAACAATGTCATAATGGTGTTTGATTCCATCTCAACACAGAACCGTGAAAAACAATTCTGTTGGAAAAATGTGTCACTTTTTTTAAATATAACACCATGTCAAAGTGACCACTATTCACTGGGAAATACAAACTGTTGGAGTGTGTTTTGTGAATCTTCAACTGCTAAGAAATATTGGACTGAGATTAACAAGCCACTACAAACTGTCTTCCATATTGACATCCCACTTGACTGCCAAACTGTGTATCTGAGCCTTAAATCTCCTGCCATGGACACAATAAATGGATACCGTTGGAGCCGAATCTTGGCAGCTATTTTTCTATTACAGAGAGTATTAACAGCGACAGATTGACCCTCAGAGGGACAAGTATTTGAAATGTTGTTCTAGCAGACATTAATGGACTCTGTGCACGGAATTTGGTTATTTATTTCTGAATTCTACTACTGAGTATATCCTGTCCAATTCTATCACTATAGGGTTTTTGCAGAGTCACTAAAATGAATAAATACTTAAAGATCAGACAGTGAACAGTGAGCTGCAGCTGGGTGTCACTGACAACATGATAAAGACTTTAGACCTCGTTGGCCATTTGCGCGAATACCGTTCTCGTCAAACCGGAAGTCCCTTTACGACAAGAGTGCGGATCATAGACATGAAAAGAGGCAAAAGTGGGCGGGGCAGAATAGGGTGAATATTAATAATAAAGTATATATAGTATATATACATCTATGTATGATATATCAAAATGCACCGCGATAGACCACAAATGTGATTTCTGTGGAACTGAAAGTAAAACATTAAAGGGAACGAATTGTGCTATAGTGACTTTTATGAGCTTTCAACAATGGTCTGACAAGGTTCCTGGATGTTCCTTCCCTGTAGTTGCATTTAACTTCATTCACACTAATTTGATGAATGAGGATTAGAAAATTGAACATAAACGCATGTTTAGCTTGTGTAAGCACTATGCAGCCACTAGGTGGCACCTAAACTCAGTAAGTGCCAGGGCAAACAGAACCAGATATGTTTTGTTTTAATGAAAAAAAAAAAAAGATCTAAAACATGAGATGCCAAGTAATAATATGTATGGATTCACAAAAGTAAAAAAAAAACATATATTATTATTAGTGGTGGGCATAGATTAATTTTTTTAATCTAGATTAATCTCACTGTAATCTTGGAATTAATCTAGATTAATCTAGATTAAAATGGCTCATTTGAATTCTGACGAAGACATTCAGAATATGTGTGCTACCCAAATAATGACTAAAAGTAAGTCTTTGAGAACGGGTTTCTCAAGCCAGGTGGCGCATTAGACCAGGGGCTCATCACATCAGTGCTTGGCCCGGCATTAGCTCAGGGATGCTTTGCGTTTAGGTGGTACTTGAGACTGGAAGAACTCCTACAGTAAACTAATTCTACATTGCACAAGGTGCAAACAACCTTAGTCTTGTCGAGATTTCCATTGGGAAGCTTTAAAATACATTTTCTAGTCAGTGTTTCTCTGTGAGCTACACTGTCCTCCTCTCTGATCACAGCCCCTCAGCTATAATTTGGTTTAGGTAGAATTAATTTTAAAAAATGGATATCATCATTAAGTTGTGTTCAAATCAGAGTCATGGTGTTTTTTCCCTCCAAAGCTTTCAGTTTTCTGATGCATTTTAATATAAAGATTGACTCTTATCCAGCAACACTTCTGTGCAATATTCATTTAATTCTGTATTAATTTAATTCTGTGCTTAAATTTCCCCTGGAAGCCTCTGGACAAAGTAACCTGTGTGTCATATTTAGATCATAAACCCATGTTTCAAATAGGCCTAATGATAATTTACAGTTAATTCTTGAAGGATGTCATTGATTAGACTTTACTGTAGCTCTGACACAAGAAGACAGTCTTCAAAGCCTAAATAAACTTTCCGTCAGTGGCCATTCATTTTCATTCTTCCAGTTTTCACTTGGGATTATTCTGTGCATAAAGCACCTAACGCTGCCTCGCATGCGGCTAATTTACATATCAATACACGCGAAAACTGTGCAAAGTGCTAAACTTTATAGATGCGCTGTGGCGTTTGCTCTGATTGGTTCATGATTCTTCACTGGTGCTGAAGACACAGGAGTCTGTGTCTGTGCCGCGCTGCTCACGGCGCTCACGCCGCTGCCGCGTAATGACGCGCGGAGACAAGTCAGATCCAAAATGAATAAACTCAAATCAAGTTTGTCATCGTGAATTCTGAGAGTTCAGGGTTGGACTGATTAAATCTCCAAAGGTGCACAGTCTGACCCTGGATTAAGTTTGTGTCTGATGTGAGGGTTTGACTCCAGAGGCAATGATTTTAGTGGGACTACTTTTCCGTGCGTCAGGTGGAGGAGCTCGTCTACGTGCCTGCTGGTACAGCGTGCTACCACCAAATGTTTTAGGTGTCTGCAGTAACGGGCCGGAATACGTTACTTTCAGTCCTGATGGGGAGGCGCAAATCTTGTGTAATTTCGCTATTCTAGACGCAATAGTTCGTCAGCCTTTTGTTCTCAAAACTACGAAAAACACGAGGCGGGTTGGTCCAGAAGAAAGAGTAGGTAAAAGCGTATGGGATGTAGAACTTTAGTTCCGAGCCTTTGATTTGGCGCTATGTGTGTGTAGCTCGCGTCTCTCGCTCTCTTTCTCTCTTGTTTTCTCTCGTGCGAGACAAAGATTTTCTCTGCGCGATGCCCCTGGGAGCTGTGCGCAATTGCGCACGCGCGCAGTTTAGAGGGAACAGCGCTCCCAACCCAACTTTGAGAATAGATTAACGGCGATATTTTTTTTATCGCCCGATAAGAGTCTCACGTTAACGCAGCACGTTAACGCCGTTAACGGCCCACCACTAATTATTATTAAATATTAAAACTACCAAAAATCAAAACCTTGTTGTTTGAATATTATTGCTATATTGACACCTTAACACATTGTACCAGCTGGAAATCTCAATCCATGTTAAAAAAATGCATGAAATGTTACAACCGCACTCTTCTGAACAAATAAATATATGAAATGATGAGATGAACAAATCACTTATGAGAGGAGGGATGAGATTTACACTTGTGTGATTAGAACGTCCAAATTGATTGTATTGTTGTATGTTGATAATTATATATATTTTTATATATAAAAATATTGGCAGTTGGAAAGAAGGCTATTAAAAAAATGACAAAAACTGCACAAACAATCAAGAGCTGTACCAAAATTATAAAAAAAGAGAGGAAAAAATAGCATTCAGACTACATTTCTAAATGGACAGACTTAATAGAATCTGGACCAAATGGACAAACAACTATAAAAAATTTGAAAACATATAGAAGTAATGAAATCTGCTGCTTTTCACTCACTAGTGAAAAGCACTAGTTTGTGTTTTCTTTGTTCGGCCCATTTCAGTCAGGATAAGGTCAGATGGAGGTGAAGTGTTTGGAAAAATGAGCATAAAATAACATAATAGAATCTTCTAGGGCTCTGCTGGTTTAGGTCGTGGTATATTCTTTGGACATAAGTTACAAATGTTGAACTCAAAGCTAAATAAGAAAACGGTAAACAGTACTTTAACAGTTAGAAGCTCATTACAAAAAATGTATCTGCACCACCTTTTGAGAACCAGTGTATGAAAAAAAAAACAAAAAAAAAAAACAATTCAATAGCTTAAACTAGAAAAGACAAAAATCCCGTTGATGTGTTTCAGAAGGATGAAAAAATTGAAAAAAAAAAGTCCCCAAAATGTTCTTCACAGCTGGCTTTACGCTGTGAGATTTTTGGCATGATTTTGACACAAATTTTAGTTTATTTTCATTTTAAAGTCATGCAGTTCCTCCATGTGTCTTGTGTCGTAGAGTGTACAGGCGGTAACGCAATTACCAACTCAATTTGAATGCACAATTGTTGATCGTATGGTTGCAGGAGTTTCTGAAATGCTTGATATTTGTCTTCATGGGGTCCGAGCGTTGCTGAAGCCGAGTGAAAGCAGCGTGTAAGTGTTAAAATACAGCTGCAGCCGGAAGGAAACGCAGCTGGAAAAACACGTAAACTGGGACAAGAAGCAATTCTATGATATGTCCTCAAGAACGAATCACCGCGCACACAAAAACCAGAAAAGTGTTGTGGCAACGCATCTGACACTGCAGTTGATTGCGCCAACAGTTTGCTAACATTTTTTTCTACTGTGTTTTTTAAAAGCTTTGTGTGAAAAGCTCCACCCTCTTACAGTGTGAGCAGGACACGTATCTGTGCGTCGCTCTGTACGGTGCACACTTTCGTCGTCAGATCAGACTCTCTCCTGACAGAGCGCTTCGAAGCGTGGGGCGTGCCCGTTTGGGGAGGGGCGCAAAACCGTACCGAGGGGCCGTGAGATGTCCGGGCGGCTGTGCGCACATTATACCTGACAGACGTGTTTGAAGTAACAAACAAATGCCCAGCACCAACACCAGGTTTCCCTTCCTCTGTTCCTCCGTGTGCACTTCTGCCCCTCACTTTCCTCAATTGTTTCTGTTATATCAGGCTAAAAAGGCAATTATATAGTTGTACGTTTTTGTTGTTTTATGTTTATCATACTTTATAATTTATCAAGGCTGTGGAGGGCATGGATACATTATTTATCTCCTAAATTGGGCGCACCAGAAAAAGTTTGTGAAGCACTGTCTTTTAAACATGTTCAAATGTTGCTAAATCGCGCAGTGTAAGCACAACTTAACAAGAAGCAGAAATTATTAGATCAGCGCTGAGCCATGATAGTTATCTTTTGTGTTACTTTATTATATGTTACTACTAGTAACATACTAGTAGTAACATATAGTACTAGTAACTTTAAAGGCAGTATATTTGTCCTTAAATATTTCATAAACATAACCTCTGATGGATTACATAGTTAACATTTTTCAATTGCAGTGGGCCCAATTTATAAGCTAAGGTTCAGGGGCGTCCCATTTACATCCACTGTGTTTATTGTTTTTACTGAATATTTTTTATTTTTTAAATACATTTTGCCTGTACATATTTCTGATAACAATTGATTTATTCACAGTAACAGAAGATTTATTCACAATAACAGAAACCCTCAACTAGAAAACTTACTTAACATGTACCTTTGGTTATAGTTACAGTTTGTATGATCAGTTTGCTGTCTTGAGTATTGACCTTATTCTGGAAGTTGCCGTACGCGCCGCCGTCTTGTTTCCGTTGTATTACTTTACATGGAGCAGACGAGCTCAACAGAAAATAAGTTCTACACTGACTAAAAAGACGTTTTCAGGCCGCCCAGGAAATCGGTGCGTTGTTGACTTGTTGTTGCTCGTGTTCATTAAACATTTTACACAAATCAACCTACTTTATGTAACATTTTAGCGGCGAGACTTTCCCCTCGTTTGTCATTAGCTTTAACGGAGTTCTCGTCAAATGGAAGTGCGTTTACAACAAAAGTGCAAAAAACGGCAAAAGTGGGCGGGGCAGAATAAGGTCAATATGAGAGCCAACGCTATTACAGCAGTCATTTAAGACCAGTACTTTAAGAGGAGGTCAAATGTGTATATCAAAGACTTTGCGCACAGATGGATACTCGGAGCAGACCTGTGTGGAGTCAGACAGACGCCGTGTCAGTGCCTGGAGTTTGTGGTTTGTGATTGCAGAGATGATAGCTGTACTCCAGCAGTGCACCTGTCTCCACTCAATCAGACACTCACAGGTTTAGGAAAAACAAGAGCTCCTCTGTGGGGAGCCGGGAAAACTGTGGCTTTGAACAACTCACATGTGAACACTGGAGAGCATTAAGTACAAACGGTCACGCTTGTGTAACGTCATGTAACACTGGGGTTAAAGGAGACATATTGTACTTTTTCAGGTACTTGAACCGCATAGGTAGATCATCATTTTGTTAATTATAAACCGTGATATTGATCTAAAATGGCTTGGTAATAGAAACAGGTTCTTCGACTTCCTGTTCAAAACTGCTGCACTGATAAGCCCCGCCTCTTCATTGTGGCATTTCACAGTAAGAAGTTTTCAGTCATTTTTGTAACATGTTTTATTTTTGAAAAGCGACATTTTTGAACACTTTGTATCACTCTGAGTCTTTCATTTTCCAAGTAATCTCAACTAAGGACAGACATGTGGGCGGGGATAGGGGGTAGGTGAAAACAGGAAGTCTCTGAGAACTCAAGCCTCAGTTGCAGGACAATACAGGATTATTCAAACATGCAGGAATCAATCAAAATACAACGTTGACTGAACTAATGATGAGCAAACACTGTCGCAACAAACTTAAAGCTCATGTTAATTTGCATAATGTCTCAATAAACAATATCTTCTTCAGTTCTTTAAACGGTCTTCAAAATAGCATTTAGAACGGAAATGTATCTACTATTTAATTTTTCTCTATATAGATTTTCTCCATGGATATGTTTTTCTTTTGTCGAGAATGTTGCACAGTCTAGTTCCATTTATTAAATTGAAGTGTTTTTGTCATGAAAAAAAAAAACAGAAAATAAATTGAATAGCATTGCAATTTCACTCTGAGTGGACTCGCCTCTACAGATCTGACCTCAAACTTACTGGTTATATATATTTAACATATACACATATACTGTATAACATTAAAAGGCGCAATATGTCTTTTTCTTGGCCTGCAAATAACGATTCTTTTGCTAATTGATTAGTCCAGAGATTATCCTTCAGATGAGTCCATTAGTTATTAGTTATGGCCCCCTCTCTCGTCCACAGGTGAAAGGCAGGCAGAGAGCAGCGGGTCTTTACGCTGCAGGAGCAGAGCGCACAAGCACGGGTCAGATGTCTGTTTGGTTGCGGGACGGAAACAGCACGGAGAAAAGCAGAGAAAACGAAAAAAGACACATCTATGAGTGCACTCTCAGCAACTATGTCCTGGTGAAGTATATTTACAGAATTATTTTTAATTCAAAAACATCATCAAAAAGTCATTCTACAGGTTTTCTTTTCAAAGTAATCCTTGCTATGCATCAGTCAGAAAACGTCTCTCCGTACATGGCATGTTCTGGAGTCTGTGTCTTGTTTTTTTCGCTTACCCAATAATGTACCAGCATTTAGCTCATAACTATCTTGCACTTGCTAACAAGCTATTGTTTGAGCCCTTGATTTTCAACCAGTGTGCCGGGGAACACTAGTGCGCCTTGAAAAAATGTCCAAATGAGTTGACAGACTGACACTTGTGGATGTAATTGACTAATTTACCTTTTTGGAGTGTCCTGAGCTACTTCTGCATTAAAAAATAACACAAAACCATCACTATTACTAAATTTAAAGAACCAGACTGTGGCACAAACATTAGTTGGCTTGTTATACACCATATTTTTTACCTAAATGGTCTGTTTTGGTAATGTTTTTGTAGTAGGTGGTGTGCCGTTGTAGCTTTTAAACCCAAAAAGTGTGCCACAACCCAAAAAAGGTTGAAAAACACTGGTTTGAGCTATAAATGTCAAGCCTGTACAAATTGGATAAAACACCCTTCCAACACAAATACTTTCACTATAATCCAACTGGGATCAAGTAATACTGTATGTATCCATCGGCGTCAAATATGAATGTCACAATATTTCATTTGACTGTTGTTGCATTGTGAAAAGCAACATCATGACTTTATTTGGGATTATTGACACTTTGACAGTGGCGTCCTTAGTTTTTACATGACCAGTGTCGATACATGAGCGTTCCTTAAGTATATTCTCAGATATATGTCAGAAATCAAACTTTCGGATGAAGTTAATGCGACATAAACAGCTAGATTGACAAAAATAAAAAGAAAAACTGTTAGATTTGCTTTATTTTGGAATAGAGACTTTTGGTTAATCACGTTTTTGATTGAAATTATGGGTCAATGGCAAACTAACCCAGCATTTTGCGTTTAAACATGCAGTGTTTGATTTGGATGTTTTACTCCACAGTATACAGTCTTGTCAGAAAGAGAAATCCCCTTTTTACCGTTTACGTAACATTTTGAACACCACTATCAGATCAGTAACGTAAGCCCTTATCTTTGTTTACACCAGCCAGAAAAATTGATCCGGCGCCAGCAGCTACCCCGGCAACCTGCGCCAAATATTGACCACCCGCTCCAAGTCTGTTTGCTGTTACAGTGGAATGTCAGGATTTGTATTTTTTAAACACTCAACTAAATCTGGCGTTTGAAGCGGGATTTAACCCACTTGACCTTGTTTTTGATGGTGTTTTCGGAGATAAATCCATGGCCATGTTGGGATTGGAGAGGGATAAATCGAGCCAACACTCAAGAGCATGCTTTACAAGTTAATCGTTTAGAAATTATTTATATATATTTTTTAAAAGACTCACCTTATTTAAACCTCGAAATCTCTCTCTGCCATCTCTGACCAAAGCACCACCACGTTCAATCTGGCAAAACATGACACGTTTTGCCCAAGAGCTCAACAAAAAATGTCTACTAAGTCAGCCACTGCATTGTCGGCATAAATGTAATGAACGACAATTTGAAATGTATCCCAGTGTTGTTTTTCCTGTTGTTGAGTGAGACTGATTTACAAACTGAACATTTACAGATTGAATTTCCAAACAAAAATGAGTCATGATTACGTTAGACAAGGGCCCAGCCAATATGGCTTTTTTAGATCCGATGATAAGGGGCTAATAAATACCGATGTTGACACTTTTTCCCCCCAAAAGAAACCATATAAATGTTGTCTACACTATACCCTACATAAATAGCCACTTATTTTCAGAATTTTGGTTGTGATACTTTCCTTTTCCCCTTGTAAATTGGTTTGGGACAATTAGTATGCAGGACGCACAATTAATATCATGCTATTAAGGGCTATCTACTAATGGACGTTCTAAACCATAATAATAGTCATTTACTTTACGAGGCGCTTGGCATTACCTTCACCATCTCCGTGATAGCAATCAAACCTCAAAACACTTTAACTTTAAAACAAAACATATTTATTTCAAAGTAAATAAATTATATTACACAAATAAACAGTAATTGTGCCATTGGTAAGAAATAAGTCGCAACAGTTAATGAGAAATACTGCCACTCTGCACGGCGACTTTCTTTTGCCATTTGTGAATAAAATCAGTCAATTTATATGTATAGTATGTTTTGATTTAATTAGTACAAGCTTTTATCTCTCTTGCATATACACACTCTTGCACACACACACACACAGTATTTTTCTATTTTTTTGTCTGTAATTATTTACCACTGTGTAATCTACCATAATGTTATAATTTCCATTGTTACTGTTATGAAATAATGACTAGTGGATTTAAGTAAAGGCTATGTGTAAATTGTGTAGTAAATTCATTTAATTTATAGGAAAACATTTTCATCAGTTTTATTGATAGGTTTCTTTTTCCTGCAACTTTTTGAGGATAGCTATAATATTTCATTTAAAAGTGTTAATCCCTATGGCTTTCTTATCATTCTGGCCCCCTGCATACGTTTTCAAGTGCTTGTTCACTGCACGTGGGATCGTTGTGTGGCAGAGCAGGCTGCATGACCAGCCAATCCTGCTGAGACGTCGAATGCATATTATTGAGGCTATTTCAGCCATTTTGAGGCGACACACAAAAGATTACAACACCATCTTGAATGTTGGTAACTTAACTGTGACAAAGTCAGGCGCCTTGTGTGGTGCACTGTTCAATAAATGGCGAACAACCATTTAAAAACAAGTTTACTTCAACCAATCAGTGTAGGCTACACATTCATAATGCTACTTAGTCAACTAAAACATTTTATTTCAATTGTGCAGAGATCAATGGCAATAATGTCGTTAGCAAAGTGTGCTAACTGTTAGCAGCTAGGTCACTGGACAGTCCCAACTTTAGTTTGCGAATTTATAGACATTTTGTCGAATAACATGGTTACAATTTCACGCATTTATAGGATCTAAGTAGCAAACCCAATATTTAACAGTTCAATAATTCACACTCCTTCGCAGTTTAACTAGTCATAAACTCACCATCAGCCAAACATAAATGCGTTGAGTAGCAAGTTGCAACAGAGCATCACCATATTCACATCACTGACGCTCGCTCCTCTTCAGCTCAACAGCATGGGTTCATGACCCCCGACCTGTAGCCTCAATGAGGGGATGATATTTGACTCACTCTGCTGGACAATTGGAACAATTACAAGATTTGCAAATGAAAGCCTCGGCTCGCCACCCAATAACGAAATTCATCGGTGCCATCAGCAAGAGATGTCAGCAATCGGCCGATGACTCTTGAGACCCCAGAATTGGCAATTTATCGTTTCTATAATCTAGTTCCATCAAATAAATTGGCTTTACTAATCTTAACTACTCAGTGTGTCTGAAAATACCATTAATATCCTGAAATCATGATAGTATTACTCATCTAGAAATTTCATTTTCAATTATTAATATGAAAATACTGATTTAAAATAGAAAATGGCAATTTAAGTTTAAATCTTGTCTGTAGTCTTGCTTCATCTCTTGGTGTCTAGTCCCAACCCTTACAAAAAACAAAAAAACATTAGCCTTTGTACTGAATATTTTGCATAGAGGAGAGTGCTGACAGTGCAAACTCCTATAAATGTCACAGTTTTAGTAGCACGACTCCTCTTGGTCGTGCCAGTCTTGTGCTATAAATGGCTCCATGCGTCCTCCATTGTCACACCGAGTGCTGTTATGCTTGCACTCCCAGCGTGTGGTTGTCTCTATATGTCGTCTTCAGTGTGTGGTGTGTAGCTCCAATGTATTTCAGCCGTGAAGCCGAGTTGTGGTTCCATGGTTCAAATCAACAGGCCATCTGCTGTCTTCTACGGGGCAGAAGAGAGAGTCAACCTGGCACCGTTCTTGGAGCTTAGGAAGTGATGCCTTGATTGCTAAAGGGAGGCCAATCGGTGCCCAAAGGATCAACTCCAAATCTGGTAGCAGTATACAGCAAAGGTGCCAGAAGTTTGTCCACGCATTTGTGACAGATCAAATGAAGGGAAAATAAATTGTTTGAGTAAAAGTATGAAGATTTTGTGGTGGCGTTGGATAGAAATAGAGGGATAAAATCATAATAAATAAATAAAATAAGCAAGTGTCAAGTAATGTCATAGTTCTAAAAAGAAGTATTGGTACCGAAAAGATAATGTTCTTTCGGTGCCAGCTTTCGGTTCCTTAGCTTTAAATATCCACGTGAATGAGAAAACATCTAGGACAGTCACAATAACATATTTTGGCGTGTGATATATTGCCAAAGAAAATATCATGATAAACATAATATTGAAACTATTATGTGGACGGCACAATAATTCTAAAGCAGGAAAAGGCCAATAAATAATGTTCAAAATATGCATAATATTGTTAAAAAAAACACAAGTTCCAATGAATCAATACCAGAATAAAACACAGTATTTATTTTATATCTATAATTGGTCATAGAGGTCACTTATTAGATCCTCAACTGCTGATCGTATGAACTAAAAATTTAAAACCTTTTCCTGCTAGTGCAAAGAAAATATCCACAAGATAAATACTGAGCCCCAAAACAAATGGTCCCACTTATTATTTATTGAAAGGTAAGTAGATATAATTTGATGCAAAGTTCACCATAATCATAATGCGTACTGTCAATGTCAGTAAATGTGGTGTGGTTAAACTCCAGCGTGCAGTGCATCTGTGCAAAAATGTACGCGTCTGCACAAAAAAAACAGCGTGTGTGAAGTTGCAGCCAAAATGCACACACTGATTTTGATACAAAATGTGATATACAGAGAAAACCAAAGTGAAACTGTGCAGTTCTCGTTTGTTTGCGGTTTGGTTTTGAGCTATAATTGAACACGTCATACAAGTATGTTTTAAAATAAGGTTTAACATGATTATAACATGATTAAATGTTTAAAAACTGTTTCTGGCAAGTTTGGTCATTAATTGACACTTTAAAACCTCAAATGATCACCCAGTGTGCCAGGGAGCACTAGTGTGCCTTGAAGTATTGCCAGGTGTGCCTTGAAAATGTCTAATGTGGAATCACACAATTGAATACTTTACCATTTTGGAGTGTCATGAACATACTTCAGTGCCAAAAAAGAAAGCAAAAAGAATAATCATATTTAAAGGACACATCAACGTTCCATCATCAAAAACATACCTGGAGTTGCATTTAGCTGCATTCACGCAAGTTTGAGGAATGCCAGACCCGCTCTGAGCATTTCTCCTGTCTAAACATGACTATAACTGCATGATAGCCTAGCATACAAACAGCGTATCATACCATTGTGCATATACACATGTGTAATTGCCTCTGCAGCCAGTAGATGGAGCCACAGCTAAGTTAATATGGCATCTCCCAAGGCAGTGATAAAGTTATATTGTTCTTTGTAAAAACTTTTTTTTGTTCTAAAACATGAGATGTCAATGTAAAGATACTCAAGAATGTTTAAAGTCCAGTAACAATACAAATATAAATATTTGTTTGAACCAGACAGTTCAGCACCATCTGTATTCTCCTTATTATATACTAAAATTGTAAAGTTTTTTTTTTTTAAAGTTCTGATTTAGTAATGCTTTAGTAGGTGGTCCGCCGTTCCTTTTCAACCAAAAAGCTTTAAAAGAACCGTTCAGGAACCAGTATTAAAAAGCAGGTTTCATTAATGGTACCTAGCCCTTTATATGTGATATAGAAATGCCAGAGTTTCATATAGTCTAATCCTGGACTATACCAGGACAAAACCAGGACTAGAACACAACCAAACATAGTCTACATCAGGAGTAAACCATGATCAAACTAGGACCAAGCAAGGAAAAATATGAACTAAGCTTTGGAGTGGGGCGCCCTTGCGGGAAAACAGGTACATTTTATCGTGCAATTTTCTTGAAATACAATGGATGAGGCTTTTTATTCTACGGTTTCCCTAGATTATACAATTTTGATTACGGCTTACCTTTCATAATATTAATAGATGTGATTTGAGGTGAGAATCAAACCAGGACACAGATAATCCACAGTACATCCATGAAGTCATTTCAGGTGGTTGTGTCTGACAGATGTGTTTTTGATCCAGTGTCTGCACAGCTGCCACACGCACCACATCTGCTGCCGATCTACACAGACAGAATCTCCATTAATATGTTACCCGTGATGGTTTATTTTGACAGGCTTGTGCACACTTCAAGTAAATATGTCCAATACCTTACGTGCAACTGGCAACCATTTGTATTATATGTCAATCTCTATCAGCATTCTTCCAATGTCATTTTCTATGTTCCTTGTTTTGCAATCCAACAACGCAAGACACACTGCAAGTATAAGAATCCATCTAGGCTTTGTAATCAAGTCGAATTTATGATCTACATTTGAAACACATACATCATCAAATCAAATCAAATCAATTTATTTTTATAATGCCCAAAATCACAACAACAGTTGCCTCGATGGGCCACAGGTAAAAGCAGTTCAGATAACTGTCCCAGAATGCCCCTGTCCTTTGACCCTCCTTCGCGGCGAGGAAAAACTACAAAAAACCCCATGGGAAAAGTAGAAACCTCGGGGAGAACCACAGTGAAGGAGAGATCCTACTCCCACGGACGGACAGGCTGCAGCTGAACTAGGACTGACGCATCCACTTGGACTGTGGAGCCAGAACCACTCAAGAGGGAGGTGGCTTTAAAGAGTTCCTCCAGGCGGACGAGGAGCAGTCCACCAGTGTAGAGAGATCCTCCAGCAGGAGATGAGGAACAGTTCATCTAAAGTAGAAGGAGTTCGTCCAGGCAGACGAGGTGTGGCTAATCCAGCTGTCCAGGCGGGTGGCGCATAGATCGTCCAGTGTAGAGATCGATCCTCCAGACAGGTGGGGGTGGGGGGGTCGTCACTGGAGCAGCCACCGCAGTGTCTGAAACAGTCTCCACTCCCCGGGGGAAGTGGAGAGAAAGAGAAACATGTGAACAGCAATGAACAGACTACTGTTGAAGTAATATTAAATATTGTTGATAGATAAAGTAGGAAGAACCAGAGGATAGTGTTCAAGCTGCCATACTTCCCCCAGCAAAATTGCTCCAAGGGCAGCGTAGCTAAAACTGTAGGTTTTTATTTCTGTTCCTAACTGGCCTGACCATAAGCTATTTCAAAGAGGAACGTTTTGAGCCTGGTCTTAAATGTAGAGACTGTGTCGGCCTCTTTTACATGAACAGGGAGCTGGTTCCATAACATAGGAGCTTGGTAGCTAAATGCTCGACCTCCTACTATGCTTTTAGAGACTCTGGGGACTAACAATAGTCCAGCATTTTGAGAACGAAGAGCTCTGTTTGGATGGTACGCTACTATTGCATCTTTGAGGTAGGATGGGGCCATATTGTTTAAAGCTTTATAAGTCAGGAGGAGGATTTTAAATTTGATTCTAAACTCAACAGGAAGCCAGTGAAGAGACTCCAACACTGGTGAAATATGATCTCTTTTTCTAGTACCTGTTAATAATCTTGCTGCTGCATTTTGAACCAGTTGAAAGCTTCTTATAGAGCTTTTAGGACACGCTGTAAGCAGAGCGTTACAATAGTCTAATCTGGATGTGACAAATGCATGGATGAGTTTTTCGGCATCATCTCTGGGCAGGATTTTTCTAATTTTGGCTATGTTACGCAAATGAAAGTAGGCTGTTTTACAGGCTTGATTTATATGAGCTTTGAACGAGAGATCTTGGTCAAATAGGACCCCAAGGTTTCTTACAGTAGAGCTGGGGGCTACAGTGATATTGTCCAGAGAAACTATCTGGTCAGATAAGGAGTCTCGCAGGTGCTTAGGGCCCAGCAGAATGACCTCGGTTTTTTCAGGGTTAAGGAGCAGATAATTAAGAGTCATCCAAGTTTTTATGTCTTTCACGCAGGCACTAAGTCTGTCTACTTGATGCGTCTGATCAGGTTTCATTGATAAATACAGCTGAGTGTCATCTGCATAGCAGTGGAAGTTAATGCCATGCTTTCTGATGATCATACCTAAGGGCAGCATATAAAGAGTGAACAGAACTGGACCGAGTACTGAACCCTGCGGCACACCGTAGGTTACTTTAGAACATGGGGAAGATCTCTGGTTTACATTAACAAACTGGTACCTATCAGATAGATAGGATTTAAACCAGCTAAGGGCGGTTCCACTGACACCTACATCACATTCTAACCTCTGCAGTAGAATGTTGTGGTCGATGGTGTCAAACGCTGCGCTGAGGTCCAACAGAACCAGAATTGAGACCTGTACATCATCAGCAGCTAATAACAGATCATTTGTGACTTTAACTAGTGCAGTTTCAGTGCTGTGGTATGCACGGAACCCTGACTGAAAAACTTCAAATAAATTATTGTCCTGCAGGTGGCGACAAAGCTGTTTAATCACAATTCTTTCAAGGATTTTAGAGACAAAGGGCAGATTAGAAATAGGTCTATAGTTTGCCAGTATGTCAGGGTCTAGATTAGGCTTTTTCAAAAGTGGTTTAATCACTGCATATTTGAAGGACTGAGGGACATAACCGCTTTCTAGTGAAGTATTTATTATATTAAGAATGGGATTTATAATTAGGGGGAGAATTTCTTTGAGGAGTCTACTTGGGATTGGGTCTAAAATACAAGTTGATGTTTTGGAGGACATAATGACTGAAGTTATCTCTGCCTGATCAACAGCAGTGAACCTATCTAGTATTACTGAAGGATTTGTATGGGACACTAGCTTTGCAGTCTGGGCTTGCTCAGTACTGATAGTGGGAGTAATTGCATTTAGTTTATCTCTAATAGTTGTGATTTTGCTGCTAAAGAATAGAAGGAAGTCATTGCAGCTTAGAGTAACTGGTATTGAGGGTTCTACTGCGCTGTGACAGTTTGTCAGCCTGGCTACAGTGCTGAAGAGAAATCTAGAGTTATTTTTATTTACTTCTATTAAATTTGAATAATATCTGGTTTGAGCCTTACGCAGAGCCTGCTTATAAGACAGAAGGCAAGTTTTCCATTCTTTCAGGGATTCTTCTGTGTGGGAGCGGCGTAAGGATCTCTCTAGTTTTCTTACCCTTTGTTTGTGAGAACGTAGTTCTTCATTGTACCAGGGGGAGGCTCGTTTTGGCCTGATTACTTTCTGTTTAAGTGGAGCTGCAACATCAAGAGCAGATTTTAGAGAGTTGACCATTGAGTCAACAGAGTTATCAATAGCACTGGGACTGGCGCTGTTAACGACAGGATCACATGACATAATATTAAATATTGGTTCTATTATTTCTCTGAACTTTAAAATAGATTTTTCAGATATTGTCCTTTTCATTATAGTTTTAGTCTGAGGAGCTGGATAGTCCTTAAGAATAAACTGAAAGGTAATTAGGAAGTGATCTGACATTATTGGGTTTTGGGGGAAGACATTTAGGTCACTAATCTCTATTCCATAAGTTAGAATCAGGTCCAGAGTGTGCTCGTGACTGTGGGTTGGTTCATTTACATTTTGAGTGAAACCAATGCTATCTAATAAAGCGCTAAAGGCATTACTGAGGCAATTATTTTCATTCACATGAATGTTGAAATCCCCAACCACCACGATATTTTCCCAGTCTAATACTAAATTTGATAGGAAGTCAAAGAATTCTGTTAAGAACAATGAATAAGGACCAGGAGGTCGATAGATTATTATGAACAGAACAGCTTTTTGGTTTCTCCAGTTTGGGCAGGTGATTGATAGGATAAGGCTTTCAAATGAGCAAGACTCATTATTAATTTTGTTAATTTTAGGACTCAGGAGTAAACTAGAATGTGAAATTACTGCCACCCCACCTCCCCGGCCTGAGCTCCTGGCAGCTTGAAAGTTAACATGACTCTGTGGGGTGGCCTCATTTAATCTGACATAATCATCTTGTTGAAGCCAAGTTTCAGTTAAAGCTAAAAGATCAATATTATAATCGTTAATTAATTCATTAACTAAAAGTGATTTGGAGGAAATTGACCTAATGTTTAGCAATCCACATTTTACATGCTTATTTATTAGTTTATTTGTATCATGTGTAGGGATTATTTGTATTAAGTTATTTGGTCTGACACCTAAATTATCTGTATTTGGATCTGACTTATTGGCGTTATTTACACGAGGGACACGCACAGTCTCTATTTGCTTTGACTCTGAACACTTGATCTGTGACAGCGCGGGCGAGAGCTTAGCGACAGAGAAGAGACTCTGCACCCGGGACTCATATTTAGAGCGTCACTTTAGGCGACTAAGGCTATCGGCCAAATTCGGAACTAAAAGTGATGTACCCTCCGAAGTCGGATGGATGCCATCCCTGCGTATGAGCCCGGCTTTCCCAGAACGCACTCCAATTGTCAACAAAGACTACGTTGTTTTGGGGGCACCAACTAGACAACCAGCAGTTGAATGCTGAAAAGCGGCTGTACATTTCAGCATTGACCCGATTGGGGAGGGGACCAGAAAATATTACGGTGTCTGACATCAACTTCGCCAATTCACATACCGCTCCAACCTGCAATTTGAGCACTTCTGATTGTCTCCGCCGGGTGTCATTACCACCTCCGTGAATCACGATACGACGGAACCTCTGACTACTCTGTTTTAAAAGCCTAAGGTTTCCTTCGATGTCACCCATTCTGGCCCCCGGATAACACCTAACTGAGGCTGCTGGCAGCTTCACGCCTCTGACTATGGAACTTCCAATCACCAGAGTGTCACGCTCGGGCGGGCGTGTGATCGCCGAGTGGGGCAAACCTATTGCAGACGGAAGCTTATGGTGCACTAAAGGCTGGCGTTTAGCGCATCGATCCCTCCGAACTGTCACAAATCTATCCCTGTCTTGTTCCTGGTCTGGTCCTGGCCGCGCCGAGGCGCTGGGGGGCTGGTCTTATCCTGAGGCTTAGCCTTGCTACCGCTAACACTGCTAACCATGCTAACACTGCTACCTGCGGCGCGGTCTGGTAAACCTGATGCTACGACCTGGCTATAGCTAGACTTTAGCTCCTCCACAATGCGGATCCGCGCTTCTAACTCTGTAACCCTGGCTTCCAAAGCTACCACTACACTACACTTCACGCAACTCTCCCTGTCGTCAGTGAAGGAAGCAGGGTTCTGACTCAACATATGACAACTTGAACAGGTAAGGGCGAAAGAGGCGGAGGATGGGCCAGCCATGGCGCTAGTCGGCTAGGCTAGCTCCGGTTGATGCTAGCGGGCAGGGGGGGGATTTAATCCACGAAGTACTGAACAAAGTGAGCTAAATGAGGCTCCGGGTTGTTTAGGGAGCAATTAAACTTTCAATTATGTGTAGGAGGGTAAGATAGTTTTTGTATAATTCGTGGATTAACAATAAAGTGTGGAGAACGATCAACTCGCAAACGCAGAATAGACTCACCGGATGTGACGTCACCGGAAATCCCATATCTGAAAGAAAACGTTTGTCCGTCATTGGCAATGTTCTGTCTCAGACCAAATGACTGAACTATAAAAAAAAGAAGAAAAAAAAAAAAAGGACTAGAAGTTGTAGAAAGTTGCAAAACAAATAAACGCTTATTCACCTCGTCTTCTTGACTCTTTTCCAACAAATGTGATTCGAAAACTTGCCTCCGTGTTTGTTTTTCTTGTCTGTTTGTTTCTTGTCTCGTTGTTGTCCATGTTGGTAGAATCACTAACTAACTTTGAGCACCCTCCCACAACACAGCGCCTTGACATTAGGAACAGTTGGAAGTCCACATGCACAGGCCGACAGGTAAAGATGAATGGAGCCAATATGAGAGAGATTTAAAAAAGAAACTGTTAAAAATCTTCAGTGACTTGTTTGGAAAGCCAACAGATAATGCCACAGTTACAGCAGACACAGAGAAAGGAATGAACCGCATGACCCTGTAACTTAGATCAAGATCAAGATCAAGAAAATGCTTGCATAACTCCGGAAAAAGACTTGGAGTTTATTCAAAGATGTGCCCGACTTCAGGGTTGCCGAACTTCAGCAGCCAAACCCATGCAAAAGCGTCTGAAAAACGGAACGTCCGGTGCTGCTTGTATTTTTCTGGGGAGGGACAGTATTTATGACCTGCGGCAGCTCTTAAAATGCCACACAATTCTTTGAGAAAATCTCAGACTTGGCAACACTACCCAACTTGACGTCCACACTTGACGTCACCTATTGTGTGGAGAAAATCTGCTGATACTGTATGTCAATCTACGTAACCGCATTTAGGCATTTGATCAGTTGTCCATATCATTCAGCGAAACAAATTTGCAAGAAGGAAACCATTGCTTTAGTAATTGCAGATGTAACGTTATCTAGCTAAAGTAAAATGGTTGGATCTTATATGAAACAAATAAGGGTTAGCTTTTGAGAAGGTTAACAACAACAAATCTTAATAGGTTAGCTCTATATAAACAAGGTTAAAGAGTGGACTTAGTGAGCTTATCATTGGTGAAATCTTGACTTTCTGAGACAAAAGTGCATGAACTCAAAACCTCGACTTCCCATCTTGGAAACACGAGGCCCACACGAATGCAACGCTTAAGAAAGTGTGGAGTTTGGGCCGCAGAACAGGATGCTGACTCGCGAAAATTAGTCTCTTAACTAAATGCGTGTTACATAGAGGTAGAATTAGCAACTTGCTATAGGCCTAACTGCACTTTCATGATCAATGTTGGGTTGCAGTCCCTTAAAATAAATGAGAATCCCTTCCCCAATGTACCAAAGCCCTCTTAATCTGCTAACACTTTCTGGACACCATTTGCATATACACTACACGGCCTGTTGCTTATGCTAATAGCTACTTTAAAGTTCCACTCATTAATTCTTTGCAAATGGGTTACAATTTAGCCTTATCTCACCTAGCACACACCTACATACTCCGAAGCAACCTAAGCCATTTAAGCATTAACTTGAAAATGACCTAATATGGATCACTGGTGCTAATAGATAGAATGGACTTAATGTCATTCAAAAATACCGTCGGTGATGACCTGAGATTCCCTGACAGAGATGATCCCTCCTCTGCATTAGTCCTCCATTGTTTTTATAGCCCAGTGGAGGATAATTATAGGTAAAGCACCTTCCTCATAGGTCAGTTCACAGACAATCATTTGTGCGTGACTTGCTCCCACACAGGCTCACATTGATTTCTCTCTCCCCTTGTTCAACGCCGCTCCATGCATTACCGAAAGCTGTTTTTGGGGTGTTAAATAAGGTTCAGATCTGCAGTTTTCGGACTTCAAACTGTGAGTGAATGTGGCAAGTATGGCCTGGAGGCGGACTCTGCTACTTATCAAATCAAATCAATTTATCAACTTATGGGAAAATCTGATTGGTTGTTCTATCAAGCTGTTGCTCCGTGAAAGGGCTTCGCGGAGAGTCACACGTCCTGAGTCTACCTTGTGTGATGTCGACGATTTTCCAACTTTTCTTCACAAACGGCTACTTTATTGGTGTCATATGCACTTTAAAGGACAAATATTATGCAAAATTTACTTTTTTGGAGCTTTTAACCATGTTCTAAGATTGTAACGTCATCAAAACCATACCTTAAGTTGCTTTTAGCTTCATTCACGCTAGTTTGATGAATCCTGGTTAGAAAATCCTCTCCCATCTAACCGTCAAAAACTCTCCTCGATGCGTGACGTTGTCCGATAACTGACGTCACATATCCAAAAATCTTCTGCTCTTTTGAGTCCTTAAATCATCGCTAGACTCATTCTGAGCATGTCTGCCGTCCAAACATGATCACTGCAACTGTGTGGCTACCTAGAGTTAGGAAACGCTCCATAGTAACATGTTTTGCTTCTACAATCACAATGCAGCCAGTAAGTGCAGCAGAGATTCAGATGCTCATTTTGTTAGTAAAGTTCTAAGACATAAGATGCTAAACTTAACGTACTCAAGCACATGTTTACAGGCTAATAATACCACAAAAAATACATAATATTTTTCCTTTAAAGTATTTACTGACAGTTTATCGGTGTGAAAGGGACATATTATGTTGAATGTATGATTTTAACCATATGATGACACTTTTTCCTCATCATTATTTTCCTCATAGTTGTATTTTGACTGATTCCTGCTTGTTTGAGTTAATCGTGTATTGTCCTGCCACTGAAGCTCGAATGCTCCGAAAATTCTTGTTTCCACCTACCCCCTATTCCACCTATCCCCTATCCCTCTATCTTTATGTATCTTTATCTTTTTTTTTTTCAACAACACATACATGACAATCTCCTGCTTGTTACGGGGAAATGTCTCTATGAAGAGACAGGGCTTATCAGTTCTGCAGTTTTGAGCAGGAAGTCAATGGACCTGTTTCAATTAATAAGCCGTTTCAGACCAATATTGCGGTTTACAATGACTAAAATATAAAATGATGGCGTATATATGTTGTAGTTTAATATTAAATACCTGAAAAAAAACACGATATGTCTCCTTTAACCATGGACAGTCCTAGTTTCTGATCTATCACATTAAAAAACACAACTGCAAGATGAATGTTTCGAAAAGGCTCCTTCAGTAATCTTTATCTGCCTTCACACCACAGCACTGTTAGGCTACATGTGCTGCTAATCACATGCACCCACGGCCACGCGCCCCGCCGGTCGGCCGTACAAACGCGCTGTGCTTTCATTGGCGCCGACGGTGGACGTGATGCGGAGGTGCCCAGAGGAGCTGTCCCGGTCTCCACACATCAGGGCAGCGTGGGCGGCTGTCACGGCGGCCTGCCCTGCCCTGCCGTGGAGAGCTTTATTAGCCTGAGCTCGTTCTGTCTGCCTGCTAAACTCCACTGTTTGTGCCTCGCCAAAATATTCACAGCAACAATAAAACGCAGCAGACAAGAGCTTTCCCGCGACGACCACAGAGTTATCGTTGGATGAAAGGAGACGGGGATAAAAACTTGAATTTAAGGTAGGGAATGCGAGGTTTATTTAATATTTCAAGCACTTTATCTATAAGAAGTCTTTATTTTATTTATTTATTTATTTATTTGGCAGGGACAATGCAATCATACATAGTTACAGAACAAAGCTTGTAGCTGATGCGATGCATACAGAGTTTATAGCAAGTGCTAATTTTCAACTCCCGTCCCTGGTTGGACTTTTCTACACTTTCTACAGTCAATAACAAAACACATTAAAACACATTTCTAATAAATAAATAGATCAGTGCAAATTTTAGACTCATTCTTTCACTCTCACTCATACACTTCGGTTCAGGGGCCAAGTTATGAATACATTTGAAACAGTCATGTTCAAATGAAATAGGTCTCTCTATGAAAATATAGCAAGTGCACTTTCTTTAGGTTAAACCATTCTAGTGCTAAATCCAGTATCTTGTGTGGGCATCTAAATGTGTGGAGTGGAAAGCCAGAGATTTAAAATTATGCAAAGAGTGTCTGTTTCTCAGTATAAAAAAAGACCTAATCGATTCATTCATAAAGTTGGTTTACTGGGCACACTGATCCACTGTTTCTAAAAATGTAATATTATAAAACTGTATGGTATAATTTCCAACTCTGTCATTTTTATGCAAAGTCAGAAAAGAACAAGAATTGTATTCATGTAATAAGTTTCATGAACAAAATTATGGGCAGAAAGCAAGAGAAGGCAGGGTTAAATTTCCAAAACCCAAAGTAGAGAAACACTTTGAAAAATTTGATGTGGCTCAGAGGCAATGTCGGAACATTGGTCAATTTAAAATCAAACATGTTTTACACAATGTTCTGCTTATTCCGCCCGGCCAGCTTTTGCCTCTGATCCACACTCCTGTCGTAAAGGCACTTCCGGTTTGATGAGAACCCCCTTCATGCAAATAGTGAATAATAGAAAAGTCTTGCCGCTGAACTGTTACATAATGTAGATTGATTTGTGTAAAATGTTTAATGTACACATGCAACGAGTCAGCAACGCACAGATTTCCTGGGCAGCCTGAAAGCGGCTTTGTAGTCCATGTAGAACCTTTTTTTCTGTTGAGCTGACCTGCTCCATGTAAACAACTAAATACAACTGAAAAATTATGCCGGCGCCCATGGCAACTTCCGGAATAATGTGAATAGAAAGGTGGAACAAAAGGGTCACTGGAACAGGGTCTCTGCATGCAAGAACCTGTATATGCACACAGCCTGGTTCTTGCGTTGACATTCTATTACTTCATATTTGTAGACAACGCAGACACATAGTTGTATTTATATGCTCATCACATTTGCCAACGAGTGATAACTATCAATATCTAATCACTTAGAATGTTTTCTAACGAGGCTCTGGTGTTACTCACGTGTGGTTTCAGTCACCAAAACAGCCCTGAATTGTGATGTTTGGAGGCTAATAATAACGCCCTCATTAAAAACTGTATTAATGCTAAAACATGGAATGGCACCAGTCTTTTGTTTACAGACACTGGGAGGGTCTACTGTATAGTTCTATGACTTAATTGACATAATGGTGCATAACAATATGAGGACAAATATCAACACTTTAATGTAAACTAAAATACACCTTACTGATTATGGGTTATACCTACACTGCTGGCTACACTCTGGGCTTTTATAATTGATGTCAATCTCTTGATTAAATACTGTATGTGTGACTAAGTCTGCTTCACAGAAGTATGGGTCATGATGAAGAACTTTCAAAAAAGCTTTGACTTCCCTTTTAAACAGGATGAAATGTGTTGACTGCATTCCTTATTTATTGTCCATGTTGTATATTTAACATTAATAATATGTTCAAAATAAAAGTTATGTTGTTGAACATTCGAAAATGGAAAGCAGTGCTGAATTCATTATTGTGAGGTCAGATTTCGAAATGGTTACGATTATAAACACCTAATTTGAATGCAAATATACTGTACAATTTTAGTGTTAAACTAAATGCGACAAGAAAGTAATTATTTAGTTCAGAGATACCAGTATTCTTCCTGACAGAGTTGCCATAAATATCAGCAGGATCTTGTCGTAATGAACCCCATGTGGTCCATAAAGCAGCAAATCCTTCCCATTGAGTGCTGTTATTCCTGCACTCTCGGCATGTGGTGGTGTTTGTGTGTGATGTTCTATATGTGCAGATGCATGTACCGTACTGTTCAAGCATGAAGCCTTGTTTAGAAAGCTCCTATGGTTCAACGTGACAGGCCATCTGCTGTCTTCTACGGGACAGCATTCGGGGGCTTAGGGTGCAGTGCCTTGGTTGCTAAAGGGAGACCAATCTGTGCCGCGGAGGATCAACTTTAAATCTGCTGCCCTCTGTGGAGCTGTACTGCTGGGGTAAGAAAATGTGCCAATTTGGTCTGATTTTTGGAAATAATTCAGTGAGTATGTCAGGCAACTGAGAATATAATGACTGGATTATTATTTAGTGTTTGTACACCAAGAAAGAAATGATTAAGAATTATTAAATAATAAGAAAAAGAATTCTGCACAGCTAGATGAGAGAACAAAAACTTAGTTTAAAAGAGGAAAACGTAAACGTAAAAGGGTCTGACATCTCTGTAGCTACGTTTCGACTGGTTGGAGCCGTTTTTAGGAGTCCAAAGGGGAACGTGAGTAGTATTAGCTCCCAGAGGGTGCTGGCTTGTTTTTGGCTCCTGGAGTGCTTTAGCATGAGATGATTCGACAAGAGAGAATGCAGACTCAGGTGAAAACTAGATATAAATAAATTATAATAATTTCTCACCAAACGCTAACTTGATCTTGTGATAAATGAGCACATTTCTGGTGATGATAACTTTATTTGTTTAGCTGATTTAGCAAAACAAAGCTAGCTTACATGAAAGCATGTGTAAAGTGCACAAACTTGCTACAACTTGAAATTAATAAACGTCTTTTTGTGAATTGCTGAGATCAGCCTCATGAATAATAGGTATGATTCAGGTTTCATTTCAATTTTATTTAGTAAGAAAACATTATTTACTATGTCGGGGTTGGGTGACCCCTGCAAGCCTGGACCTGTGCATAAAAGCGCCGCCCACCATTAACAGAAATGTCTGAAATGCTCCAAAGTGAACCTAAGCTTTTGCTCTTGTTCCATCAAGGAAACTCATTTATCACAACTCCTTGGTGGGCCAAAATTTGTGTATTTTTTACTCTGTATACATCTCAGCATGCCGACGGCTAACCCAAATTTTGTGTTGCCTTTGATATGTTTATTTGCAAAGATACAATGATTAAATAGTCTTTTATTAACATGTTTTAGGGGAATAGACGTGATTTGGTCTCTTTTGCACCTGCTGACAGTCTTTTAGCGCAAACTTTAATTAAATAGATCCTCCAAATAAATCTCAGCACCTCATCATGGACCAAATTAGACCCCCTGGAGAGCCAAGTTTGGCCCATGGGCCCCACTCTGGGCACCCCTGGACAAGTGTATCTGATAATGATGTAAGTGAACAATGGCAACATTTTCACAAGCACTACTTTCGCTTGTCCAGTCCAGACATTAAAGGTCCCATATTCTGCTATTTTGCCCATTACACAGTCTATTCTAAGGGCTTTGTTGATAAAATTTTGCGTTGTGCAATATCCATAACATAACAGTTTCCAAAAAACACCCATTTCTTGGACTGGCCCCCCTCATTGCAAAAGCAAACGGCTCACTCTGAGATCTGACCCCCCCGAACAGAGAGCAGGCTGCCTCCCCCGCCCAACTCGTGCGCCTTCCCCGCCCAACCCGTGCCGAAGCCTAGAGCGGAGATAGTGCGCATGCGCCGTGTGCTCCGGTAAACAGCGATACACAAACACGGGAATAAACATTTTATCCGTCCTGACGGTGCGTCGTGTTGAGTCCTACGTCCTGGATCTGACCTGGAGTTTGACGTGCTCCAGGGCCTCGACGACGGACGTTGCCGTTTGGTAAATAACAATCTAACTCTTCGATCTGTCTTATCCATCGTGTAATTTCTGTGTAGCATTAGCATTAGCTGTTTTTATTCTGCGGCTGCGCGCTTCCCGGAGGCGTGGCTTAAACACCGCGTCATCCTTGAGAAGCGCGTCATCCTGGTGAGGAGCCCCCGTCTGCTGCTCAGCCGAGGGGGACGGAAAAGACAGTTCTCTAGTGAAAACATGCGGGAATCAATCAAAAAACCACTTTGGGTACACATACGAGGCCCAAATAGCACTGTAGGAAGGTTAAAACCTCTGAAAAGTCGATTTTGCATGTTATGGGACCTTTAAGGTCTGAGATTAAGGTTCTAAGTCTGAATAAGAGGTGTGTCACAGTCACACCTCTAAATACATTAATTTGAGTAACTCACTGCACTGACCACCCGAGGGCTCTCTGCTTCATGTTCCAACATGCAGCCGTCAATGAAAAACAGTTTGGACACCCGTGGACTAATCAAAGAAATCAAATTGTTTGTCCTGGACCAAACAAAGTTCTTGCCTTCAACAAACATCAAATTTAGTCATCCATTATTTATTTATTCAATACTAGAAAAAGAAAATCAATTGTTCTGGCGGCGATTGCACAAACAGAGGCATTATCAATACATCTTCCTCTAATATTTATCACACCTCGAGGCAAATCATTTCTTACATTATCATCGCTGGATGTGTGACAGCTGAAATCATCTTTGAACATATGCTTTTGTGGTGATTAAAAAGACTCCTTTATTGCTGGTGCGGTATAATTACAGAGAAGAAAAAAAGCCCACATCACTAAAGTTAGTGTGTCTCAACATCTGTCAGGCGAATTACACATCTAAATGAATATTAATCAGCGTATTAGGCGTACTGTTTTCGGGTGTCAGCACATAAACCTGGCTAGTTAAGTTCATTAGTGCGTTTTGTGTGGGGAAGTCTGCGGGGATTATGCCATCTCATTCCGCTAATATGAAATGACACCCACACACAGACATTCATATTACCGTATGACTCATTTTGTCCCGGTTTATTTCAGTTCTGGTAGTTTGTTTGCGAGCGCGAGAGTGACGGTGGTGGAGAGGCTAAGATTGCGCTGCGGATTCATTTGTGGAGTTCAATTTTGTACCTGTTATGGGATGAGTAATTGGTCGCATTGTTTGGTGTATCGTGTACTTTTATTCATCTTTCGGATACTTAAGGTGAGACGCTTCTGGTGAAAGAAATGTTCAATTAGAGACTTCTCCTGTAATTGACTCATATATTTATGTAAGAATAACATAGATTACAGATTTCATGTAACGTTTTCATATAGAAATAAGGCATTTTATGTGTCAATATCTAGGACATTTCAATTTGAAAAATGGACAGGACCAAGTTGAATTTTTTTGTTCATTTTATACACATATTAGTTATTTATGATGTCTATTTAGTTTTTTGGGTAAACTAGATCTGACTGAAAATGTTCCTTAAAAAATCATTTTAATAAATCAGGCTTAGAGTTAGATATCAACAAATCTTTCAGTACATTCTTCCAAAATGTTGTTAAATGCAAGATTGTACAGTTTGGTGTGTGCAGGAGCTTCTTTTAAGTGGTGCTCTTTATGTCTCTGTGGGAGAAAAATGTGTTTTAAGAAAGCTGCGTTTGACATTATAATGTCTATTTGCAAGAGAAATTTGTGGATGAAGTTGATTAAATTAAGTAATAAAACATCTTTACGAGCAGACTGGGCAAGTCGGTTGCTTCCACATGAAAGCTTATGCCGAGAGAGCGGTTTTGCCTTTTGCCTGTAGTGTCTCATCGTAATTTGACTATTTCCTGTGTCTTGTCCGTGGGTTCAATGGTAGAATGTCACTTTAGTCGTAGTGAACCTATTACGTCACTGCTGCTCCTCAAGTGTACATTCTGAGTGTAAAAAGTGATAGACTCTCCTCAGCATTGTGGGTTAAATTCCCAACTCTGGAAATTTGAGTGTCTTTTTACTCGTCACTCTCGTGGTACGCTTAAAATTAGTTTTACAAAAATAAATAAGTAAAGTAAAATAAATAAATTGGTTGGCATTAAACTACTTTTGTAATCCTGATGAGAGTCTGCCTATTAATGTATTTTGTATTTATTTATTTATTGATTTTTATTTATTCAGAATCCCGTTAGCGTTCACAAAGTGTTTGCTTGTCTCCCTGGCGTCCACACCATTGTATGATTGTGGTCAAACACCAGCTCACAATAAAAAGCATGATATTGAGTACAGATGAACCAGTTGAGAAAACACCATCAGAAGGCAGACTGATTCATGCATGTTTGAGTGATCACATTGTCCTGCTCATAAAATACAGTTTTCACCGAATTCCTGCATTTAGTTGCTATCATCTGAAAAAGTATGTCTCACATTGATACATGGTTCTAAAATGTCACCTCTGTGAATAATCAAAACATGTAAATGACAATCTCCTTGTAACTATGAGAGGTTCTTGAGTTCTGCAGTTTTGAAAAAGAAGTCATTGTACCTTTTGTTATGACTAAGCCATTTTAGATCAATATTGCCATTTGCAATGAACAAAATATTAAATGGTGATCAATTTATGTTATACTTCAATAGTACTTAGCAAGCATAATATGTCTCCTTTAATGGCAGAAAGTTACATAGTGCAACTTTTATTCACCTTATTCCAGAAGTGTCCAGGTTGTAATAGTTTACATGGGACAGGCAAGCTCAATAGCAAATAAGTTCTACACCAGGGCTATTCAAGTTGCGGCCCGGGGGCCAGATCAGGCCCTCCAGATGATCTGATGCGGCCCACGACCAGCCTCCAAGTGTTCAAAAATATATTTTCTCTTACTGCTTTAATTCTGGGTTAGTATTAGTTTATACTTTTTTGGTCCTGGTTTAAATCTGGTTAGACCACTTTTAATTGTGCTTTAGACCTGGTTTGATCTTGGGTTAGTCCTGGTGCAGACTGGATTGGGATCTAGTCCTAAATTAATTCTGGTTCAGTCCTGAATTGGCAACTTTGTGTAGGAAGGAGGAAGAAGCATTTTCTATTTTGTTTTTCTACAGATTTAGTGTTTTAGTTAAAAGTAGTTGCGCATCATGCACCTATCCGGCCCAGAGGCCATAGCTCTCGAAAATATCTGGCCTTGGAAAAATTAAGTTGAATAGCCCTTTTCAACACGGAGTACAAAGCTGTTTTCAGGCCGCCCGGAAAATTGGTGCATTGCTGATTTGTTGTTGCACATGTACATTAAATATTTTACACAAATCACCTTTCTAGACTATTTTAGCAGCAAGACTTTTCCCTCCCTGGAAGTGCCTTTACAATGGAAGTGCAGATATGCCGCAAAAAGAGGCAAATGTGAGCGGGACAGAATAAGATGAACATCGTGCCAAAGAAGCTGAAAGGCAACGATCATGGATTTAATATTTGTTCTTGATCCATTGTCCAGTACCTTTGGAGCTGCATGTCCAGAGCCGAGTGACGATATAACACTTAGGGACTCTTTTCCAGATTGGTTTGAGATTCTGTTAGAAAACCAGAACACCAAGAAGCAAGACCACTAACCACTATGCCACCATTTACTGTTCTAAAAGTGACATTCAATTGCTGAGAGCCAAGGCTAGCAACCTCCACCATGCAATGCAAAATTAGGATTCAATTTACTTTTGGAGGTGCAGTGTAAAATGTGGCAGAATAGAATGTGAAGAAAGACAATGACTTAATGGGGGCAATTATTCCAAGAAGGAAACTGCTGAGGTATTGTGCTGTTGTTCCCAAAATATGTGTCCTTAATTTTCCATGCCATCTTTAGAAACGTGTTTGTGCTTGAAAAAGACATTACTGTAGCAACCGAACACACTTTTCAATGCCCTTTCTCCAGATTAACATTTGAAGAGCAGACGTTGTAATAGAATATCGCAAGTCATTACAAGAAAATTCGCTTTTGGTACGAACATTTTCAGAATGTTATGCCAGTGAGAAAAGGTGGGAGATTAAAAGTCGTGGAAATGTATTCACAACAGAACAAATTTATTTTTTCATTCAAAAGAAAAATATTGTGTTATGAATTGTCAATTGCTATGATTATGTATCTTTTCATGGGATTAGCAGTATTGTGGGATTAAAAAGTAAGAAAGAAAAAAAAGGCTTTCGATGATGTACATGAGATGGAAACAAATCTTAATTTGTTTAATTACATTCCTGCAGTGTTTATTCTTGGAAAATCTGAATTCACAAAATATTAACAAAAAGTTGTTAAAAGTTGGGGTGCACGGTGGCAGCGCGGTTAGAGCTTCTGCCTCCCAATAAGGAGATTGTGGGTTCGAATCCCGGACCAGACAAACATCACACGATCTCTCTGGGTGGAGTCTGCATGTCCTCTCCGTGTTACCGTGGGTTCTCTCCGGGTTCTCCAGCTTCCTCCCACCGTCCAAAGACATGACTGTGTAGGTCAATTGACAACTCTAAATTGTCCATATTGTATGAATGTGAGAGTGAATGGTTGTCTGTCCTTGTCTCTGTCTGTCTGTGTGTGAATGAATGAATGATAATATTCATTGGCTGGTGTATGAATGAGAGTGTTGTGAGAGTGAATGCGGGACAACAGATGGAAATTAGCCCAAGGCTACAATCTGGTGTGTTTACAGCATGTATATCATGTATGTTCATTAACATGCACTGTCCTGACCAAAAAAAAAAAAAAAGTTACAGCAACTTAATTCTACAAATAGAAAGGATTTCAGGGGTTGTCATCCGGACGTTGTTTGAAGATCGATCTGTCGATCTTCAAATCCTTTCTACGATGGACCACACCTGGACGAATGAGGGATTACATCGACATATACTACAAATAAATACTTATTTGACAATAGGGCTAGACAGGTATTTATTCAATTCACAGTTAATCTAGGGGAGGAGATTATTTTACCGACTAGGATGGCTTTTACTTCATAGAATTAAGCTCACCTCATTAAACATCTCACTGTGGTGCAGGAAACCTGGGTTTAAAATTCTATTCTGATATTTAGGGGTTTTTTGTTTGTTGTTTTGTCCCTTTTTCATGACTGCACAAAGTATTGAAGTGAGGTTCAGTGTTTTTATTGACAAATGTAAAATGTATGTTCGTAATGAAAATAAAATGAACAAAAAATGAACAATCGCTATGTCGCTAAATATAAAAAAAGCAACCCAAGGTTTTTCAGTAAAGTTGTCTTTGGGTCGGCGTCAGGAAAGTTGCAAGGCTGGTTTTCCGCTCAGAGACAGCAGGGGGAGACAGCGGGGGCTTCAAAATATATTTAAAACCACCACACGGACATACAAAGACGTTTAATAAGGTAAAAATATTACATAGTTCTACTTTAAAATGAACTAGTTTTGTTTTTCCCATTTCAAAACACTAAAAATCAGGTACAGGGCCTTTAAGAAGAGTAAGGTAATGAGTTCAACTATCCCAAAGTCTGTATCAGTGATAAATGCGAGCGTAGCTGCGGTGTTCCTGTTGTTTATCCGATTATCTACAACTGTTTACTTTTCGTTCTCAGGTACAAACTGAATATTAAGCAAAGTTGTAGATTTTTATTTGTTATTAGACGGTATCATCTCTTTTACTCACCACTGACTCATGCGTTTTTGCCGCTCGCTGCTAAAATTCAGAATGCTGTGATGTCACCTGCACAACCTCTATAGAATCCAACTGAGACATACCTGCATTGCACTGTATTACACCAACCCCTACGAAACAAGCCAGGGTGAAAATGTCAATATCCCTCTGCTGTTTGTCTGGCACACACTGCATCAAAGCTGAGAGGACTGCATAATCCACCCCATCTAGTGCTAAAGGGCCGTGGCTTAAAGTGCCATTTACCCTGGCCATCCCCGGAGACCGTATTTTACCTGGTGTTCAAAAGCGCCGGGGCTGGACGAGGGCTCGGAATGGGAAAGCAATTACTGGCTTTCATCGGCTGACAGTGGAGTGTACAGTGCAGACGTGTGACAGGGGCTAGCTCGATGCTGCGGGGGATTCCTTTGGCTCTGTGCGCCGTGGCTCCTCTCATATTGATTTAGGTCAGCAGTCAGCGAGCCGGCCACAGAGACGAGACGCTCCCTAGATGCGCAGACTTTGTAGCGTTAAGCTGGCAGGAGCGGCGAGAGAAAAGGTCTAGGTCCAGGAAAAGGATTACTTATGGTGGTCAATACAAATTAAGAGTGGTTTCTTAAGTGTTGTGTATGTTTTCTATGGCTTTAAAGGCGCTGTAGCTAATTTTTACGGTCTTAAAAATGTGACAACAGAAGTAGATCGTTTTAAAATGTTTGCAGCTTTCAACAAGTATTTCTCACTTACCGAATGCCTTCTGAGCATGCTAAATATTCACCGCAATTAGAGTTAATTAGCGTTTTTCAAAACTCTCGACAACAAATAGCATGCTAACAGTGCACTTCCTGCTTTACAGAGAATAAAATGCTCTGTTATTAAATGCAAAGAGCTCACAATGGACTCATTTTCACCATAATAGAAGGTTTTACAGTATATCTGTGCTGAGGCAGCACATACATACTATATATATATGAAAAAAAATCGGGTACAGCCCCTTTAAACATGGTAATTATCGCCATGGATACAAGTAGGTGGAGCCTGGGTAAAGTTTTTTTCTTTTTTTCGTCAAAACTTCTGCAATTTAATAAATGCAAGACATGTACGTTCAGACTAGCCAATAACATTTCAAAGCAGATAAACAAGGCCATTTGAAAAGTTCCATATTGCACCTTTAACTTAAAACAGACATGCATTTAGGGCTGCAACAAATTATTATTTTTGTTATGAATTTTTTTTATTAGTCAACCAGTCAAATTGTTATTTCTTGTACCTTGTGACTTTCTAAATACTTTATGTAACAATTTATCTTATATAATACTTGTTTCCGTTGTATTCGTTTACACGGGGCAAATGAGCTCAACAGAAAATAAATTCTACACAGACTAAAAAGCCGTTTTCAGGCCGCCCAGGAAATCGGTGCAGTGTGACTTGTTGTTGCATGTGTACATTAAACATTATACACAAATTAATCTACTTTATATAAGATTTTAGAGGCGAGACTTTTCCCTCTTTCGTCATTAGCTTTAATGGAGTTCTCGTCAAACAGAAGTGTGTTTACAACAGAGGTGCGTATCTGTCGCAAAAAGAGGCTAAAGTGGGCGGGGCAGAATAAGGTGAATAGTTGTCTGAGATTGCAGTTGCTTGTTCATTTAAGATCAGAGAATAGCCACCACTAGAAGAATACATTGGGTAAAAAGAGTGACCAACGGCACTGTTTCCACTAAAATAAATAAAGGTAATGATTTTTGCTATTCTATTCTAGTTTTTTATGTATTTTAGGCATTAATGTGTAATAGTATGTGTGTCATATACTGTAGTTAACAACATCCAGACCCTAACATCCAAACACCCCCGAGAAAGTCTAAAAATCCAATGTGCCCTTGAGTCAAAAGGTTTATAGACTAGTAAGTTTTAGTTCAATTCAATCACTTAAAACATTCAACATAAAAATAACACTGGAAAAACGACAATCTTGAAGAAGTTAAAGTAGTTGGAATTAGATTCTTTGATTAGATTTACCAACAGAGCAGAATTTATTGGAAGTATTTATCTTTTATATCTTTCTTTCTCCCAAAGTACTTTTTCATCTTCACAGTATTATTTTTTTGATTGCTTATTAAATTAATCATTGTTTCGCATTGTCAATATTATTTCTGCAACCCAATAGGAAAAAGAAAAAAAATCAGGAAGACGCGACAAAAAATAACAGAAAAAGACATTACCGAAATATGATGTCACCTAAATCTGTACTGGAGCTCTGTCGGGTCATCAAAGTAACAATTTCTGCAAATTAAGAAGTAAATGTCCAAAACAAATGATTGGAAAATGGGTACGAGAACAACACTTCATTATAACGTATTTGTCGGGGAAAAAAGTTGTGAATCGCTGCTGTACGTTGTGTAGCTACAGTAAATAACAGTAAGTCAATGTAGGACTGGATCTCCCACAGATATGAAGTGCCTGTTGCTGGCGTTAGATCAAAAAGCAGATGAAAATAGACAATACACAATGATGTACGTGCACCTGGCCTTGAGTGAGCTCTTCAGTTGGAGGACAGCTGGAGATGGATCACTCTCCCACCGTGCAAAACAAAACAAAGGCTACATCAGTATCACCGCCGGCTTTCTTTATCATTTCAGGCGGTTTGCAAAGAAATAATACCTGAAAGACGCACTTAATATATTGTGGGAAACATGAGTCTTTTCAACGGGTTAAGCTTATCAGTTCGTGAAAGGAGGAAGAAGGTATTTAAATCTACTGTTTCCAAGCGCTCTAATCCTTTGGCTTGTCGCTTTTATTCACAAACATGGATTTTTGGCAAAAAGGAACGGCGGTGACAGGGTGGACCACCGTTGTAGAGCCAAAACCCTCATTCTCAGCTCTTTGTTGGTAGTTTTCGGATTGTGGAATGTGATGATGTCATGCTGCCAGACGAGGGGCAAAAGACAGACGTTCAAATTGATGACACTGTACTTATAAAATATTCAAATGGTGAGTTAATGAACGTTGAACCTGATAATTTAATCAATGACTAAAACCATGAATTTGCTATATTACAACAAAAATCTGCATTTTAACTAAATTAAATCTAGTTTATCTCATTTGTATTAAATATTATACGCCTATTGACCTTATTCCTGCCCCGCCCACTTTTGCAGTTTTTTGCACTTTTGTTGTAAACGCACTTTCGTTTGACGAGAACTCCGTTAAAGCTAATGACGAAAAGGGAAAAGTCTTGCCGCTAAAATGTTACATAAAGTAGATTGATTTGTGTAAAATGTTTAATGAACACGAGCAACAACAAGTCAACAACGCACCGATTTCCTGGTCAGTCTGAAAACAGCTTTTTAGTCCGAGTAGAACTTATTTTCTGTTGAGCTCGTCTGCTCCATGTAAACTACAACGGAAACAAGACGGCGGCGCGTACAGCAACTTCCGGAATAAGGTGAATAGAATGTCGTGATGTCATCTGAAACCCATAAAAGGGTGAATATGGGTAAAGTGGGACAGTCCAGTTTGATCCTTTGCGTTTTAAAATTCATGCACTTCTATAATGGATTACAATTCGCATTATACGAATCATGGCTGTGTGAAGAGAAGAACTATGACAATACATGAAAATTATGCAGAAAATGTCTACATTTTGTGTATTTGATGAAAACACACTTTTGTCCATTAATATACTCCAACAGAATCCTCAAATGGCTTCACTTCGTCTTCATCTGGGTCAAATTTAGTAAAATGTTTTCATCACATGACAAGGCAAGGCAAGGCAAGTTTATTTGTAGAGCACAATTCGTACGCAAGGAAATTCAAAGTGCTTTACCTAACTAGAAAAATTGCATTCAAATCACAAAACACAAAAAGACACACAGAATCAAAATAAAGCGCTTTAAAAGAGAAGATTGCAGATAGATCTTTCAGTCGTATGCACGTCTAAACAGAACTGTTTTTAGCCTGGATTTAAACATTGTCAGAGTGGAGGCCTGTCTCACATCTTCAGGGAGACTGTTCCAGATTTTAGCTGCAAAAACTGAAATGCTGATTCCCCATGTTTAGTCCTGACTCTAGGCACCACCAGGCTGGTCCCTGACGTCCTCAGAGTGCGAGATGGTTCATATGGCACTAACATGTCAGAGATGTACTTTGGTGCTTGGCCATGGAGAAATAAATAATCGAAAGAACAATTGTTAGACTAATTGATAAGCAAAATGATTGTTAGTTATAGCTCTAAATCTAATCCTAGTGGTGTTTTCTTAAGCTGCTTTCTTAGGTCGCAGTGGCAAATCATTTTAACTTACTTTATCATTCAACATTTACCTTTTTTGGCAACGGATGTCAGAGCAAACCGGTTACAGTGCGATTGGGCAGTATGGGCGTTTACAAGTGTTTCCACCTGGTCCACCAGACCGGTTCACTTGGGACTGTCTTGGGCCGTTTCTGATGATGGCGGAGTGTGTTTCCGTGCAGCGGTCCAGACTCAAATTGGTCCGCTATGTAAGCAGCTGAACCAGCCAAACATAACTAATATTTGTTCATAAATCAAATCTAAATTGTACCTGAATTACACTTTTTCTTCGTGGCGCTGATCTCCTCAGTTCACAGTAAGAGGTTTAGTATTTAAAATGATTAAGGAGGCCATAACATATTCAAATATATACATTCCTATTATACCACAGACATGACGTTTTTGGGGACTTGCGTCAATATATATATATATATATATATATATATATATATATATATATATATATATATATATATATATATATATATATATATATATATATATATATATATATATATATATATATATATATATATATATATATCGGCAAAGAATAAACATATTTTTTCTCACTCTGCACAGTAACCCAAACTATAATACTAAAAAATGGACTGACACATAGAGTCCAATTTATCACGACCCTGGAAATGATACTGTTGGAAAACAGCAGCTGGATTAGCAAGTAATGAAGCAGATTATTTGGATACATGGGAAGCATTATGTCAATTCCCATACAATAATTATAAAAATAAATAAATAAAATATAAAAATAAGGGCTAAAAACACGTACAGAGTATCCTCTTTGTGCAATCTTGTGTAACCTAGAATGTAATCTGGTGCATTCATTGTGAGAATCAGGGCATATTATTGCTGTACTTTTTTTTTTTTCCTTCTCCTTTTTTCTCTCTCTGTGTAATATAAATCATGGTTGTCCTAAATGTGTGAAGTGTGGGACCAGGATGGGGCGTGGAAACTGTATAAATGTTTTATAAAGAATACATTTTTCGTTAATAAAAAAAAAAAAGAAAAAAAAAAGAGGTTTAGTATTTCCAGGTTTATGTCGCTGTGAGACGAGGACAAAGCTAGCGTAAAAAAAACAACTTTCTCTGCAATTATTTTCACTTCTCCACGCCTCTATACCACGTTTAAACCATTCTTTATGAAAATTTTGGGTTTGGTTTATGTTAGATGCATCATGTACTGGAAATATAACATTTACGGTCTAGAAGCAAGTGTCATGCTGCTGACGCTAACGTGTGCTAGCTTTATTTTGCTAACTCTGACGGCTCAAAAAATTGTTATCGCCTCTGGAAACAAGCAGGTTTGTCACAAGATTAAGTTAGTGTTTGGTAAGGCATTATCATTTTGTCTTTATAGTGGCTTTTTGCAGTTTCATTCTCACCTGAATCTGCGTTCTTTCTCATTCTGTCTTGTCCAATCATCTCCCTTTAAACTGGTCCACGGTCCAAAGTGAGCTTGCTTGCAGTGGATGCTTGCACCTCTCACGGCCCCCTTCGGACCCCTCAAACGGGGCGGTCCACTTTGGTGCAGCGGAAAACACCAGGGACCACACCGCTCCACGCCAATCCAGTCCTATGGAAACAGGCCTTATTTATACCGGATGTCCTTCCAGTTGCAAACAGCATTTAGAGCAAGCATTTCAGGTTAAGTATCCAACTGAGTAACACAACAAATGTAGTAATGAAAACTCAATTCAAAGTGTTAAACCTTTACCCCCTTTGGATTCCAAGCCCTTCGGTGCATTTATCATTACTCATGCTTGACCCAATACACAAAACATACTTTTTGTGGAGCACAGCTTGACTAAGTGTCCGCTGCCTTGTGCCTGCCCCGCTGCATCATCGCGGTCATTGCTTCTAGATATCCACACTCCAGTTTTGTGCCGCGTTTTCAGCATATTCTCTTTATCTCGGTCAAACACTGCAAAACTGGCCGGAGCCACGAGCTTCTGTGGCCACATGGAGGTCAGCGAGATGACCTAGTTCCTGCACTATCTGGGTCTGCTCCCTGTCACAGAACAGGACGCAGGGGAAAGCGTGTCACCGAGATACTACAGAGGAGACAAACAATTCTGCTGCCTCATTGTACCACTCTGCAGCTCCCTCCGGCAACAATGGTATCTTTAGAGTGGCCTTATTTTCTGTTTGGATTCTAACGTGGCTGAGACTACAGGAAACTTTTGGGCCGCTTAGCAGGTTTTATACATTTGCTCTATGAAAAAGGAAAGGGCGTTTTCATGCTGGAGTACTTACACAGGGTAAATGACACAAAAAAGAGCTGTCAGTTCAGAATATTTCTGTACATTTTCGGTTCAGGAAAAATTGAGGAAAGAAGTTGCTACATGTATTGACCGCGACCCCTAACGGGAATAAGCGGTAGGAAATTAATGAAAAAATGAATGAATGTGTTGTTATTGGCCTTTAAACATTCTCTTGAGTGTCTTTCCTTTAATGTCTCATGTTTTAGAATTAAAAATAAAATGTTTTTACAAAGAACAATATAACTTTATCACTGCCTTGGGAGATGCCATATTAACTTTTAGCTGTGGCTCCATCTACTGGCTGCAAAGGCAATTACATGTGTATATATCTAATGGTTTGATATGTTGTTGGTATGCTAGGCTATCACACAGCTACAGTCATCGTGGTCAGACGGCAGAAAAGCTCAGAGCGAGCTGAAGATTCTGAAATCGGGAAAAAAAATGTCACTGATCGAGGGAGTTCTGCAGGAAGTGTTTTTGACGGTCAGAGGGGAGAGGATTTTCTTACCATCATTCCTCAAACTTGCAGCTAAACGCAATTCCATGCAATTTATGTTTTTGATGACAGAGCATTGTTAGAACATGGTTAAAAGGTCAAAAAAGTCACTATAGCATAATATGTGTAGTTTAAAAACAAATACATAATTATAGAATTATAGCATTATAGCACTGCAGTAGGCTGTGAGTTAATAAACATTACACAAAAAGATTTCTGTAGACTAAGTTTACTTCTTTGGCATATATTCTCTCTCACTAAAATCATATAAAGTTTGTCTTATTTTATACAATTTAAATAATGCTTAATAAACCATGCATTTGCTCACTGCTTGATGCAACTAAATGAGTCATTACATCAAATGACTGAATGCACAGCGTCTGTACGTCGCTGCCAGTGCAACAGGAGCAGCCACAATTTACTGAACCTTTCAACTGGTTTAATCCGTGCAGCGTGATGGATATAATGACATGAACATTTGGAGACGGACTTTTCACTAGGAGCAGGAGTTTGTGCAGGGCTAAAGAGCGTGCTGTAAACGTGCTGTGGATGAAAAGGTCGCTACTGTCACAGTGGGTCCGAATCTTCGTCTATTCCGCGCTCCCATTTTGAAGAGTTTAAGAGTGCTGTAAGTCATGCAACAGTCAGAAAGTTGTGCTGACGAGTAATAAGACAAGAGAGAAGTATTTGAAGTTATTAAAACTCCATAAAATAGGTTGTTCCTTCACTTATTAGTGTCGCTGTGGCAACACACATGGACCAAACCGAACAAATTGTGGTGTATTTAACTAGCACTGGCAAGTAATGATCTTTCAACTTGCTTGTGTTAATCATGAACCACTCAACTAACCCTGCTTTGAAATAAAATAAAAGAGTTTATTCAACTAGCAGTGAAAAGTTCTGAGTTGGGAAAAAAAAAATCAAATACAAAAGGGGATAAAGGGGTGTGTCTACTTCAAAAAGTACTTTCACCCCATCTAGTTGAAACACTTAGTAACAGTTAGTCATTTAGTTGTATTACTAGTTTTACAACTCAGAATGCAGACTCTCACTGAAAAAGCTTTGATAACTTGTGTGTGCTAGTTAAGTCAAATGCAGTGTTCTGTTTGAGTCCAGTTAGGATTACTTTGCAGTTTTGGCATTAGCATTTCGAAGCTGAAATGTCCGTTTTACAGTGTAGCCATCCACTTCAAGTATGTTTATTTATTATTTATTAACTTATATTTAACCAGGTGAGGCCATTGACATCAAGACCTCTTTTTCAATGGTGACCTGGGGATAATAAACCCTTTGTACGTGGAGCCAGTAGGAGGCGGGTCAAGCCAGTTTGGGGGTGTTTCAATTGTTCACAATACTACCTTGTTTGGGGGTTGGCTAAAGCCGTGTTTTTCAACCTTTTTGACTCATGGCACACTTTTTAGTTGAAACGATTCTGGGGCACACTACATACCGAAAATAATAACAAATCGCACCTTTTAGAGCGAAAAAAATTCAAATATAATGAAGCGAATATAGTTCACAACGCAAAATTTAGCAATGGTGACTGTTTTGCCTTCTATTTTTGGATTAGAAGTCGGCTCAGAACTCTCCAAAATGGTAAATATTCAATCCATGCATGAATTTAACTCAAACTGGACATATTTTCAAGGCACACCTGGGAAACCTGGAGGCACACCAGTGTTCCCCGGCACACTGGTTAAAAATCAAGGGACTAAGGACAGTCTTGGGAAGAATGCTTTGAAAATGTATTCAGTTACATTTTAACTCGTGTTTTGTAATGTATTCTGAATACCTTGAATGCTTTAAAACAGGGGTGTCCAAACTTTTTCCATTAAGGGCCACATATTGAAATATAGACCAAGCAGAGGGCCACAAATCAATCGTGAAACGTTAAAAAAAGCTGCATTTATCTGATGTTTTAAGCACCACCACATCTACATTCAGTCTGAGTGCCTTAATATCAGGTCTGTGTTGCACCAAAATGTTAGTTATTTAGGTTGGAATTGTAGAAAATCTGAAATGTGCTGTAAATAGTACTTCTCAGGACAGAGTGGGCCAGTTCACCAGGAAGCCTATGGGCCAAGAAAAATTGGTCTGAGGGCCGCATTTGGCCCCCGGGCCTGAGTTTGGACATGCCTGCTTTAAAAGGCGCATGATTTAAAAGACAAAAACACAAACAAAAACTATTCTAAATCACTTCCGCTTTTGAACACCGGAGTGGGATATTTTTGTGTGCACTCTTCTAAATCTCCATGAGGGGGCACTGTCCTTTGAAGGGTGTGTCGTGGTTCCTATTTGTATGATAATAAGGTATAAGGACTCCACACATACCACATGTGCTCCGTCTGAAGTCATGCCTCCTCTCTGAATGTGATCTGTGCCAGGAGCTTGCACTGCCGATCGTGGAGGTAGAGAATCTGCCTGTGGATCAGCAAATAGCAGGGTCAAACCACAGAGGAGACAGCTGATACAACAGGTCTAGAAGGAAAAAAAAAGCTTTGATTGACACACCATGCATTGAATAAGTAATGCCAAAAAAAACTTTTGCTAAAATTCTTTACACGTTTTATCCCAGTTTTTAATTTTACTTCCTGGTTGTAAATGATCACATCACACTAGGAAATTAAGAAGCAAACACTCTGTACACCGGGCCAAAACTCATCTGAAGTCAGATTTCTTTTTACGTGACTAATAAAAATATATTTGAGCATCTTTATTTTGTTGAATCAATGTTTAAAGGGTCAAAGGGTAGTTTTTTTTTTTTTGTAAATTATGCAATAACCTTTGTTACAAACAGATGCCTGATCAATTTAAAACTACTATTTATATTTACAACAGGTAACACCTAATAAAGCCAAAATTAGAAAATCATAAAAACCTGACATACACACTTTAAGACCACATTTTTAATTACAATGTAAGCCTGAGTGTGTTGGGCATTTATAATTAGATGATAAGTAAAACATTGTACATTCTCACATATTTGGATCTGGAGCTCTTGAACAAACTGAGAATGCTAATGCTAAAAGTTTGCAGTTGGGGATGACTACTCTACTCTAACTTTTAACCACATGTCCAATATTTTATCGCTTAGGCTTAATTACTTTGGATGGGAATCATTTGGCAATTCATTGGTGCCATTATTCTGCTGCTCTCAGTTTCTGATTATGGCCTTTTTCAGTAACTCACCAGTTTTAGTTCCACATCAAATACTCTCACCTTAATTAGCCCGCACTTTTGATCATTGTTAGAATTCGCATATTGCGCCTGGGGGCATGAAAAAAACATGACTAAAAAATAATGTCTGACTCACTTCAGCACCTTATGACTTTAATAATAGTGGCTGGAGTTTACGCCTGGAGCGCATTGACTAAGCAAGGCATTCGGTCAACCTAAGCCGAGGAAAAAACTGCAGGAAACAGCAGTCGGTATGGAAGATAAGAGGACTTGAAATTCTGTTTCAAAAGATGAATTGAGAAGTTTGAGGAATAATTTAATATTTGAGAAAGCGTGATAGAGTTGGGGTTTTTTAAAAAGGTGCGAAGGAAGAGAATTTGTGTTTTTGGAGTGAATTGAGATCACTGTTAGATCGGTGTTGAGCAAAAAGTTAAAAAAAAAGACTAAATGTGACTTGATTTGAATTATTGTGCTTAATATTGACCTTATTTTGGAAGTTGTTGTGGGCACTGCCATCTTTTTCTATCGTAGTTTACACGGTGAGACGAGCTCAACGGAAAATAAGTTCTACACGGACTAAAAAGACGTTTTCAAGCTGCCCAGGAAATCAGTGCATTGTGACTTGTTGTTGCACGTGTACATTAAACATTTTACTCAAATTAATCTACTTTACATAATGTTTGCCCCTCGTTTGTCATTTGCGTGAGCGTGGTTCTTGTCAACCGGAAGTGCGTTTACAACAAGAGCACAGATCTGTGGCAAAAAGAGGCAAAAGTGAGCGGGCGAGAATAAGGTGAATAAGCATAATTTGCCAGGAAATATATTAGTAGATGAAAAGTTGGGTTTCCTATCGAATCAACTGAGAGTTTTCCCCCATTGGTTTCCCCTAAAATAACACGTTGACAACTGTATCTATTGATTCCGTTTCACTACTGGATTGGCAATTATGCAGAGCAGTGTTGGTAAAACACTTTGTATTTTATTTTCCACAAAAATCTAATATACCATGTTGACTCACCCACTGGTCGCCAACGACTAACCGGTGGTGCGGTGTGGTTGGCCGTGTCTGACGCGTGCTGCCACAGATAACGGTCTTGGCTCTTCCCTTATCTGATTTCTTCGTTGGATGAATAACAGGCCCAATAACCTTAGTTAGGTAGCTTAGTTTAAACACCACCGCTTCACTATCTCTGTTTTAGGTACCATAGCCACGGTCAAAACTGTTGGCCTACCTGGCGCACACACACACACACACACCAGGTGGCCCTGACTCTCTGATTATAAAGGGGATTCTCTAACTAACGACTGCCATCTAGTGTCCGTAGTAAAAAAGGAAAGGCAGCCGAATCCCGCCGAACTGAACTGGCGTTTACATACCATTTGTTCTAATATTGTCAGTGATGAAACAAGCCCTTCTTAAAATTCTGACCGTCAGGAAAGTTTTGAATACCCCAGACCTAGAACGTTCCACAGTTACTGTATATTGTATTTCACTCTGGGTTCATTTATTGCAAGATAAATAAAACAGAATACAAAAGAAACACACACAAAACTACAAATACAAAAAGAAAGAAACTGTCCCAAGCCAATGTATAATGCAGGCCATAAACAGCATGTGCTCAACTGGAACGGCCAATGACAAAAACGAAACTTCAACTTAATTTCAGTCTTTAACAACTCATAAGATATAGCACTACCAACTACTTCAACCAGATGTCAGTACGTGTCCCCACTCCATTTGGGTTTGTGTGCCAGCCTTTGATTCATTGAAATAATACATCCTTTCCTATGGCTCTCAGCTGTGTACTGACGTGCTTTTATCTGTCAGAGCGTAGCATTTTGTTTATGTCCGTGACAGCTGCCTCGGCTCATATCTGTGCCGGAGACAAAGTGACAAAAGTGGCTGCACACCGAGCTAATGTCGACGCGGGGATGTGAGAGAGATGGCCTACTTCCTCCTTTGCACAGTCCATTTCCTCTGTCAAAAAGTGGGATACGAGCAACGTGTCACACAACAGAGATTCAAGGTTACGTTATTTGTACACGTGGGCAGATTTGTTCTGCCGGGAGATCATAGCGAAAGAGAAGAATGTACACACGTATTACAAGTGTTACCTGATGAGTGAAATGCACGCTGCCAGTGAAGTGAAGTGAAGTGAATTTCTAGATGAGTTCAAATGTCTAGATTTCAGGATATTAATCTGAATTTCAGACCTTTTGACTCGTTAAGATGAATGGAAATTAGTCTACGGTTTCAAACCGTTTGTGACTTGTTTCAATACATTATTTCTCACTTCAATCCAAATGATCTGTCAGTGGGTTAAGATCATTTTACTTACCTACTGACAAATTATTATTATAATAATTATGGTATGATCAGTCAGAAATCACGTGAAATTAGGGAATATTCTGCATCACATCAGCAATTAAATCTCATCGAGTCAAAACTTCTCAAATCCAGATAAAAATGATAAATTCAAGCTATTTTAAGATTGGAGATTTACATTTTTTGCTGGGCAGGTAGATAATTTGGATTGAAGTAAGAAATAATGTATTGAAACAAGTCACAAACGGTCTGAAACAAGTAAAATAATCTAGTTCCATCAAATAAATAGTCTCCACTAATCTAAACGAGTCAAAATGTCTGAAATTAAGATTAATATCCTAAAATCAAGACATTCTAACTCACCTAGAAATTCATTTTTGCAGTGTATGAATATTGGATGAAAAAGATGAGGTGCAGTCTGAAGTTTGTCCATTTAAATGACTGAGAACAAAATGAGTTTAACACAGCTTCTAATGGCATCTTGTAGCCTCCTCCCAAAGATTCTAATATTATCAATTATATATGATTTATTTATTTATTTTTTTTACTATAAAATAAATGTTTCATGACCTTCACCAGACAAAAAGTGCTAGTATTCTAATTAGGTTTAATAATGTGTTGCATGCATTACTTTAAATTATGAGTATTTAACGTTTTCTTTTTGTTCACGCTCCACACTCTTAATTTTCATGCACTTTTATGCCAAACCATTCCTAATCTGCTACTTATGAACGGTGATTTAAATACTGGTTATTCAGGTTGCAAATTTTATTAAATTTGAATTTGTTCATTATTCTATTAAGATTTGTACATCTTAAAGGGGGGCATACGGTGTCAGGTAAAATTGACTTATAACTTTTAACCATTAACCACCTCAAAGTTGTATTTCGACAGATACACGCATGTTCAAAAAATCCTGTATTGTCCTGCATTGTAGGCTTGAGTGCTCAGAAAAGTGTGGCTATAGCACTTTCGCCTCATGGCAAAAAGGTTTGACTCATAACTGGGACGCAAATGAACCCAAAACATGGTAAACAAGTAACATAACAAGCTGCTGTGGTCCTGGTACAAATTTTCCAAGGACAAGGTTTCTAAGACCCTTAAACCTGCTCTTTACCTTAGCTTTTGATTAATATTTAATTTAATTTGTGTATTTATTTTGTTTATTTCTTGCGCTCACTTATTTTAGGCTTACTATTTTAGATGTATTTATGTCCAAATTTTGCTCTATTTCCACCCAATTCTTTACTTACTTCATATTTATGTATCTATTCTTGCCTAGTCCTGCTGGGCCCTGGTTCACGGGCCCCTGGTGGAGGTTCGGTGTGCCTCGTCTCTCCTCTGGGCCTGTGTCTGTGTCCTGTGGTTATGGCCGCCTCCCTGCTCCTCCTGGTGCAGACGGCTCCTCTGATAGCGCTTCGTCTACTGTCAGATTCTAACATACTCGCATCTTTTCGTATCTCTGACAGAACACACCTGCCTGGCGTTCAAACCTGTCATTCCATCTCTCCGACCGACCCGACGGCAATATTTATTTTCACACAATGGATATGTCATCGCTTTTGCCCAACACGCTAATGAAAATAAATGAAATGTGACAGTACGGAAAAACATCGCATGATGCCAAATCCCTCAAGGCGTGACTAACTTTTCCTCATTGTTTTCCCTTTTCTGCTTTCTTCACCCAAAACAAAAGCTGAGCCGGAATCCCTGGCATTCACGCTTACGAGGCAAAATTTTCAACCATTAGTTTCTTGCGTCCTATTTGTGCACAAGCATTTTTGACATCGTGTTATTAATCTCTCGGTGTGGGATGACAGTCGCGCAGTAGGTTAATTCTATTCAATTTTATTTGTATAACCCAATATAACCACACAAAACACCCCAAAAGAGCTGATTCAAACATTACGCAAGCTTATACTGATGTTGCGCCTTTGAGCAAGACACACCACCTGCATTATATGAGTTAATACCATATACATCTTTAAAATTAAATAGATCAGGGGTATCCAAACTTTTTCAGGGGACGCATTTTGAAACATATACGGAAAGAGGAAGTGAATCGTTGACATAGAGCCACCACACCTTTAATAAGCCGTTAATTTTAATTTTAGGTTATAATAGCAGAATGTTTTATAATTTTACAGTATTTTTGGTCATTTGAGCCATTGAGAGGCAACAAAAAAAAAATGCCGGGCCATTGCTTGGACTCCCCTCCGATAGATTAAACATTAGCTGTCATGATTTAAACAAAAGAAACACATTAGGGCGGGACAAACAATCAACACATGAAGTAAAACTCAAAACATACGGAGGTTACAGACGTGAAAATGAATACCGTGACATTAGCACAGGCGCAGGTGCAGTTTCAAAGAACATATATTGTGTAGATTGTGTCCTAAATCAGTAATACCTGGACAACTGATTTACACCTTCTAATATCACCAAAAAGAGTCCCTAGAGCTGCTTTAAATATTAACGCACTGTTCTTGAAACATTTACTGATATTACTAAAATCATTGATCATTATATATTTATTTACTTAAGAAAAAAACTAAATACTGAGATCGAAACCTCTTTTTCAAGGGTGACCTGGGCGTAAGTGGGAATTGCAGCACACAAATATGAAAGTGTACATTAGACAAGCGACATTTAAGAAATCACATTTAAAAACATACAATTTCAATAGGATTCTTGGTCTTTTTTATGTTTGTTTGTTTTTTTAGAGCTAAAACCCCTCAGTGAAACCAGCTCACACAACCTCAGTGCAGACTGGAGAGAGTTCCAAGCTTTGGGAGCTGCATAAACCTCTGAATCCCAGCTAAAGCAAATACAATTAATAAATACATGTGCAAAAAACCTAAAATATAAATAATAATGTTAGACAGACAGACAGACAGACAGATAGATAAATAGATATTTGAAGTATCAATATTTTTGTATAAGAATTGATATTTTTCTATATGTCCGTAAGTATCAATATTTGGTATTGATCCACCCATCATTTGAACATAGTTTTGTCAATGAAGGCGAGACACTACAGACAGATGTTCAATGTATTGTTTCTTGGTCAGTTTATTGTTTCAACATAAACATGATATCTAATTCTACACCTGATTAAAGTTATACCGCAACAATAAATAAATAAATAATAATAATACAATATCAAAAAGTCCCCCTAAACATTTTTTTTGTATCTAGTATGTCAACAAAAGAAACCTAGCTCTAAACCTAAATATGTACATTTTTTGGTATCTTATTTTAATATGAATACATTACATTTAAAAAAAAAGTTTTATCAGTTTGGTCTGGTTGCAAAAGGAAGGGCAAAGAAATAAAAAAAAACTGCAACAATAAAAAAACAGTGCAACTTGTTTTCTAAGGCATTAAAAACATGATTCGCGGAAATATAGAAAACCCATTTGCTCATAATGGATGTGTTTTCGCTCTAAAATGTCCCATCACAGCCATTTGCCATTCCAATTTCGCCGACAAAAACTTGTCGACTTGCAACTATCCGGCCCTCTCCCCTCTTTTCAGTCTTTACAATCCTCTGGGGGCACCGCTGTATAAAAACGAGGTCTCCTGGCACGCGTTGTGGGTATTTTTGCCCCGACAGTTTGGGGCTACGGCGAGAATGGAGGGAGATGGAAGGATAGAGAGAAAGAGAGAGATGTTGGGAGAGAGCAAGAGGTTGTAGAGAAAGAGGGAGAGATATGGGGAGAGAGAGATTAAGAGGTGGAGAAAGAGATATGTAGGAGTGAGATAGATAAAGTGGGAGTTAAAGAGATGGAAAGAGGTGGACAAGTAAGTGAGAGTTAGAGAGATGATGAGAGAAAGAGGGTGAGATGGACAAATAGACGGAGGTGCACACAGAGAAAGGCAAATAGAGAGATGGAGTTACAAAGAGAGGAGTGGTATAGAGAGATTGAGGTAGAGAGAGAGAGACAAATAGAGAGATGGAAATACAGAGAGAGAGAGAGAGGTATCAGAATCAGAAACGGTTTATTGCCATTGTCACTGATCAAAATTCACAAACATAGGAACTTGCTTCGGTGTAAGGTGCAACATATAACAATGAATAAAATATATAAAAGTGACTGAGGGATAGATAGAAAGAGAGAGAGCAAGAGAGAGGCAAATGGGGAGATGGAAGTTCAGAGAAAGAGAGGAATAAAGAGAGAAGAAAATAGAGAAACTGTGTGTGTGTGTGTGTGTGTGTGTGTGTGTGTGTGTGTGTGTGTGTGTGTGTGTGTGTGTGTGTGTGATAGAGAGACACAGAGAGATAGAAGGAGATAAGAGAGGTATATAGAGAGACTGAGGGAGAGAGAGAGAGAGAAATGGGGAGATTGAAGTACAGCGAACGAGAGAGAAAGCAGGTACATAGAGAGCGTGGGATAGAGAGAGAGAGACAAATGGAGATGAAAATGCAGTGAGGGAGAGAGAAATAAAGAGAGAGAGAAGAAAATAGAGAGAGAAACTGTGTGTGTGACTGAGAGACACAGAGAGAAATAGAGCGACTGAGGGAAAGAGAGGAAGACAAATTGAGAGATGGTTGTACACAGAGAGAGGGAGACAGAGAGAGAGAGAGAGAGAAAGCCAGGGTGAGAGAAAATAAAGATAGAGGGATATAGAGAGACAGAGAAATGAAAGGTAGGTAGACAGAGAAAGGGAGAGGGAGAGAAATGGAGGGATGGAATACAGAGAGAGAGAGAATGAGAGGTAAAGAGAGAGGGAATAGAGAGACTGAGGGAAGGTGAGAAAAACAAATGGAGAGATAGAAGTGCACAGAGAGAGAGAGGCTGAGGGAGAGAGGGGAAGACAAATTGAGAGATGTCTTTCCCTCTCAGAGTGAGAGAAAATAAAGATAGAGGGATTTAGATAGACTCAGGGACTGAGAGAACGTCAAATATAGAGATGGAATACAGAGAAAGAGATGAAAGGTAGATATACTGAGGATGAGAGAGGAAAGACAAATGGAAGTAGAGAGAGAGTGAGATGGAAATGAAAGGTAGATATACCAAGAAAGAGAGAAAGACAAATGGGATGGAGGTACAGAGAGAGAGACAAAAGAAAGATAAGGAGAAAGAGTGATACTAAGAACAGATAAGATAACTAAAGAGATCAAGGTGCAGAGAGGAAGAGAGAGAGAGATTATTCACACCTCACACAACAAAAAAAACTATAGTATGTACATATATTTGCATTCATTTTCTACCGCTTATTCCCGTTAGGGGTCGCGGGTGACTGGAGCCTATCCCAGTGACTTTGGGCCTTAGGCGGGGTACACCCTGGGCAGTGGCCAACTCGTCGCAGGGCTGACACAGAGAGACAGAGACAAGGACGGACAACCATTCACTCTCACATTCATACACTAGGGACAATTTAGAGTTGTCAATTAACCTACACAGTCATGTCTTTGGACGGTGGGAGGAAGCCGGAGAACCCGGAGAGAACCCACGGTAACACGGGGAGGACATGCAGACTCCACCCAGAGAGATCGTGTGATGTTATGGTGGTTCGGAATTCGAGACCACGATGTTGGGGTGGTGCGGGATTCGAACCCACGATCTCCTTATTGAGAGGCAGAAGCTCTAGCCGCTCTGCCACCGTGCACCCCATATATTTGCAGTATTCACAAAAACAAACATCCAAAAATGAGCTGACGACCCAAAAAGAGAGAGAAAGGTAGACAAAGAGAGCCTGAGATGGACGGATAGAGAGAAAGCGCGGTTGCGACGCCGGCTTTTTGGAGCGTGTGTGTAAAAATGAGCAAGGGGAGCGAGCGGCGTGCCACACAGGCTTTTGGCGAGGACACCAGCTGGCCACGGGCAGGAAGAACTCATCCAGCGTGACTCTGGGAGATAAACAGAGCAGACGCGCGGTAGAGAGCGCAGGGGCGAGCGGCCGACAATGATCAGAGGCGTTTGTGTGATGATGTCAAAAACAGGAGCGGTGCATGACTAAAGGCTCGCTTTTCTCATCTACAGTGCTAGGATTTTGCCGTTGGTGAGCTGGAAAAATGTGGCGCGGGGTAAATTGATTAAAGGGCCTGTGCTTTGGGGATATTTTTACAACTTTCTGCAACGTAGACGTGGTGTTTTCTTTACTACCAGAACTGAATTGTTGAAAGAATAGATCCGTTCAGTGTTTGATTAAAGTGCATATGACCGGTTTTTACGATTTTCTAATTTTGACTTCATTCAGTGCATTAATACCTTCTGTAAATACAAATTATAGTTTTACACCAATGAAGTAACTATTTGTGCAGAAAAGTTGTAAAATCTGTTGACAATTACAGGAAGTAAACGAATCGATGACATCACGCTGGGGAGACAAAGGTTATGCATCATTTACACAAAATAAACTACTTTTTTGACGCTTTGATTCAACAAAATAAAGGTGTTCACGTGCGTTTCTCTTTGTCAAATGAACAAAATCTGTGACATTAGAGGAGTTTTGGCCACTGTACAGTGTGGTTGTTATGGTAATTTCCTAGCGTGATGTCATACTTTACAACCGGGAGTAAAATGTAAAACCTAAAGAACAGCTAAACTGGGGTTAAATTCGTAAAGATCTGAGTAGAAATTTGAATATATTCATCTTAACTGTATTTTAGTTAAATGTGTATTTCAACCTGTCATAGGCCCTTTAACCCAGTACGGTTCTATGTGTCGGCGCTAATGCATTTTCGATAGTTAGCGTTAGCCTCCAAACATCAGAAATGATTAAAAACAGAGCTGTTTTAGCATCCACGTAACACCAGAGCCTTGTTAGAAAACATTACCACGTGTAAAAGTAAGCATTTAGCACCAAAAATTGGCATTAAAGCTAACAACCTTGAAACAGACATTTCTTGAATCTAACGTTATTCTCGTCAATAATGCACAGAAAACATACCTATTTGACTAGAATTTTTATTTATTTCACCAAGCGCCAAATCCTAATACATAAACTTAAGAAAATAGAGATTGAAGTTAGATATTGATAGTTATTACTCTTTAGCAAATGGGTCTGTGCACTCTACAAACGACAACTATGTAATTTTTTTGCCCCAATCAAATGAATGGAATAGAACGTAAACGCAAGTGTATTCATTCATTCATTTAAACCCATAACCCCTGACAGGTTCCCGTGTCGCAGGTGACTGGAGCCTATCCCAGTCAGCTCGGGCCCACTGTTGTTACAGCCCAGAACGAATGAATAAAGCTAAATTAATTCATGAATCCACGCTCCAAACCTTCTTTGGAATTGTGTATTTTTAATCCAATATTCAAATCGAAAAATTAAAAATCAAACAGCATTTTAGTTTTTTCGTATCATGGACAAAAATGAAAAATTAGATCATATTTTCCTTTATTTGTTGACTGAATGAAATGAAAGTATTTGTTTTCCTTCACCAATCGCTACGAATGTACTTTAGAAACTAGAGGTTGAAGTTAGATATTGGCAGTTATTACTCGTTGGCAAATGTGATGAACGTATAAATAACTACGTGTCTCCGCTGTCTACAAATAATGAAATTACAGTTTTGTATTTGCTGCTCGGTTAGAAAGTAAGCACAAGAACCAGCCCGCATGTGCATCGTGGTTCTTGTCACTCCTGGAAGATTTTAACATTAAAAAACTGGAGTAACACATAACATATTACAGCAAATCATATTGTTATGTATTAGATTTTACTGTTTAATCGCTGGTAATGATCAATGCCATGTACATTTTACTGTTGATCACATTGCGACCTGAAAAGCCTGGGCGATATGATACGTAGCTAGCAAAAGAATTAAAGAACCAACCGCCAAATATACTTAGAAGCCTCAAAGTACTCCATGTCCCTGATGCTCGCTGCAGCCAAGCAAGCTGTCAATCACAAACGTCAATCATCCTCATGTGCAGTGCCGTAGCAGAACAGATCGACTGTAATGGAACAATCAGTGAAACTATGTTCATAAAAGGCACCAGTTATAGCTTTTTGAATGAGAGGCCGTGCTGATATTACAGCATGAAATTCCTCTGAAGATCTTGACCCGTAAATCAGATGCTGCCAGAGAAGCGTGCGTTAAAAGTATGTGCTGTGTTTCTTTGGTGAGAATATATATAATGCTCAAATGTGATGTGTATGTATGGTATTAAGCTTATTTGTTGAGCATTTATTCAAGTACAGGTGTTTTTTGTAGCTAAATAACACCCTAAAAAACATTCTTGAACAAAACAGTAAATTGACCTGGTGGCATCATCCGACTGCGCATGAAATATTTAAAGGAGACATATGTTTGATTGTTTTTTTTTGTTTCTTAGTATTGAACTATAACAACACTGATCATCATTTTACATTTTCTTCACTGTAAACCACAATATGGATCTAAACGGCTCAGTAATAGAAGCAGGTTCATTGACTTCCTGTTCCAAACTGCAAATCTGATAAGCCCCGCCTCTTCATAGTGATATTTCACTGGAACAAGCAGAGGATTGTCATTTACATGTTTTTGAAAAGTGTCTACTTGACATTTCAGTGCTTTACATGTATCAGTCAGTATTAATTTTTCAAATAATCACACAGATGTGGGCGGGGATTTTTTCGAGCACTCAAGCCTCATTTGCAAAACAATACAGGATTAGTCAAATATGCAAGAACCAATCAAAATACAACTATGATAAAGTTCATCGCCTCCCCTTTTAAGTGCGGTTTTCATGATTTCCTACTTTTGATTATTTGGTGGGATTATACCTGTTGTAAATATACATGACACCCATGAAGTTCTTGTTTTGGAAGAAAAGTTCAAAAATATGTTGAAAATTATAGGAAGTAAAGCAGAATTTCGAAACATGATGATATCACACTCGGGAGACAATTTACACACAAAAATCTAATTTTTTTTGGACCTTTTAAACAAAATAAAGCTGTTCTCCCATATTTCTATTTGTCAAAAATGTATTCCTGTGAAATTAGAGAAGTTCTGGCCCAGTCTAAAACATGATTGCTAGGTCACAGAATTTCCTAGTGTGATGTCATGATTTACAACCAGGAAGTAAGATTTAAAAAATGTTTTTTGCTAAATCTTAAATGCAATGATCTTAACTATGATTCCGTCAAATTAGTTCAATTTGACGCACTTTAAGTTATGCTATGTGGCTTTAAATAAACACACGAATGTTAAAAAAAAATTAAAAATAAATAAAACATCTCCAACTGACTGGTTGATGTAGAAATCAGCTTAACTTTGAGCAAAAAAAAAGGTTATTTAGAGCAATCCTGGCAATACTTACTAATCAAAAGTGTTTTTTCTTTGTTTTGGTTGTTTTGTTACTTCACCTTTCAGGACACACAATAACACTGGGGTGAACTGCAATGAAATGCACAAACTAGGCTAATAGGTTTTGCTCTGTACCTCTGATCTTGGCTCAAATCATCACCGTTCCTGACAGATTGTCCCAGTGGCAATGGTTGAAGGAGAGGACAGATGCAAATGAAGGTTAGGAAAAGGAAATCAAAAGCTGTTTTAGGTTATCCATTTCCCTGTTCAAACATAGGACACGTCTTTCTCCACCAACCAACTTTTTTTCTATTACTTGCTAACCTTCTGAACGCTTAAATTAGCATCAGTTCAATTCACTGATTTACCCTTTAAAGGTAACGTTAGGTAAGACACGGGGTTACGTTATGCTAATGCGGCCTGTCCTCGCGGAAACTACACTGCGTTCGTGTATGGAACGACGGGGACAACGGAGACACAAACAGAGACAGATAAATTGTGACGACGGGGCGGGAGGAACACTGTCAGTCCTATTAAATCAACGAAGTAGATTCTCTAATTATGCAAAGCGCTAATGAAAAACACCACCTCCTCCGGTCCCTCGCCGTGGCCCGTAACCGGATCTTAAACACCGTCGCAGCAGCAGCAGCAGCAGCAGCAGCAGCAGCAGCGGCGGTTGTTTGGCGTTATAATGGCGCCGGTTCTAAAGGTTGATGTGACAGTGCGATATTCAGACGCGGCTATAACGCGTTCCCAATGTCAGATGTCTGAGTTTTATTTTTGGGACGCTCCTTTGTCCTGAACTCTGCTCGCACACGCCGATGACTGAGGCACGATGACAACAACGCCTGGCTATAAACAGCTCCCTCACCTGCAGCAGAGAGAAGATTAGAACCGCGGCTGACAGGGAGGTGTCGCTGAGAATGCCGCCAGAATTTAGGAGGGCAGTTGTAGTTAATGCGCGGGCCGTGTTTTTGTACAGTTCTGCGGGTGAACGTGGAGGTTGTGGTTAACAGTCTCATCAGAGGGGAATATACTTGTGAAAATAGGAGCCAAAAATGAACTGTCCTTCTAATATAAATGTTTAAAGTCATATTCAAGTCTTATATGCAAGTATGCTGTCACGCTTGTAACATGAAATTATTTGTAATTATAGTAACTGGAGAGTAACACTTTAAAACTAAACTATCACTACACTTTTAATATCCTTAATAAAGCATATTTCATTCATACTGAAAAAAATAGTTTATTAAAGTGACAGGTTGGAGTACTCATTGAACTAAAATGCAGTTAAGATAAATATATTTCAAATTTTGTTAAAATCTTTACAAATTTTATCCCAGTTTAGCAATTTTTTATGTTACTTCCTGGTTGTAAGTGATGACATCACATTAGGAAATTATGAAACAACCACGCTGTGCAATGGGCCAAAACTCATCTAATGTCACAATTTTTTTAACTTGACAAATAAAAATATATGTGAACGTGTTTATTGTGTTGAATTAATGTTTAAAGGGTCAAAAAAATGGTTTCCTTTTTGTAAATTATGCTATAATCTTTGTCTTCCCAGTGTGTCGTCATCAATCTGTTCACTTCCTGTAATATTCTACAGATTTTTCCATTTTTCTCAGTTACCTTATTGGTTTAAAACTATAATTTATATTTACAACAGGAATTAATACACCAAATAGAATCAAAATTAGAAATAACAAAAACCTGGCATTTGCACTTTAAGAATGAATCAAGCTTAATGACGATGTAATTAATACCTGAATCCAAGTATGTCCCAGATTTGGTACAACTTTATAATAACTACACCTTAATTAAACATAACAAAGCATGAAACTGTCACGTCTAAAGTCAGTCCAAAATGTCTTTGTCTATGTCTTTTAACTGGCGCACGTCGTAGAGAACATGTCACACCCATTTTATCCTCACTGTATTTTAGAGTTGATTTTAAGATTTTATTGTTTGTTTTTAAAGCACTTCATGGACCTGGCCCCGTGTACCTCTACAACGTAACTGTGCCCTACTCTTCTGCGCTCGCCGAGGGCCGAGGGCAGCTCCAACATGTCGCCCCAAAACAAGACAGAAAAGCCGGGGTGACCAGGCTTTTTCTGTGGTTGGTCCCAAACTTTGGAATGGCCTTCCTCCTCACAGAGACTGCCCCCTCATGCTGTTAAGTTTTAAGTTGTTTAGAAACAAACTTTTTTATACTATGTATGTAATTTACGGGATTTTAAGATTGATCTAATTATTGATGTGTCTGTGCGGCAAACACAGGAAACCCTGTGTTTGCAAAAATGTACTATACAAATAAAGCTGGATTGGACAAATTGGATTCATAATGAACATATAGTTTATTAAGCATGAGTGACTACTTAATTTAGGTTAGGGTTAGGAATTAGGGTTAGAGTATTAGTTAAGTAGTTACAAACCTTGATTTATCCTTAATGAAGTATTTGTTCACTATGAATTAAGCCTCTGTTTATGCTTTACTGAGGCAGGAATAAGTGTAGTTATTATAAAGTGTATTTTTTGCAGAGGGCCTTATTTTGAAACATGCAAAGATGTAAGGAGCGGAGGGCCACAGCGGAGGGCCACAGATAACATGACAATGAATCATTGAGTGAATCATTCAAACTGTTGCATTTGATGCAGGTTTAACTAGCCACCAAACCTTTAATAAGGCTTGGAACATTCATTTTAGGTCTGTTTAACATTAAACTGATTGTTATTAAGGTAATGATAGCCAATTTTCTTTAGATTTTATAGTAAAAGGTAAAACTTTTTTTTGTTATTTGGGCCAATTAAGCAGGAAACCTGAGGGCCAACAGCCATAGTTTGAACACACCTGCCCTAACCCTACTTAAGTAGTAGTTGATGTTGCTTTCATAAAGGTTATTAAGGTGGCATTATTATAAAGTGGTAAACATTTCAAATATTTAACATTCTCTCTGGTTAGCGTCAAAAACCTCAAGGGCAAAGTCAAGCTATACAAATTATGAACAAAATACAATGTTAAGTGTCATTCACTTGCTCAGAATATACTCATACACATTCTCCTGATTAAATTCAAATAAAGTTTTAGTCTCTTTCTCTGAATGTTGCTGGTTTGATCAGAATGCACCGCCAACACCCGGTTTCATTTCTGTTAATCATGAATAAACAATGTGTTGTTTAGTTTTCATAGCCGCTGTTCCACTGAGGCTTGCAAATATTTTGGGCAATTTCCATAAAATCCTTTGATCTGCAATGTGCTGAGTTTCTCCCATGTGATTAAACAGGTATTCCACAAGAGTGACAACAAATCTAAACTGTATTTTAATCCAGGAACCATTTATAATATATTAGCATTAAGAGAAATATCCATGATGTTTATTATCTGTAATAAAGAATGTTTATATCAAAAGAGTAGTAATCATTTTCTAAATTGCACACAAGGACTATGAGAATTATTACTGAAGTCACCCTTGCTGCACAAAGTCAAAAGTGTCTTGATTACTCAGATTTAACTGTATTCACATCAACAGTTTGGAGGCAGTAATATGATTCATATATTAGTATTATGACAATTCTTGCCAGTGGTTTGAATATCATAAACATGAAAGCGGCGTCAATTATACTAATTATGGCACCGTGATTTATTGTAGGTGTGCCACAGGGCTCAAATTTGGGCCCACTCTTATTCACTGTGACTTCTTAACCCTGTCATTTGAAATTCCATTGTGATGGTTAAGGCGAGACACTAGGGGCAAAACTAATTTTTTAAACTTTTTTGTTTTTTTGGTCAGTTTGTTCTCTCAACATATCGGCTTTCACGTGGAAACGACAAACTTGCCCAATCTGCTCCTATATATTATTCTTCCATTGAATCCACTTCATTCATAGATTTCTCTGGGACATTGTAACTTCAAAGGCTGCTTTCTTAAAATGCATTTTTCTCCCACAGAGACATAAAGATCAGCCAGTAGATCCTACACCAAACTGTACAATCTGGGACTCAACCAGATTTTGAGAAAATGTACAGAAGGATTTTTTGATAGATTTTTTTTTTGACAAAATTTGAATTTTTAGGACAATTTTCAGTCAGATCTAGTTTACTTCAAAACTAAAGAAATCCAAAATCCCCTCTGTATATTTTTTTTGTAACTAATATGTGTATAAAATGAACCAAGACATTTAAACCTGGTTCTGTCCATTTTTCAGATTTAAATGTCCAAAATATGTGTAATTTTAGCATTTTTTTTTACACAAAAAATACCTTATTTCTATATTACATGATAAACAACTTGCGATACATTTTTTTCTTACATTTATGTGAGTAAACTACAGGAGAAGTTTACAATTGGTATCTCTAAATTAAAGTTCATTTGTATTCATCTGTAGTGTCTCACCACCTATGCTTGAATCGACATTTTGATAGAAGTTCAAGTCAAGTATATTTGTACAGCACATTCAAACTAAACAACTGCAGTGCTGAATATGAAATTGTGAACCCCAAAACAATTCATAAAACATCAGACAATAAATAAAAATATTGCTAAAAACAACATTATTATTCAAGTTGATTTCTGTTGAATCCTGGAGGAAACAAATTAGTTTTAAAGTGCTCTTTTACTTGATCTGCAAAGTAAGGTTATTTTAGTTTGGGTGCAGCCACAGAGAAGGCCCTGTCCCCTCTTGTGGGCCGCCTGGAGGGAAGGACAAAAAGCAGCAGTTGGTCAGCAGACTTCAGAGCTCTATTGTGCGTGTGTAACAAGAGCTCAGCCTAAGTAAGGTAGGTTTAGGCCAGTGTTTCCCAACCAGGGTTCCGGGGACTACTAGGGGTATGTGAGCAATTACCAGGGGGTACTTGGAATGGTTTCAGGTTTTAAAAGATTAAATCCACTTTCTTCTGAATAAAAAAGTAATTATAAGTTGTACATTTGGCATATTTTTGAGCATCTTGGACCATAAATATAATAAAACAAAAAGTAAAATAGTAATAATTGATAAATATAGCCAAAGCTACAGCTACATTAGGAGATCATCTACGATACTATGATTGTAAAACATTCTCATGTATATTGTCAATATACAGATTGTCATGTAATGCTCAGGATTGATGTCAAATATTAACGTTGTCGTATCAAGGCTGTCAACACTTGATGGAATGAAATAAGGGGTAGGAGTTCATAAGTTCATACTTCTTCCTACTCCTTTTTGAGCATGGATGCAGCACAGCAGAAAATGTGGCAGAACTTGTATGTTGCTCAAATAAATAAATAAATGAAATGAAAAAATGAAAATATGCAACTATTAAATGCATTTATTTGCCTGAAACTCAAGTTAAGGGGTTCTCTTAGTGTGTGACAAAGCTTAAGGGGTACTCGAGCCAAAAAAGGTTGGGAATCACTGGTTTAGACCATACAGACTTAAATCTTAACCATAGTACTGCAGGTATTTCTCCATGTCAAGAAACACAAACCCAGACAAAGCAGCTTTAAATACACGGCTAAACAAAACAAACACAACAAGAAATGTTTAGCTTCAATGAAAGTTAAGTAAATTTAAGATAGTTTAGAGCTGGACACTCACTAATGCATGAGACGAGTGGAGCTGCACAGAGACAGACAGGTGGATGGAGCGACATGTGCGCAGTCAGCCAAACAGACAGGACTTCAAGCAGAGAGACGGGAGGCAGGTGGTGGTGCGGTTGGCAGGCCTCCAGCCAACAATGGAAGTGGACAGTAAGGAATGGGCATCAGAGCATTGAGAGGTATTGACTCCCGAGCAGGCAGCCAGACTGACGGGAGCACTGATGGGGAGATAAGGGAGAGTGGACTTTATAAGTGGATGCAAGGGGCAAGCTTGGAAAAAAGAAATCAAGAAGTTTTAATGGAACTTACTCATCAAATGTGTATTAAAAGTTGGTTGATATCCATTCATAATTTGATCAAGCTCACCATTCCACTTGTTAAAGAGCCTGTACCTGATTTTTATTTACTATAGTTAAGATAAATTCTCTTTACATTACACATTGTTTCATAGAAGAAACGTCATGGAAAGACGCTGACTTTGTAACGTATGATCGGTGCATATAATTAACGGATTTTGTTAGGAAAGAAGTCTTTGCCAGGGTCACCTCATTTCGGCCAATCAGGCATATTTTACACTATGAATCATGGGAAAAGGAACTGCTCGAGACTATCCCAGGCACATGATTCTCTGTCATGGTACAGTTTCAAAAGTGCTACAGACTAATCGTAGGGAGATTAGAGGAACTATATGGAAACAACTGCATAAGACTATTCCAGACAGTCGTTTCTGAATCATGGTGCAATATTGAGTAAAAGGAAGGACTAAATGTGTGGGGCTAACGGTTCAAACAAAAACATGTTCCTGTCTCATGGATCAAAATCAGTTACAGGCCCTTTAATTGGCATATCCCAAAATATTCAAATCAATTGTAATAAAAAGTAAGTGAAAAGGCCTTCAGACATCATTGATTTTCCTCTGTGTAAATCTGAAAGCTGTTGCAGGAGTCCGTCCAAGCAAGTATAGATATATCCTTGACGATGTTCGGCCATTGTAGACATAAAAATACACTGCTTGATAATCCACTCTGTAATATCTGATAACTAACGGCAATGTCGATCATATATACAACTGCGTCATAGATTGCTTGATCAGACCTGTCTCTGCTCTTCAACCTTACATACAATCTTCAACCTTACATACAAGCACATTCAAATGAATGACAATCCTACGCCGTTACACCAACTATGCTGCACTGCGGTGCATATTTTGAACAACGCAGCACAGGTCCATGTGGATTCATCTAATTCCCTACAGACTCTTTACACAGACCGGACAAGAAGGAACCATTAAGACAAATTATAGGTAAGATCAAGGCAATCCCACTCACAGAATGTTTTTTGTTTTTTTTCATCAATAAAAACATGGATGGAAGTTAAATGTAATTCAGTGAATTATTCCAGACAGAGCCATAGCAACTCTTTGGAGACAAGCAGGTGACGACCGCCCAATTAGAAAAGTTACCTTTAATCCTTTAATTTAGAGTGCTTGTCCTTTAGGAACAAAGAAGGAAAAACACAGTTCCAGGCCATAATTTATTCACTCCTCTCATGTGGTTCCATTCAAAAATACAATCTTTTGCATTAAGTTGTAAATTGCAATGATTAACGGTCCAAATTTTTCATCATACCATATAGCCACTGCCCTCATGCCTACGATCGAGAGTGATTGAAAACCTGTGCCTAACAACGGCTGCACACAAGAGGATTTTAAGACATGACTCAAAGTGAACAGAGAGACATAAGGAAATTTTACAGCAAGTATTTGTCTCACACTCGCTTTAAGGACAGAAACACCACACATTTGCCAATTCAGGAAAGATTTGCTACAGACAGAGGACAGTGTCACATGACCGTACAGATGGTCAGAAACTTTAAAGCAAATACAAACATACAAGACAAGAAAAAATTATACAAAAAGAAGAGGCGCATGTAGACTAAACCTGCTTATAAAGGACACAGGAGGGCGCTATATTCACTGGCGGTAAGGCGCCTGTTATGGTCATTGCAGTGGTAATGATGAATAAAAAACTTTGCACAAACTTTTGGTGGTTTCTGCAGTTTAAGAGCCGTCACTTGGCAATGGAGCCTGGCGCTGTCTGGCTGCTCTGATTGGCTGTTATAAAGCAGATCGTAATCGATGTTTGTAAAATTATCGTTCATGCTGGAACTTGGAACCTTACAATTCGATTTTCCAGAGCTTTGACCCTGTAACAAGAGTCACACCGACCCCACAGACACAGCCACGACAAATAATATCTTCCTGACCTCACCGCCACGCCGTCCCGAACTCATGAAATCGAGCTTAAAATCCAGCTCAAAATCATCAAGTGTGCAGAAGAAGAAGACAACCGCAACTAGGATCAAAACCGCCAACCTATATGGGCCAACGCTCTTCATCGACCATGTTCTTTTCATGCTTGAAGATAGTTCATTATGGTTTATATCTTCCAGACTTCTTGTATCACAGCTCTTCATGTCTTGGTCTTCTCGTTGCCGCTGAATACTATTTGGCAGCTCCAGTCTTGTCCACGTCCACAATGACAAACTTGTAACATACAATTCGATGTTTTGGAGCTTTGATCCTGTAAATATTCGTAACAAAGTCGCACTGACCCCAGAGGCACGAAGAGTTAGACAAATATCATCTTCGAACTCACCTCCACGCCTTCTCGAACTCGTGGAGAGGGATATTGACCTTAAAATCCGGCTCAAAATCGTCAAGTGTGCAGAAGAAGAAGAAAATCGCAGCTAGGATCGAAACCGCCAACCTATATGGGCCAACAATCTTCATCTACCATGTCCTTTTCAGGCTTGAAGATGATTCGTAATGCTTTATATCTTCCAGACTTCTTGTATCACAGCTCTTCATGTCTTGGTCTTCTCGTTGCCGCTGAACACTCTATTTGGCAGCTCCAGTCTTGTTCACGTCCACAATGACAAACTTGTAACATACAATTACATTTTTTGGAGCTTTGACCCTGTAAATTTTCATAACAAAGTTGCACTGACCCCACAGACATAAAGAGCTCCATGACAAATATCATCTTCCTGAACTCACCTCCACGCCTTCCCGAACGCATGGAGAGACAAATCGAGCTTAAAATCCAGCTCAAAATCATCACGTGTGCAGAAGAAGAAGAAAACCGCAGCTAGGATCAAAACCGCCAACCTATATGGGCCAATGCTCTTCATCTACCATGTCCTTTTCAAGCTTGAAGAGGGTTCATTATGCTTTATATCTTCCAGGCTTCTTGTATCACAGCTCTTCATGTCTTGGTCTTCTCGTTGTCGCTGAACACTATATTGGCAGCTCCAGTCTTGTTCACGTCCACAATGACAAACTTGTTACTGACACCTCTCCATCCAGTCGCTGCTGTGTTGACCTTAAAATGCCAGCAGTGACAGAGCTGCCTCCGATGGCCCTTGTCATAATGAGACATCTCCGCGCTCCATCTTCACACCACTGATTTGTTATTGTCCTTTTTGTTTCTCGAATAGCAGTTGCGCTTTTCCCTCTTAGAAGCAATAGGATCCCTGATTACCTGTTGGTACCGAAATGATTTTTCATTTGTTCTGTCTATTTATATTATCTCTCTGCTTTTCGGGTCCCACTTGCCTTTCAAATGGGTTGGTTTTGTTTGATGGAGCGAGCAGTCTCACATTACCATTTACTGGTTCAGTCATGTAAAACAATTGTGTTAATAGGGACAACACTGGTCACAGAGGATTTGGAAAATAACATGTTTTCTTGTCCAAAAATCATGTTAAGAAAAAGTGGGCCATTGAGTAAAAAGAAAATAAAAGAAAAGATGTTTTATTCGATCTTTTTTGCACAAATCCTTGTTTAATGGCTATTATACGATGGAGAAAAAAAATCCATCCAATTCAACTTTGCTTTTAAGGCATTTTTAAGCGTAATTTTATGTTTTTCCCTGAAATTAATTAAGGAAATTTGAAGGTACATGTGGTGGATGGTTTGCCACCTATTGGTCTCTGTCAGAATGTCATTGATATGTCAAGAACATTCCACAGTATGGCATTAAACTTATCTGTCTTATCTGTCCCTGCTCACAGTAAGAATGTATGTTTTTCAAAGCATCTTTTAACAATAATAAGACTTGTAATGAAATAAATGCTATAGATCATTTCAAATGCTTTGTCATCAAAATGTAAAAAAATTCTGGAATGGAGTTGACTGGAGAGAAAAGGAAAAAGATTATAAAACATTTTCAAAGATTAAAGTGTGAAACACCTGCAATGGAAAAATAGTTAATTACCTTTGAGCTATGTTACTTTTACGTTACATTTTTTCGTTCTTTCTTTGTTTGTTTCTTTTTTTTTTGCACTGTCTCTGTGTCGTGTTTTATGTGTTCTGTGTTATGTATTTAAATTTTAAAAACTGAAAGGGAAAAAAAGAGAAAATGTCAATGTAATAAACGTCACAAAATCATTAGTTTAAATTTACTTTGTGATTTTATGAAACAGTCAATTATGCGAACTGTGTTTTTAAAAGGCAGCCTTCTCTCTTGCAAAAATGAACACATAACCAATGCCCAGATGGACAATGGCCAATTCACAATCTTGATAAAGATTTTGAATTGTTAAGAGACAATGGTTTGACAATCCAGAAAAATACTCCAGTTTTCTTCTTTCCTTGATAATATCTCCATCTTGCTGTGCAAAAATAATCCACAATCTCTGAAACGCTGATAAAGTTTGCTGTTAGTTTCTACAAATTCCCAGCGACCATGCCTGCCAATGCATAATAAAAGAACAATCCAAGCACAACAAAATAAGACTATTCTAAGAAAAGCAGTAACATCTGTATCAACAAAGTCCATTTTATTTCAGCTTTTTCACCTTGTTAGACAGTTGAATTGCATTGGTTGGGTTTGACTTTTCTATAAAATGCTAATGGATCCAGTACATCCCCGACTGATCCCTTGCATCTGTGATTTAGTGATTTGAATAGCCTGCTTGCTGACCTCATTAGCCATATGTGATCCATAGGGCCCATAGCTGCAGGATGACATAGAGTGACATGCAGTGGCCGGTGTGATGGCTTTGGAGTTGAATGAAGGCTTCGCAGTGGCCTTATGTCAGTGGCTGTGACACTCGCTGACAGGCTGAAGCATGAATGATAGCTTTTCATAAAGAAGAATGGCAGCTTAACAGACCACCAGCTGCTTCCAAACACTAGTCTCCAGCCTCCAATTTATCGCACACTTAAGCATATGTACTCTTTGGGCTGTAGGGAGTCCAACGCTGTCTGAATGGAAAGTACAGAGGTCTCTGGAATCAGTGCGACCCAGCGTAAGAGTTGTGAAATGCAAAAAAAGAAAGGTTTATGGGTGGGCAATAACTGAGAAAAATTAATATCTGAATGATTACAAAGACTTTTAAAAAACAAAACAAAACAAAGAGCAAGAATCCTATGAAAATTGTCTGCGCTGTTGAATGTTGTTTCTTAAATGTCTCTTTTTCTTCGTCTCTGCTGCTGGATGCTAACTGACTGAGGAGTATTTTGTCCTGAGGGCTGTTACTCTCCTCAAACTGCCCTGATACATGATCTGCTGACTCTACCTGACGTATCGTTCTGCTAAAGCTGCACCCTTTGACCTTTGACTGAGACACAAATGCGACTGAGAAGCACAGGGAAAATGTTTCTGCAGCTGGATTTGAATCCTTTGAGGTCAATAAAGTATCTATCCATCTTGTTCAGTGTGAAGGTCTTTATGTTTTTTTGTGTGCTGGAATTTCCACTTTGGCCCAGGTCACCCGTGAAATAGAGGTTTTGATGTCAGTGGGCTATTTACCTGGTTAAATAAAGGCTAATGCATACATAAATTGACCCTAAAAGTACAAACATCACTTGGCACATACCTAAAAATGAAATGCTATTTTTTTTGTCTGTTTTACCACCTCCAATAATCTTTTAACCATCTATCAAAAGGCCCTATTTTTCATAAAACACTTGACTAAATTGAGCCCCAATTCAAACTGAAGCTGTTCCTGAACCCTTTGGCATAAAAAACAAAAGGTTTATGCTCTTTTTACGCTTTGTGAAGCTGAGACCCAGTAGTTCTGGCCTCTGATGTCTCTGATTTATTCTAATTATAACTGGTAAAAGCTCTGCAAAGAGGACAATTAGATTTCAAATCCTGCCTTGATTTATTTTGGTAAATATAAGGAAGAGTAAAGCTGGAGGATGGTCTGAATGACACTAGTCGTGTATTGAGTTTTGACAATTCAATTTCACTAAACATTTGCTTTAGGGACTCGTAATAAAATAAAATTAAGTTCAGGCAAAACACTTACAAACTGAAGAATGGTTGATTTGACAGATAATAAATGGATACAGCTTTCTTTTTATGTTAACATGCCTAGCAGCTTAGAATAAGGAATACATTAAGAAAAAGAATTCCTAAGCTTATTGTGGACAATCATTTAATGTTCTCAAAAAAGTGATACTATCAACTTGTATATTCAACCTTGTGTTGCAGCTTCATAATTTGTAGAAGTTAGATGAAAAATGTATGGCCTGACAACATAATAGTTTGGATAATGAATGTGTCCTTGTTTAACTGACTCAGTCGATTCTAATCATTGAAACCTCGGGGGTTCTAATAAAAAGGCCCTCATGCAAATTGCATAATTGCAGTTGGCTAAATTAGATGTATAGAGAAAGTACAACCATGAGTAGAGCTATTGAATAGTTGTGATTAATCAATAAACTAGTTTATCAATAAACTAGTTTATTGATTAATCGCAACTATTCGATTAATCAAGTAACTGAATAATCGTTAGTTGTCTTTTGACAGACTCAAAAACATGTCGTGAAAGGGTAAAACATATTTTTGTTGCCCTAATCATGAGTATTATGAGTATATTATTTTGTCATTTTATATTTTTAAGGTTTGTATTATTTTTTTTTATTCAGATGTATCCACTAAATGCGACGTTGGCCTGCTCTGGAATATTCTTAAGTTTAATGGTAAATACGTTTTATTGGATTGCATTGGTGATCAAACAGCTAAAGTTTTATTTATTTATTACTTTACTTAGTCTTATGTCATGACCCACTTGTACTCTCTGGCTATCTTCTGTTTTTTATGTAGTTTATATATATATATATAATCTATTTTGGGGTTTTATGGTTTGATTTGATTTGACTGGTTTTATAGTTTTGGGGACGAGTAAGTTCAAAATGAGCACTTATTATACTTTTGTGCCTGTTTTATTGTTTTGTGTTTGTGCAGCACTTTGGAAGCGGTTTCTGTTTATAAAATGTGTTGGATTTGGTTAAAAAAGAACAATAAACTACAGGATAACCACGAGTGAAACAAACTAACATACAGTACAAGTTCAACCAAACTACTTCAACCAAAAGACAGTTGCGTTGTCTACATTGATCTTAATGACTTGCTCAAATGAACTTTCTCTAATTAATGTAGCGTTGACAATGCTGCTTAAGTTGATGGACAAATGTTACTGACGTTGCGTTTAGCAGCATTTATGACCACTGACAGTTATCCCCATGGGGTCACTGTCATTTGAATCTTAATGACGCGCAAAGCAGTAAATCTCAACACATTTACAAGTGCTAAAGGAGGGTTTACCAGCTTAATCCCGGAATTCCGTTGATATTTTGTCCTAATCCAGAAGTCAGAGGTGGCGTTGGGAGATGGAAAAGATGACTGACGGCCGTGAATATAGTGGATTGTGAAACGGTGACAGTTTTAGGCCAGACTGGTTGCCTCAAGCCGATATGTGGTCCTAGAAAAATCAGATAAATTCAACGTGCCGGGCTGCAATCAATACCTGCTCCCTTCTCCCGCAGGATTTAAATGTCAGTTAGTGCTGCGGCCTTCAGAATATGAGCTGTAAATATACTGACGCAGCCATTGCTCCAACGTACGCCAATTCGTTCAGTCATTTAATGTGGCAGAGTCATTTTAAAATGTTGAAAAATCGTCTGAACCTTTCTTTGCACATGTCGTGTTCTGAAAAAGGACAGTTTGGGACTGTCCTGTTGTTCATAAATACTGGACAGTGTTTAATGAGTCACTGTCTTCAACATCGATATTACTTTTGACTTTAAACGATGTATCTCTGATGTAAAACTCCAACTATGGAAATGATGGATGGATACCTGCGGAATGTACTTTAGGCTGCAGCAAAAAAAAACAGTTACAAGGAGATGGATGACGGGAATAGAGCCGATTGTCATGGACTAAACCTGAAAATGGACAAATTTGCCGGACGATGGGTTAAATGGGGACATATGCCAGACTGACATTCTTTGGACTAGTCATTATATTTTTTGCTGTCTCGCTCTCTGTGTCTTGTTCTGTTTGCTTTTATTGTGTGTTATATTTTACAAAAACAATTAAAAAAAGGTTAATAATGCAAAAGTAAAGTTGGAGAAAACCCATTAAGCCTGTTTTTGTACGAATGATAACTGAAAGATTTAGCAGTATCCATAAAGATCTACTGCAGAGGTGTGCAAGCTACGGCTCGTGGACCAAATACGGCCCTCAAAACTATTTTTGTTGGCCCTCAAGTCTCCTGTTGATTGCCAGACTGACTTTCGTTGGACTTCTCGTTGTCTTTTTTCACGTCTCGCTCTCTGTGTCTTTAGCGAGAGGAACCCCTCAGTCCACTTTGCTCAAGTTCACATAACAACAGTGGCTGAAAGTGGTCTAACTGGCTACGTTAAGAATCTGCATAGCTTGGAACTTTTACATATTTAATTATGAGGTAGAAGGTAAAGAACAGTTGTTGTTTTCGCTTTCTTCCTCACTCTCACTGAGTACCGTGAGACACAGAAAGCACAAACAAATGGAGTCATTTAGAACTGAATTTTTAGAGCTACCGTGTCCAAGTAGTTTCTCTTGTGGATTATTAAAGTTTGTAGTCTGAGAATGAATGTGTGAGTCAAATATTTCCCAACAAAGGCTGTGTTGTTTTTGAATTACCAAAATGTTCTTGCTTCGACTCACAAGAAAGTACCTGCTGCCCCAGAACACGAGCTAAAAAAAGGGTAACCTGGTAAAAGAAAAGAAAAAGTAACTGAAAAGGGTTACTAAAGTGCGAAAGCATCAACAACAACATCACTAATGCCATGTCAGTTTCAGATTCCAAGGGAGGAAAAGGTTCAAAGGTACACAATCTCAACTATTAATAGATGGCCTCTGATTTGATTTAAAAAAGGTAAGGCTTTAAAATAAGTATCCTTAGTAAGGTATTTATAATAGGGACTAGATATTGGTTTATGCTATTATAAGGCATTTACTAGCTTGTGTATAATACTTTATAAATGTTAATGAGCAGCAGTTAGCACTCACACTTCACAGCAAGGAGGTCTTGGATTCGACGTCCAGGCGGTGCCTTTTCTGTGTGGAGTTTCATGTTCTCTCCTGCATAGGTTTTCTCCAGGTGCTCCGGGTTCTCTGGGATGTGGCACATACATGTACAGAGGAATTCTGGAGTATGAATGAGTGTATTTGTGAGAATGAATGTGAGACAACGGATGGAAACTAACCCATGGCAACAATCCAACGTGTTTATAGCATGTATATCATGTATGTTCATTAATATGCACCATCCCCACCAAATAAATAAACAAATAAATAATTTTCAATAACCCAAGTGATAAATGCTTGTAAAAGCCTCATTGCTTATTGGACATGATCATGTACATATGTAAATATGCTGTAAGATTCTATATTTTGTTATGTTATGTTAAAATGTTACAACAAAACATCGTGTTTTTTACTCTTAAATCATTTATTTTTAAATTAACATCTAATTCCTTCAATTATCTTATCAAATGTAACAAACTCTGCAGGTAGAGCAAAAAATAAGCACATAAAAATATATAATTTTATTTGCTACAATGTTTGTTAAATTTAAGTCCATCTTTAAAATCCCTATTTCTCTATAAATAGTTTATATTAAACTTTATTTTAAAGTGTTTCTTCTGGAAATAATTCTCATCATTGGTTTAGTTTTTGTAAAGCGCTTATGGAAAAAAAATCCCTAACTCAAACTTTTCATCAAGACTTTTATTCCCTCATAAATCTCCCAAACACATATAGTATTTCAGCAGCTTTCCCATTCCCCAATCAGTGTAGCTGTTACTTTGCATACGTGCAGTGCTTGACTCTCACGCCACTCTCGGCAATCAGCCCCTGAACGCGCGCTCTCTGTGTGAAACCAGCGCAGACTCGTGCTTGTGTGCGCTCTGCTCCACAACGCGGGCTTGTGTTGCCCGCTGGAGGCGAGGCGGGGGAAGACACGCACAGACGGAGGCAAGGGAGAGGATTGGAGTGAGGTGGGAAGCGCACACTCTCACTCACTCTCTCTCCACGCGGTGCTCTGACGGCGACAGTCACCCTCTCTCTCTCGTTCTCCCCCTCTCTTCGCAAAAGGAGCGGATTTGAACGGAGCCAAACTGTGCTTTCCGCGGCGCTGACTTGTAAACGTAAACATATAACGAAGAGAAGGCTGTGCACTGCGTCTAAACAAACACACAACGCAAGTTTTAAAGAGTCTTTATTTCTGGCTGCCATCCACAGGTCTGTCGCTATTTCTTTCTTTCTTTATTTCCCCGGTGCGCGCTCCCGTTGCGCCCCTTCACTTCGCCTCCTCTCCTTTCGATCCTGCACAACTACAGCGCAGCCCATCACTCCTCTTTTTCTTTTTTATCCTTTCGTGTCTGCTCTCCATGACGCAGAAGCAGCACTGAAATGCGAGGAAACGGCAAAAAATCACAGAGAACATTCAAGAAGACGTCGATGTGATTCTTTTACGCGCGGAGATACGTACGGCACGGCGCAGCTTCGCCACCCGAAAAAGGAACGCGAACCAAAAGAAGGACACTGTTTGTTACCCGGCTTCACTGTTGAGGAGCGCGCGGAGGAGAGAGAGGGGGAAAAAAAGAGGAAAAGGGTGAAGGGGTGGTGTTGGTGGCGGTGGAGGAGGGAAGCGGACGGGCACAAGTCGAGCACTTGCATTTTAAGCAAACTGCTTAGAGGGGAGGGAGAGAAAAGAGGAGCTACAGAGCGGGATATAGAGAGAGAGAAGGGGAGAGAAAGAGAGAGAGAGAGCGAGGAGGAGGAGGAGGGGGGAAGATCGCATTCCCATCACGTCTTCATTTCACTGCGAGAGGAGAAGAGGAGAGAGATCTAACAAGATTCAAACTCAGATTTTCCCGATGCTTTCCAATTGCAGCAGGAGGTAAGTGTTGCGCCTTTCCCTCCGCGTTATTTGCGATGCGTGTGCGTGTCCGTGTGGGTTTGCCGTTCCACGCTGACTGACTGTTTACTGCAAAGCCTTTAGACTCCGGGGGAAAAAGCAAGCAGGACATTCAGCAGAGCCTCTTACACGGAGCTGATCAATAGCCTTTATATTCGCCGTTTCCGTGCCAATGTCACGTCGAGAAGCTGTGCTGCATTATGCTTGGCGTGTGTCTCCAAGGTTATTCTGTTGCAAAAAAATGTGTAAATGCAATCTGTCCTGCTTTACTTAACTGTCACATTTGGCTTTAAGACGCTTCAAAACGCCTTCCATTACGCACGGTCTTCTCTCCAAGTGCCAGTTTCTAAAGCTCCGTGTGTGTCACTCTCTGTCCTCGCAGCCCAGCGCAGGACGGCGAGCTGGACGCACCGGGCGACGACGGACGGACAGACCGCAAGAGGATATGTGAAGTTCCCGCTAAACTAAGTACGTATAAAACACTCCTGCACACACAAACCTCTCGTGGGAATATAACACAGCGCCCGATGTTCCTTTTCTCCTCTTTTTTAAATTGCCTTTAATGTCCGGCTCCTATATATTTTTCTTTTTTTTACATCATACCGGCGCCTTTTGATCGTACCCATGGAAGCGTCACAAGGAAATCCTAGGATTACGCACGGACTGGATGTCTGAGGATCTCTCTTTTTGTATTTTTTTTTTAATACACTTTTTTTTGTCTTTTTTTGTGGATTACAATACGTTTTTTTGCATTTTGTCTCTATTTTTTAAGATTTTACTTGGCTTTTTTGTCACTCGCCGTTGCTTCAGCACCATGGACAGCGGCAGTGTCCAAGCGCTTTGCTCCTTTATGGATATGCAGCCTATTTGCGTGAAACGGATCAAGTTAAACGCCTTTAGTCTGCTCTAAAACGTATTAGCTGTTGGCAAAATAATACAAAATCGATGCATTTACTGTAAATGTAAACAATGCTTAACATCCAATTAATTAAACATTAACAAAGTAGCTTTTCAAATAACTCTACAACTGCATGATCTCCCTGTTCACCCGTGCATTGCTGCGGCTCCTCACTCAGACGACAACACACTATGGGCAGGGGGGAAAAATGCCTGAAGTTGTGCTGATGTCATATTTGGTGACCGGCTTTAATGTCACCTTAAACGCGTCCACTCGATCCCATTGATCTGCCGTCCATGTTGTGTTTAACGCACCGCTTAAATAATTAATCGGTATACGCAACAGACTCTGTGGATTGCCTTTGACACTTTTTTTTTGTCTGTGGGGGATTACTGTCGATTTTTCATTTTGAGGTGAGTGCTTTGAAAGACATTGATTGCATGCATTTCAAGAGGCTGGCACCCAATGATTTCAAATTGTACTCTAGGGACCTGTCCAAACCGATGAATAGTTTATTTTGATTCACCAACAGCAGAGGTCTTTTGAAGCTGTTTTCAATTTTGGCTTTTCATGTGCAAAGTGTAATCCATTAAAGAAAACGTGCATTTATTTAAGCGCTCCTCCAAATTACTTAATACATCCCATAAACACTCCTGCGTCATTGCTATATCGTATTCCATCCCTGTCCACCCCAGCCTCGCTCCCTGCCTCAGCCCTTTCCCTTTTCCTGGCTTGACGTGCCCCTTGGTTCGACGCTTTTTAAGAGGGATTGAGGTCTGTGTTATGTAATAAACAGAGCTAACGGGGGACGCTTTCTCCTCTCCTCACCTCTCCCACACCTGCTGTTGGCTTCATTTATTCATAGTGATAAGCATCTCGTTCGGGTAAGGGGAGGGTTGATTTATTGCAACCATAGCGCCATATCAGCTGGATAATAAATGGCGATTCTACCTATATAGACTGGAAATTGTTTGTGTCGCCAGAAGCATCGTGTCACCCATTCACAATGTTTATTTTCACTCGAAACAGCCAGTGCCGGTTTGAAGTCGTCCCAAATGCCATTCCATTATTCATTAGCGTTCATTCCAAAGCTCTTTCAAGTAAAATAAACTAAACGCGTTCCATGTATCTGTTGATCTATCTTGCCTGTATATTTGCACTTCCGAACACTATCCCTCTGTCTCTCTTCTCTCTCTGTTGCAGTGCTGTGAAGTGGCTCTCTCACTGGAGCCGACACTTCATCTCCCCTGGTGTCGGCGAGGATGCTGTGGGTTACCTTGCTGAGCACCATAGCCCTAGGATGGAGCACCCCAATCCCACTGCTGGAGGACTCGGAGGAGATCGACGAGCCCTGCTTCGAGCCGTGCTACTGCGAGGTCAAGGAGGGCATCTTTCATGTCCACTGCGACAGCAAAGGATTTACAAATGTCAGCCAGATCTCCCAGATATGGAGTCGGCCCTTCAAACTCAACTTGCAGAGGAATTCGATGAGGAAGCTTTACTTTAACAGCTTTCTCCATCTGAACAATGCCATATCCATAAACTTGGGTAATAACGCATTGCAAGATATACACGCCGGGGCTTTCAATGGCTTAGGAATACTCAAACGGCTATTTTTACACGAGAACAAGCTGGAGGTTTTCCGGAATGACACTTTTCTTGGTTTAGAGAGCTTAGAATATCTTCAAGCGGACTACAATGTTATCAAAAGGATTGAGAGTGGTGCGTTCAGACACCTCCACAAACTGCGGGTGCTGATTCTAAATGACAATCTGATTCCAGTGCTGCCCAACTACCTGTTCCGCTCTGTATCGCTCACGCATCTGGACCTGAGAGGGAACAGGTTAAAGACGTTACCATATAAAGGCATGCTGGAGTATATTGGGCGGAGCTTGATGGAAATCCAGCTGGAGGAGAACCCGTGGAACTGTGTGTGCGAGATAGTTCAATTGAAAACCTGGCTTGAGAGAATTCCTTACACTGCGTTGGTGGGTGAGATCACGTGCGAGTACCCATTCCACCTGCACGGGAAAGACTTGCGGGAGATCAAACGCAGTGAGCTCTGCCCTCTGCTCTCGGATGCGGAGATAGAAGCCAAGCTGGGAATTCCGCGCATCCACTTCAACAACGAAAACACATGGCCTACAAAACCGTCATCCATGCTCTCCTCCTTTCACAACACGGCGTCCTCTGTGGAATACCGGGATCGCACCGCCAAGCCAACCAGACGGCCCCCCAAAGCCACAAAGAACCCGCCCACCCCTCGTAGCATTTACCCAGGCTTGAACCAACCTCCCATAGCTGGCTACCAAACGAGACCCCCCATCCCAATCATATGCCCCTCGGGATGCATTTGCAATCTTCACATCAATGATTTGGGGCTAACTGTTAACTGCAAAGAAAAAGGTTTTCACAATATCTCCGAGCTCCTCCCCAGACCGCTGAACGCCAAGAAGTTATATCTAAGTGGGAATTTAATCCAGAAAATCTACCGTTCCGATTTTTGGAACTTCTCAAGTTTGGATTTATTACATTTGGGGAATAATCGGATATCTTATGTTCAGGAGGGGGCCTTTATCAACCTGCCAAATTTGAAAAGTTTATATCTGAATGGGAATGATATCGAGAGACTAACACCAGGGATGTTTAGGGGCCTCCATATGTTAAGTTATCTTTATTTTGAGTATAATGTCATCCGTGAGATCCAGCCTAACTCCTTCTCCCTCATGCCCTCCCTCCAGCTGGTTTTTCTTAATGACAACCTGCTCCGCACCCTCCCCGCTGATGTTTTTGCTGGCACCAACCTTGCACGTCTCAACCTTCGAAACAACTACTTCCTGTCCCTGCCCGTGCGTGGTGTTTTGGAGCACCTGACCTCCCTGGTTCAAATCGACTTGCACCAGAACCCCTGGGAGTGCTCCTGTGACATAATTCCCTTGAAGCAGTGGGTAGAGAAGCTGTCCTCGGTTATCGTGGTGGGCGACGTCATCTGCAAAACACCAGAGTTCGCTTTTGGCAAGGACCTACGCTCCCTGGAGGTGGAGGTCCTGTGCCCAGAGCTCAAGTTCTCTGGGCCCTCTCCTGCCTTGCCTGGGGACGATCTGAGTGGAGGGGGCTCTAACATGGGAGAAGCGAGTGCCCGGGGAGCTGTGCCATTGTCTGTCCTTATCCTCAGCCTGCTCATTCTTTTCATCTCTGCTGTGTTCGTGGCTGCCGGACTTTTTGCTTTTGTTCTCCGCCGCAGAAAGAAGTTGCCCTTTAGGAAGCGTTCTGAGGTGGATCTGACGGGGATTCAAATGCAGTGCCGGATTTTTGAGGATCCACCCAGACCAAGTAGTGCCGGAAACATTGCCACACCGGAGAAAGCCACTCCTACATTGCACAGTCACAGCAGTCACTCTCATGCCCATGGGCACGTTTATGACTACATCCCCCATCCAGTCACTCAGATGTGCAACAACCCCATCTATAAGCCCCGTGAGGGGGAGATAGCAGAGGAGGGGCGGCAGTTTACGGAGAAGAAAGACAGTGGCAGCAGTAGCAACAATTACAGAACCTTATTAGAGAAAGAGAGAGAGTGGACCTTGGCCGTGTCCAACTCTCAGCTCAACACCATCGTCACAGTGAACCACAGCACTGCTGACATGGCAGGGTTCCATGAGAACGGAGGGCTGTGCCCCACCGTCATCGACAGTCAGAGGCCCACCCCCACTGTGGGCTTTGTAGACTGTCTGTATGGGACCGTGCCCAAACTAAAGGACATGCATGTGGCGCATGCGCACCCTCCAGGCATGCAGTACCCAGACTTACAACAGGATGCACGACTGAAGGAGACATTGCTTTTCACGGCGGGGAAAGGCTGCTACCCCGATCCGTCCCAAAGCGATTACCTCGAGTTAAGGGCCAAACTTCAGACCAAGCCGGATTACCTCGAAGTCTTGGAAAAATCGTATCGGTTTTAGCCGATGTTTAGCCCATGGGAAAAACAACTTTTCCACTATCAAAAGAAGTGACCCAAAATAAAAAAGCAGCATGATAATAAATGAAATATTGTATTACAGTTACAAGTTTCCCCCCAAATTTCTTTGGTGGAGAGGCCATTCTCAGATATTTCAATGAAGTGCCTTTTTTCAGAGTAGCCAGCAATGTCAACAACCGTTATTTTTCTAATACAGTATATAAATATCTCTATATGCTCCAGTGAGAGCCACATATGTATACGAGGGGTAGTACAAGCCTTGTGTGGAGTGACACCAGACGCACAGGAGCAGGACGTCTCCTTGACTTGGTGATGGGTGTTTGAGTGTTGCCCTGATGTGGATGTAGCCTACACACAGTGAGGAAAGCGGATGAACTGCAGTGTGCTGCATGCACTCGCTCCTGAGGCGAGGGGGATTACAGAGGACTACCACGTCACATACGAACAGATACTGCGACGCATTTACACTTCTGTGTTCTATTTAATTTTTGTATCTTATTAATATGATTATTACTCTTAACAAAGACTTGTGTCTATATCAGGGTGCTTCTGGTAAAAGGACGCGCCGACGCACGGATGGTAAAACATTTGTGAATATTATTATAAGACAACACTCAAGGTTTTCTGGATTCCCATGCACTTTGTTAAGACCCCCCTTTCCCATTCGCTTCTGCATTCCCCATTGTCACCCACTAACGGCTTTGTAGGAGGCACTTTTAATGTTTTCTCTCACAAAGATTTGAAGAAAATGTGAATATATTTATTCTGTAATTTCAGTGAAGAATTTAATTGTAAAAGGTAATGTTAAATCAATGTATAGTGATTATGCGTCTGGTATAGCCTTCTTAATAAAAACAAAGTCTTCAATCAAAACAACACAAGAGGTTTTGAAGCCACGGAAACTTGTGTGTTGGCACATTGTCCGTTCTGGTGCGCTGTTGGCAGTCAGGCAGAGTTTGGAGCTACAGAGACCAATAGAGAGGAGACAAGGGCAATAAGTTGTAAATCAGCGAAGCACCTTGTTATTTTTTTTGCAGATTTTACACTCAAGCTAGTCCATTTCATTACGACATGGTTTAGTTAAGACTGCACAGCATTTCTGTTTGGTGGATGGATCTAGGAGACGCATGGCAGGAGGCAAAGTGGGTCATGCTGTGATTCTTTAATTATATAAGTAGCTACTGCAAACATAGGTTCATAAACAACTATTAGGGAGAGTGAATGACAGAGGGCTGTAGTGCTGCACCAGGCCACTAGAGGGGGTTAAAAACAATTTGATTATTTTTTTCTTCCTAGTGGATATCATGTATTCATTTCTTTGACCCCAACATGCAAAGCCTGCCAATGGTATATAAACAGTACAATATGATATACAATGTGTCCATGCTGTTTTTTGTTTATTTGCGCTTATGTTAAAAATATAGTGATTTAAAGAAAATTTAAGAGATTTTTTTAAGCAAATGTCCATGACTGAACAACATTAAAGCAATCCCTGATATGTTCAACCTGTTCATTAATTAGTTGCTGTGGATTTTTTGGTGTTTGACTCATATATTTGCAGATGGAATAAATTATGCCCAACATTTTTCATTTATGGTAAATTTATTCGGATTTATATATATGCTAAATATTGACGTTTGTTGTTTTGAAATTTAAATGTTAAACTTATTTTACCTCGAAACGAACGCAATTTTGGATCAATTGGATGTTCCCAAATGCTTTCTTTGAAACAAGTGGAAAATTGTAGCAAAAACTGTGACTGTCTGGCAGAACGGTAAAGGCCCTTGAGTCCTCAGTGACCATGTCCTCATTTTACATAATGTGATTCCATTCATTGATTTGATTTCTCGGACTATGTTAGCCTGGGTGAGCTGGGGTCACCTTGTATGTAAGGAGCAGTTTTGTTATTTTGTAAATGTGGTTATTTTGAGTGTCTTCATAGCTAGGTTGTTTACGATGTATTTGGAGGCAGGAGCAGGTCAATGTCCATTTGAACATGTGGTCAATAAAGTCAAATAAAGTCAGGTTTCAAAACAGGTTTAGCACTGTGTAGAATTGAAAGATAAATATTTTTAACAATATTCGATAATTATCTTTTCCTTTGAGTTAACGTGAGTGAATCTGATTTGTTGCCAGAGTTAGTGCATATTTTAGCTGAGCAACAGTAAACAAAATCAATCAATCAAAGCTGTCACATTTGAGATTTGTCGAGCACAGGGGTGTCCAAACTTTTTCAATCAAAGGCTGCGCTTTAAATAGTTCACGTCTGCTGTGCCGCTCCTGTCTTTATTGCTTTATTTGCCAAATTTGGAATAGATTCGAAACATAATAAACGGTACACGTCGACTATTCCAAAACACAATTTACAACCAAACCACATTTACAAAATAATTAACTTTTCTTTCTTCTTTTTTTTTGCTGTGCAGACTTATTGTACGCTGTGTATTTGTCATCCTTCTCGCACCTACTCCCGTAATATTAAGAGTCGCCCATTTATTCTCTGCTCAGCGTTTCCCTTGTGCACTCAGTTTGATTAAAAACATAATGCATTTCTTCTGTTAACCCCAAACCTTCACCCCTTCCTCTTACCCTTCTCCCTTAAAAAGATGGGTAAATAAAGTTTTGGGCTCATGCTGTATAATTCATGGCGGCCATTTTATCCTCTGTCATCAATTCCTAAATGGGCTTTGTCCTATTACACCGTGCTGAGTGCTTCTATACCAATAAATCCTGTTGTTATCCTATCTCTAAGTCATTTCATAAGCGGTTTATTGGGGGAGTTTGTGGGGTCAAAAGCGAGTCTGAGGGAGTATTTTGTGAGAGTAAATAGATTCTTTAAGGGTACAGAGTGTACTTTGTAAGAGATTTGGAACAGGGTTTTGAGAGTGGTGCTTTATTTTATTCACTTATCCTTCTCCCGGTCAGTTTTTCTAGCTTGACGTCGGATTGATTTTGTTGTGAAATGCTGTGTAATTGCGCTTCAGAAGGACGATAATGAAAGATAATGTTGTTGTTTCATCCGATTTTTTATTTTAAGTGCTGGTAGATTTCTATAATTTTTTAACCCTGAAATAAAGACATGTTTGACTTGTTTTCATTTTGAATTTCAGTCGCTAAACATGCTGAAAACATTTAGATTTTTTTTTTTCTTAGTTTAAAGATTCTTAAATAAATAAATAATAATAATAACATCTATACATAGATATTCAAACTTTCTAAATCAACAGAAAATCCATCTATTGAATATTTAAAAGGTGTGTTTTCATTTAAGCAGCACTTAGCTAGCTGATATCTCACAGCTAACGACAACTTTTATTAAAATGTAAAATATAATCAACAGCCAAAAAAAATCTGGTAGCATTTACCTTACTAATTATATTAATTAGTAAGGTAAATGCTAACAGATTTTTTTATTTATAGATTATTTAATTTTGTTATTTCAATTTGTTTGATTTAAATATATTCACCTTATTCCCGCCCACATTTTCCTCTTTTTGCCACAGATCCGCACTCCTGTAGTAAATGCACTTCCAATTTGACGAAAACCCCGTTCATGCAAATAACGAACGAGGGAAAAGTCTCTTGCTAAAACATTATATAAAGTAGACTGATTTGTGTAAAATGTTTAATGTACAAGTCAGCAATGCACTGATTTCCTGGGTGGCCTGAAAATGGCTTTTTAGTCCGTGTAGAACTTATTTTCTGTTGAGATAAGTTCGACTGTCCAATGTAAACTAATACAATGGAAAAAAAAAGATGGAGGCACCAACAGCAACTTCCGGAATAAGGTGAATATCAAAATTAGCATTAGCGTTAGCATTGATCCACAAACATCTCTCTTTCTAAACACAGAAGTGTCTGCCAGGGAAGTATTCATCTCATTTGTAAAGCCTTTAACATGTTGTCAATGTGTTAAGTTTTTATTAATTTTAGCGCAACTCTGCAAAAAACCCATAAAGATAGAATTGGACAGGAAGTGGTGACGCTAACACTGAGCTAGCCGGGTGCTGCTGAGTCCATTCAAACATGTTTTTTTTGGGTTTTTTTTCAGGGTTAAAAATTCAGTCAGAAATTGGCAATCATTTCACTTTCAAAATGTAATGAAACAAATTACCTTCTATACAATATGTCACTATTTTTTATTTTTCTGGTGGTGGGTCTGCCATTGTCTAAAAGTTCTACAGCCTACAGTGGTAACTATACGCTGAATATCTTGAACATTCTAAGCAAATTGATGACATCTCCATAGAGACAAGCAGGCGCTGACTCTCCATCAGAAAAATTGCGTGAAATGAACTCGATTAACCGCTGGCATCCTTATGTTTTATGTATTTCAACTTGATATTCCGAGGATGAGGTGAGGAGGCTGATGGTTCTGCTGCAGTGGTAGATTTGGTAATAGAGTCGGTTGGTTGAGTTGCAAATGTGGAAGGCTGGAATTGGCTGACAGTTACAGTTATGAGTCAAGAAGTAAAGGCAAGGTACAAAAGATTAGAATTCACACTTCAGCACAATCTCAGCATTACTAGGTTGAGTGACATTAATCTAAAACTACCAAAATGTTCAATATATCTTTGAAATGACTCTGTAAACATGAAATATGATAGAGTCGTTTTGTCATTGTAATTGAGGCGAATGGGATGTGACAATACAAGACACGATAATGAGTTCACGAGATTGAGACAGAAATAATTACATACATTCTGTTCGTAATTTTCCATTGAGTGCGCCTTTTATACCATAAGATGTTTTTGTATGCATCATGGTTATTAAAAGCATTATTTCCATAGACAATTATCCTAATGACGGAATCTGTGTCGTCAGAATATTCAAAATTCCAGAATGGAGGCAACTGAAGGCAAAATGAAGAAGAACATTGTACACTTTCAATAATTAACTGAGATCAGATCTACATGCTGAGGATTATATGTCTTTATAACAAACAATAAGCAACAATTTTGAATTTCCAGGGTAGAAACACAAAATGTATAATTTATTGAATGGTATGGAATATATCTGTTGATAAAATGGGGGAAAAAAAGTCAAAATTTATGTAAGCATTTGTCCAGTAAAACCTAAAAATCTGAATTTTTCTTTGTGAGTGTCTCTCATGATATCCAATTACTAAAACAAATTATGTAAAGTTCAGTTCTAAATCGATGTAATCCCTCATTCGTCCAGGCGTGATTCATAGTAGATAAGGGTTCAGGGGTTGTCATCCAGACGCTGTTTGACGTCTCGATCTTTCAGTTAACAATGTCTTTAAACTGAGCTCTGATGTCACTCACTCATGTATCTGAGTGGTTTTCCTTTCATCAAAAATATTGTTTAATCCTTTTTTGATATTATATATTGAGTTTAATCCCAGTTTTTCCATTGGAATCACATTATGGTCCACTTCATTTTTGCCTCCATTTTGGAATTTAGAATGTTTTGTTCACAAATTTTAAAGGGCTTATTGCACTATTCCATTATTTTGGCTGCAAATTAAAAAAATAAAATAATAACAGTGTTATCATTTTCCAGAGTGACGATAATCTTGTAGGATTCTGATAAAGCACATGAGATCTCTTACTTTTCCAACTCTGTGCAAAGATAATTCTTAAAATACTACACAAAATACAAGACTTTGCTCAACATTATGAATGTTCAACATCACCTCCCATCATTTAAGGCAGAGGGGGGCAAACTAAGGCCCGGGGGCCACATGCGGCCCTTTTGGCATTTTGATCCGGCCCGCAAAGCATTCAATAAAAAATTGTATGAGTTAGGTGTGATGCATTTGTCATTTTATAGTTTCCTGAGCAGCTGCTTGTTCATTAAAAATCAGTTTTGAGAACAGCCACCACTAGAATAACACCAAACTTTGATGCATTGGATAAAAGGAGTGACTAAATAAAGGTAATGATTTTTGCTATTCTGTAGTAATTTTTTGTTTTATTTTAGGCATTAAGTCTATGTGTATTAGCGTGTGTAAAATGGTCCGGCCCCCAGGCAAGTGTAAAAATCCAATGTGGCCCTTGCGTCAAAATAATTGCCCACCCCTGATTTAAGGTGTAATACTTGCCTCTATATCCACGTACCATCTGTTAGGCAATCATTTACATATAGTTTTAACCAAGTCAATTACCACAGAGACTAAATACAGTATAAGAGGTATGCCATTATCTGTTGGCTGTACTACTTTCTAAGTTCTGATTGGCTGGTTGATACACCTTCAAATCTCACCTAAGCCATAATAAAGCCTTGATTTAATTAATGTTCGGATTACTACAACCTGTAACCATAGCAACCTGAAATGAGCCCTGCAAGATGACACTAAATAGAGTCGTATTAAATGGTAAGGAGTCCCTCTGCTGCCGTGCTAAAGAAGAAGAAATTAAATGTTTGATTTTCACTTGTGATTTGTGCGCATCATTGTAGATTTGTGCAGTTAGAGTCATCTGTGAAAAGCTTATTTATAAATAGATAGTTAACTTTTTGCGCATTTTAAAACTGCGCAGGGTTATGGTGAGACTCCTATGGTAGAACTGTAATCGTCAAAAATGCGTTGGAATTAACATACTGTGCTTGTGTGAATTCCTTTTTGCTGTAGTTTCAATATTCAGAGGTCAGAAGCTAATACTGTGGAAACCGAGCCTGTCAAGTACATGAAATGCATCATTAACTTTAAGATCATGCTAATAAGCTTCACCAGGCACTCGCAACATACTTTGCTCGTAGGTTAAACATCAGTTAAAGATGCATTATGTAACTTTCAGAGTAACACAAAAACAAATGTTTACGTAATTAATAAAATCTAAATTATACCTGAATAAAACTTTTAAATCATGAAGCCAATAACAATCCACAAGGAAATGTTGAGTAATTCCAAGTTCGTGGTGCTGTGAGATGTCACCAAAGCTAGCGCAACACAAGAAACTACTTCCGGTTTATCGTCAGATCTTTCTTCATTTGTTTCACTTCTCGGCACCGTCTTTTATATGTAATACATCACATTTGGCTGATGTTGGATGAATTATTCACTGGAGACATGCACATTGCTTCGCTTTGCTAAGTCTGTCAGCTCAACACATTATTTACCGTCACTGGAATCATGGCAGTTTATCACAAGTGACAAATGATTATGTTATGTTTATATCTGCTTGTTGCCGTCTAGTTTGCATTCTTTCTTATCCGCTCATCCTTCTTAGCTAAAGCGTTCCGATAGCCGAAGCGAGCCACACCTCTTTGGCGTTATAGCGTCGGAGAGTCCGCATCGAACTACTTAAACGGGCCGGTATGGTTCACTTCAGACAGTGGAGACACATTTGGACCGTCCCATTCCGCTCCAAAATGAACCGGTGGAAACAAGCCTCTGGTGCATCTTTAATTTGACTTGCAAAGTATTCGTTTTAGATACTTTGTGCAGACCAAGCGAGACTAATATATTGATCTTTTGTGTTTCAAACTATGGAGATAAAGTAATAGAAATGTATTTGCTCACCATCTGAAAAGACGACGACAATAATGAAAACTGCGAAACAACTTCCACACATCAAAATAGTTATCTATCTTCAAAACTGTACCTCTGTTAAGACAAAAACCTTTCCGTGTCTATGCAATCACTTGACACGCTGTACATAACGAGTCTCATAGTGACACACTGCCTCGTCTCTGCACAAAATGTCTTCCTCCTTTGTATCCTAGACAACTGGCACCCTTAGGTGTCTGCACTGCACTCCCAGGGAACGGATCCTGCGTACTTTAATTAGCCTTGTCAACCATCTCTCACACCTTAGCTTAGCCTCTTAATCGATACGTATTTTGGGCCGCATTGATTGCAGATGATGCATTGTTTGCCGCCGCCGCTTACTTTGTAGAAAACTGTAATGACATGCTGATAATAAGTTGCAGAGTTATAAATTACTTTCTTTATCTACAGCTCGGAAACGCCGGGGCGCTTATAGGAACGTATAGTGAAATAACGCTAACATAATAACACTTAATAGCTAGATTTAAACCCAAAGAAAAACACATGGAGGTATGAAATTGGCTTGTTGAAACGATGGATGATAAAGCCGGGCTATTAGCGGCTCTCTGGCTCGGCGCTAACAGTAAATAGAAGTGGACGTTTTAGTGGGCTATTGAGTGGGTATGATTGTGTGCCACTTTCGAGGTGGTCCCAGGCGCTTTGGATTCATATGTGCTTTGGCGTTATAACTCCCGGCCTCTGACACTCGGTGCTGGGGATATTTTTGGGGAACGCGCTCTGCCTGGCTCTTGTTTGGATGCGATGTGCCCGGACTGCACACTGAGCTGTTTTCTGTTTGTGGCGGGGAAAAAAATTGCCGCCGCCGCTGCTGAAAGACAAAAACAGTGGTAGTTGGAAATATAAAGGGGAAAATAATGGCCTGCTACAGACTTACTTTGTTGCTGTAAGTATTTCAATAAAAAAAGAGTTTGAAATAGCAAATGTATATGATTAATTAGCTGTAAGTCAACGTAAATATTAATTTACAGTGTTTACATAAAGTGTATTTGTAAGTATTCTAAAAAAAAAAAAAAAAGTGTTAACAATGAAAGTACATGGTAAATTACTTGAGTAAATTGTACATGTATTTATGAAAGCATTCCATATTCTGCACATTTTAGACCCTTCAAAGTACTAGAAAAGAAAATGTTGTTTTCAGTTTAATTGGGGCGGCAGTAGCGGCAGTAGCACAGTAGTTAGAGTGGGCGCCTTCTGATCCGAAGGTCGGCAGTTCGAATCCCACTCCAGACATGGAGTAGTTGAGTGGTCATATCCTCTGACCCGCAGGTTGGTGGTGCGATTTCAGCTCCTTCAGATGAATAATGCCGTTGTGTCCTTGGGCAGGACACTTAACCCACCTTGCCCCCAGTGTCTGCGTACACTGGTGTATGAATGTGTGAGTGGATGGGTGACTGGTTCCTTGATGTAAAGAGCTTTGAGTGCCTTAAAAAAGGTAGAAAAGCGCTATATAAATGTGACCATTTAATTCTAAAAAAAGTAGTTTTTGTTGTTCCTTCTAAATTAACAAAAAATATTTCAAATAAGAAGATAAGATGACTATTCTTAATCAAATTCTTAAGTCTTTGAATTAAAAGTAGTCTATACTTAAGAAATATTAGTACACTGGCCAAGTTTTAAACAAAAGTCTTATTCAGGGTTCAACAATCAAAGTAGAATGTAACTTTTAAACACCATCAAACCAGACAAATGTAGCTTTTTTAGCTGACATATTCACTCCGTATTGCAACTGAAACAAGTTAATTGATTATCACAACCAATTGATAATCAATAAGTTTTATAAAATGGTTATTGGATTATCATTTACAAAACTATAAACAGTTCAAAACATGTGCTGTGAGAGGAAGTTTTACGATTAAGAGAGTGGGAATTACAGAAAAGTAAGTATTTTTTATGGGGGTGTATATGTGTGTACACACGCACGCACGCACGCACGCACGCACGCACGCACGCACGCACACACACACACACACACACACACACACACACACACACACACACACACACACACACACACACACACACACACACACACACACACACAATGTTCTCAAGTGGCATCTCTTGAGTTTCATCTTGGTCAAATGTTGTAAAAAAATCATATTCATGGGACTTTCTCAATTGAACAAACTAATTGATTAATCGAAGGAATAATCACTAGAGATTAATTGATTATCAAAATAATTTAATACAGCCAGTTTGGTCAGATGAATTGCATGCGTAGTCCTCCTAATCTTGAATTATTCTACAGCAATGTGTGCTTTTTTGAGCACAGCTTTATGATGTATACTTTATTGCATAAGATTACAAGTTCCCAAAAGTGGTGTTACTTAATTATAGGGCTGGGCAATTAATCCAAGTTGCATCAAGATTGCAATTCAGACATTTCTAATTGCCAATGATAGGTCTTCTTTTTAATCGAGGGGTCCACAGCCAATCTTCTGTCAGATATGCGGTTTGGAGCAGAGTTATGACTTTGAAGGAAATTGGGATAGTGTTACGTAGCAATAGTTAAAAGTCTGTAAAGTTTATGTTTAGGGAATCAATAATGAAATACATTTATATTTTGTTTTTGACAAGAGAAAGTATAATCAAATCGAAAACAGACTGATCGATGAAAGGAAAAAAAACAAAACATGATTCTTTTTTTCTCCAATATCGCCCAGCCCTCGTAGGCATTTCAGAAAGCTTTAACTTAAGAGCAAAGATTGGTAAAAAGGTTCGGTGTGAGAGCAGAATTGACTTGCAAAGCAGGGCGTGCAGAGGCTTAAGTCGAGGGTGAGAGAACATGGACGCACCCCAATAGGACGTGTCATTTAGACAGAGCGGCAATTCTTTGGGCTCCTTTGTCCCTAAACGACACCATAATCGCCCAATTAGCCAAAGTTGCCTTTCCGGAGAGTGCCTTGTTTGAAATAGGCAGCATGACATTTCTATTTTGCATATGTTTGTGTATGCGCGGTGGCCGTCATGTTTCGCGTGTGTCCTAGCATTTGGGGAGCAGGGAATTATCTCCGGTTTGCTGAAAAAGCCAATCTGTCTGAGGCCACAGTGCTGAAGCTGCAGTATGAGGCAGGTGCGCCGTACAAAAAACCTGGGTTTGTGAGTCCAGGAGGGAAAAGAGAAAGATTCTTATTTTTTCGAGCGGCTTATTGGAGTTGTGTGATTATGCTGATGGTTCAACTAACTTTGTGCACGCCTTTGTGCTGTCATGAAGCGCTGTGTGCAGTGTCCATAATGTCAGGGTATTGTTGGCTAATTTAAAGTTGCAGGAAGTTGGGTTTGAAAGTGTCAAAGCTGTGGGGCTGCAGTGATTAATTGGCTAATCGTGACTAGTCAAATGAAAAATGAAATGATAAAATAATTATACATGTATTCTGATAATTGTAATTGTTATCTGGACTATACAGAATCTAAAACACACACAAAAAGACGTTATAACTAATTAAAACGTCAAAATAGAATACACTATTATTGATTTTCATGAATAAAATGCTTTAATCATATTCTCTCAAGCGTTCAGTCACCATATTTCAACCTTTATTTAGGTGATAATGGATTTGAAAAGTCTCAATAGAGTCGCAATAAAAATATAATTTGACTATACTAAATAATCATTAGTTACAGCCCTGGCAAACAACACATTCTACAAATATCAAATCTATGTTCACTGGCCGTTAAGTGCTTTGACTTTAAAAGCCAATGTTGTTTCAAGAATAGTACTTTAAAAAACAGCAGTATAAGACTACATCAAATAATTTCTTTTAGGCATTTGCAAGAGGCTTATAGCTTTTCAGATTTACACGTTAACATTAGTAGGAACAGGGTGACAGGGCATGTTGTAAATATATATGTTAGGAAAGATCACGCTAAAGTTCTGATCATAACCCAAACAGTTTTTCTGCTCTATTGTTGTTTAATAGTTTTGATTCTACACAAATCTTAAGTTCAAGACAGGTGCCACTGACAAAGCTAGTCTTATATGGAAAAAAGTATTAATTTCTTTCAAGTGGTAATCTGTATACTACATTATCTTGTTCTAAAGAATGGGGTTGGTATATTGTTATCGGCTAAATCAGAAAGTTCCCTCAGATGTCGGTATCAGTCCGATATTGAACATTAAGCCTACATTTCCCACAAATATTTTTTCTGCACTGCCCGTCTGTGAGTGCTCGTGTGTCATTCCTAGTTCGTTCTCTTTGCATTTGGGTTTGCCAGACTTTAACAGACTCATGAGTTAAAAAAAAGAAATACAAAGCTAATTAGGCTAAAAATATGTCTGTATGGTTATGCAAGAAATTGTTTTATATCCAAGACAGATACATTTTGTTATTTATTTATTTTTGCAAAAGTAAAAATGTATTTGGGCAGGTGCATGGTGGAAGAGTGATTAGAGTTAAAGGCTATATGACTTCTGGTTCTCATGTTTGTCTAATTTATGACTTGGTTTAGTGGGAGGCCACCTATGGTAAACATTTAGCATAGTTTTACATAAGTCAAGATCCAGTTTGTGAGGAAACTGAGATAAATAAAAGTTTAAAATCACAGGAAGTAATGCTGAGTTCTAAAACGGAATTCCTATACATAATTCTTTAAAAAGTTATTCAAAAAGTGACAATACACGACACATTTTACTGACAGTTTTCTGACTGATATGTCCAGTATTATTTCTTGTCAATTCCTAACTTTTGTGTAATTTAAATGGTTTTTGGCTCTTGTTAACAAAATGTTACTAGGTGACAGTGATGGAATTACCTCCACCTATGTCATGTTTGCTGCCCATGTCCAACCAGGAAGTGCCATTATAAACTTCACAAAAACTGTCAAACTGGGGACCGATGGGCAAAATGCTTAGTAAAACCTGAAATATAATCATGTATGTTTTAGTGAAATGTGCAGTCTAACCTGACACATAGACTTTAAACTGGCCAACATCACATGATCTCACTGGGTGGAGTCTGCGTGTCCTTCCTGTGTTGCCGTGAGTCACCCAAAGTCACTGGGAACGGCTCCAGTCACCTGCAACAACAAGAGGTAGAAGAAGAATAAATAAATGAATGAAAAGTTCATTTGTGAACTTTACTATTGTGTGAGATAATACACTTTCTCCATTGCTTGCTCAGCTCTTGTTATCTTTGCCTACGTCATCAGAGGTACATGTTTCCCTACAAGGGAACTCTAGCAAGAATAGACTGGAATACACGCAGTGGCAATGTCTTAGGGTTCACGGGTCCCGTACAGATGAAAAAAAAAATCTCCTCTCCTGGGATTCTTCTATTTATTCAAAAACAACTATAACTTAAAAACAAATGTGTGCTCTTCAGAATCAAAATCGGTTTATTGCCATTGCACAAACATAGGAACTTGCTTTGGCATAAGGTGCAACATAAAACAATGAATAAAATATTAGCAAAATATATAAAAAAGGGCATGCATAAAATTAAGAATAAAATAAAATAGACTTGGACTATATACAGAAATGTACAGTTGGACAGACAGTAGTGCAAATGGATAGCTGCTTTTATTATCAGTGTTGGCAAATGTTGGTTATGGGCAGCAAGACAAATTGGAAATCTGTAACGGCTTGAGAAAATTCATAGTGGATCATCCATACTTAAGAACTTCTAATGGCTGTCCTTACATCACTCCCTTATAGACTTTGTTAGTTGTTCAGAACCAAACATACTGCATCCATTTAGCACCAAAAATTGCATCGATACTATTCTCTATCGGTCCCATCAAACGTCTAGAAGAGTTACAGTCGTCTCCCTGATTGAGCGAACATGAGGGAAAGCCTGAAAACACATCACTCAAGTATGGTGCAGTGCAGGAGCTCGACTGACCCAGTATGTTGAAAGAAAACCAGGGTAGGGAGGTGGGGATAGTGCGGAAGGAGAGAGAGGACGAGAACGAGGAAAGCGGGAGGGCGAAAGAGAGGTAGAAAAGAGAGGGAGGGTTGTTCTCTGTCCGCAACCATACCTCCGCCGGCTACAGCTCTGCACTGTTTGCCTTGTGAATTCTACATCCCAGGAGATCCTATAGCCCGCTCTGTTGTCTGAAAAAAAAGAGAAAGAGAGAGAAAATAATACTGCAAGTTGGGAAAAAGTTGCAGTCATTTGTGCAGTTCAGCAGCATCAGCCTCTGCGTTTGAGACTTAGCAAATTTGCGTCGTTATCGCGAAGGAAAGGAGGGGTATTATTTCTTCGAATCAAATCGGGAGTGGAGTGTCCCCGGCTGGCATTGTGGCTAACCCGCGTGAGGCTGGGTTCTGCAGTGAGGGCCCCTTTCTTGAGCCCGCCGATGTGGGGACTGATGGAGGGTCTTAAAGGAGTGCTGCAGTGGTTAAGCTCCATGTACTCTGTAGCCACCTCTTGTGCTTTTTTATGAAATTGTAACAAATGAGTTGACATTTGCAGGAAGCCAATAATGTCTGTCCTCCCCAGACTGTTCAGGCAGCTCTGCACAGAGTATCTATTTGCTAATGGTTTTGCAATGGTTATTACATGGAAGTTTTCTAATTTAACATAAAGCGCTTTTCATGACATTTAAACATCCACTATGCCCTGGTTACACCAGCAGAATAAATTTGAATTCTGTAAACTGGACAAAAGTTTTTAAGCGTTAATATGTCACTTATCTAAGTAGCTTCTTCATTTCTGACATGTCGCTGGTGAGTCACTGCCTTCAGAACTGAATTTGTTTGAGTGGTGACACATATTCACACTTAAAAACTTTTGACCAGTTGACAGAATTCAAGTTTCTTTTGCTACCTGAACGACTGAGGTTTTACACAATAGTTAAAGGATCACTATTTAACATTTCTGGTCAAGCTGGTCAAGGAATTAAACATTATTATCAAACAAATCTAACCTTGTATTCATTGAGCTAGATAGGTTTGATGCCATACTGTGGAACATCCCAGGCAAAGCAATAACATGTACTGTCCCTCACGTTTTAATGGAGTATAATTGGTTCACAGTCCAGAGGAGATCGCCTTTTTCACATATCTTTGATCTTGGTGTTAAATCTGAGTCAGAGGAGACTTTCCTCTTTGCATCAGAAGGAGGTGTACAGAGCAACACCAGTGAAAGGCAGCATTGCACGTTTTGGTGCAGTCTGCCAAAAACACACAAGAAGAAAGTAAACATGAGTAACCGTTAACATTGGGTAAAGCCCTTTGACACTTCAGCATTGTCAGTCACAGTACATGGTCGTGCCATGGGAAGAGCAGTCAAACCTGACATGTTGTTGTGCAACTTGTTCCCATGGTGCCCTTTCAAAAACAGAATGAACCAAAACTGAGAAAATAAAAGCCAAATTCTAGTTGATAATATTGTCAAAGGACAGATATTAAACAAAATTTACTTTTTTTATGTTCTAACATACTACTACTACCTGTAGTTGTTTAACTTCATTCACTCTTTTTTGATGAATCTGCGTCCAAACACAATCACTACAAATTTCTAGGTTAACTCGCAATTCTTCAGAAATGCATTTTAGCTTGTGTATGTGCTATGCAGCCAGTAGATGGTGCCTAAACTCAGTAAGTACCATGGAAAACAACAACATATACAGATGTTCATTTTGGTTCGAGATGAAATGCCAAAGGTTAAAGGTCAATAACAATAGTGTAGCTAAACATAGCTCAAGATCTGGAGATCACCCCTTCTGCACTGTTCATGTTGCCCCAGTGGCATTGAGTGTTTCAACTGCAGAGGACGAATAAGTGTGCGTTATCTATATTAACATTGTTTTTTCTGATTTGGATTAAAGGAATTATTACATCTGCTTCTGGTTCCTATCTCGCTAACTTTGCCTGCGACAGAATTGAATCTTCATAGTGGCCTGCTGGTAAAAAGACAAAGGTAAAGTTGCTATATCTCCTGTTATGCCATTGTAAAAATTACCTATGGAGTGAAAAAATCCTACAGTTCCATAATTAGATAACTAACTGTAAAGATGGTGTCAAGAAGTCCATTCGTCCATCAATCCATTACAATGTGAATGATAGTAGTGTCATAGAAAAAAAGTTGCTCCTTGTTGCTTTTGAAAAAAATGCACAAAAGTCCCGTTCCCAGATTTTGTAGATTTAAAACTATTCTTGTCTTGTTGCTCCAGGCAAAATCTGAGCCGTAGCTTGCACACAACTCTTTCCGTTTAGTGCCAAAAACCTTTTCAATGTTTTATAAAGAACACAATGCACTGAATATTCTAGGTGACCGGGCTGTCCCCTCCACTCAACATGTGTCTCTCTCCTCTTTCCTGTACTCGTGTCCATTCATGCATCCTTGATTCAGACCTGCTGACCTTGTTGCAGGTCTCCCCGGTTACGCTCGGCCGGGTAATATCTCCCTGACACTAGTTTAGCGCCTGTACTCGATGCTTTGCCTTAGCTGAGTCTCCAGGGGCCGGTGTTGCGTGTGCGTCGGCTGCGTGTGGGAGAAAATGTGTGGAGATTTTTGTGCCAGGTGCTTTGGCTTTTTGGAGAAGATTCCATCACAGTTGCAAGCGACCCGAGAGACAAGGGTCAAAGTAGTTGAAGTAACAGACTGTTTGCTGGAGTTTAGCAAGGCCCTTCGAACTATATAAAGCATGGACAATTGAAAAGTTGCCTTAGAGCTACTTTGTCTATATTGCAACTAAAGCAATACTGGTTAGCATTATTAAAAGAGCAAAAAAAAATCAATTTTAAGTGTAGAGTTTCAACTTTCTCTCTGGGTCTGTTATCTTTAGTTCTTTTCAACAGTCTAAAAAGTGTAAAAAGGCAACCCTCAAGCTAGTCCTGGCCATTACATTAAAGAACAAATATTATGCATTATTTGTATTGTTATTGGCCTCTAAACATGCTCTTGGATATCTTTACTGTGACAGCTCATAAGTTAGAATAAAAAAAGTCCAGATCAAAAGTTAAAGACCAGTTGAATACAGTAAATGACAAAAGTCACATTTAGCATTGTTGGCTCTTCTAAGTAGAGCTTCAACATGCAACAAGAAATGGGAGAGACCCAAAAAAGAAACTTTTGAGTGAACATCGTAGAAAGGGGTTCAGAGGTTGTCATCCGGACGCCGTTTAAAGATCGAGACGTTTCGACTTTTATCCAAAAGTCATTGTCAATCAGAGAGCTGGTATGGGAACTCAGGCTTATATGCTACTCTGAGTACTGGGAGTCCTGCCCCCAGGGAGGAGTCACTGAGTCCTGTCTTTGTTAGAAAATTGTTTGTTTGTCACCTGGGACTAGATTAATTGGTCTATCTTGTTGATTAATGGTTGGCCTCACCTAGTTTCACCTGTGGCTAAAGGTCTATTGTTATCTTGATAGCTGGCTGTTGCTCCCTCCTCACTGCTGATTACCTCATTAGCATTTGACTGGTCTATTGATCTGGACCAAGGTGTTAGGATGCTGTCATAAATTTTGGCTAAATTAAATCTTAAGCCCCCTTTCCTGTTTAGAGAAGGATTTTCTCTTTTTACAAAAATGGCCTCCTTTACTCCTCTTTCAAACCAGTTCTTTTCTCTGCTTAATATCTTCACCTCACTGTCCTCAAACGAGTGATTTGTAGCTTTTAGGTGCAGATGGACTGCACTCTGCGGTCCTGTGGAGGCCGCTCTTCTGTGTTGGTACAGCCTTTTGTGCAATGGCTGTTTTGTTTCTCCTATGTAACGTTCTTTACAACTGTCCTCACTGCACTCTATCGAGTAAACTACATTGCTCTGTTTCTCTGTCGGCCTCTTGTCTTTCGGGTGGACCAGTTTCTGTTTAAGTGTATTGCCAGGTTTGAAATGAACAGGGATGTCGTGTTGTCTAAAAATCCTTTGAAACTTCTCAGACAGGCCCGAGACATAAGGGATAGAGACCCCCCTCCTGCTAGGGTCTTTATCCTTTCTGTCCTGTTCTTTGAAACTTCTCAGACAGGCCCGAGACATAAGGGATAAAGACCCCCCTCCTGCTAGGGTCTTTATCCTTTCTGTCCTGTCGTTTGAAACTTCTCAGACAGGCCCGAGACATAAGGGATAGAGACCCCCCTCCTGCTAGGGTCTTTATCCTTTCTGTCCTGTTGTTTGAAACTTCTCAGACAGGCCCGAGACATAAGGGATAGAGACCCCCCTCCTGCTAGGGTCTTTATCCTTTCTGTCCTGTTTTGAGTGAACATTTGATTGAAAACTGAAAGTTTAGGACCACATGCCTTTAAAAGCCCAAATCTGTGCAAAAATACACTGTCATTTTCTGTCAGGTATTCATGCTGTCATGGCGTTCTGATGGCAAAGAAAAAAAAAACTCTTTTTGAATGTGGTCGGGTTCTTGAGCTGCATAAGCAGGGCCAAGATCCTGAGGGTTATGGATCAAAAATGTCAAGTGGAAGAACCCCCCCCAAAAAATGTCACCAGCACAGAGCTGGAGGATCTGATTGGCTGTCAAGACATTGGATGATCCTCGACCCGTTACTGGCAGAGACTGCAGCCCAATTACCATCAGACGGCATCTGCCACCGAAGGGCCTTGTCTCCTTGAACACTCCAGGGCTGCTGCTTAGACTTTATTAGAGAGCACCAAACATGGGACATTGAAAGGTGGAAGAAAGTTTTATTCTGATGAGTAAAAATGTAACCTTGATGATCCTGATGGTTTACAACATACGAGAAGCAGATCCACCTGAGATGTTTTCTACGCGCCACAGGGAGGGGGCGCCATAATGATCTGGGGTTCTTTTTCCTTCAGTGGAACAATGGAGCATAAGGTGGTGCAGGTCAAACGGCTGCTGGCTCTGTGCAGATGTTGCATCCCTCATGACTGTGGCCCTCGTCTGTGGAACCACTGGGTTTTTCAACAGGACAACGCTACAGTTCACAAAGCCCCAGGACAAAGGACTTCTTCCAGGAAACATCTCTCATTTGGACCATCCTGCATGTACAATTGAGAACCTTTGGGGATGGATGGTAAGGGAATTTTACAAAAATAAAGTTCCAGTTCCAGACAGTAGATGCCTTTTGTGAGGCTGTCTTCACCACTTGGAGAAATGTTCCTACTCACCTCCTGGAGATGCTTGTATCAAGCATGCCGCAAGCAATTTTTGAAGTGATTAACAATAACAGTGGCACTAGTCAACACTGAGTTCATGTTTGGGATTTCTGATTTCTGTTTAAGAGGGAGTTTCTGGGTTGTTTTTTGAGGTGTGGTCCTGAAGGTTCCAAAAGGTTCAAAAACTGCTTCAGTCTGAAATGGGGGGTTTTAGGAAAAGTTGGCCAAAAGCTTAAGGGGTTAACCTGATTGTGAAAAAATATATTTACAAAAAAGAAACATTTTCTAACATAGCCACCAATGCAAAGTGGCAGTTATGGCAGAACTGGGTTGGGGGGATAACAATAAGTGGACCAAAGACAAATGCTACCTGGAGTTATGTTATATCGAGCTTACAAGAGAATTCTGTGTTTCTTTCATGATATTTATGTCATTTAAGTGGACTAAGCATTAAGGTTGGGGTTAAGATTAGAGTTATCTTTTGTAACAAGTACTTTGGTAAAGGTTACAGCTTTTCTAAACGGGTCTCAACAACTGTGGTGTGAGAAAAAAATGCCTCTGATCCTGACCATGAATCTCGCTAAAGAGCTGGAGAAGAGCTCTAAGAATTTAAAGTGCATATGACAGGTTTTTATGATTTTCTAATTTTGACTTTATTTGGTGTATTATTTATTGTAAATATAAATTATAGTTTTAAACCAATAATGCACCTATTTGTAGAGAAAAAATGAAAAATCTATAGAAAATTACAAGCAAACAAGAGACAAAGTTTATAGCAAAATTTACAAAAAGAAAAGAAACCACTTTTTTGACCCTTTCAACATTAATTCAACAAGACATTCACGTATATTTTTGTTTGTCAACTAAAAAAGTCGGTGACATTAGATACGTTGTGGCCCAGTGTACAGTGTGGTTGCTTCTTAATTTCCACATGTGATGTCACCATTTACAACCAGGAAGTAAAATTAAAAACATAAAAAATAGCTAAACCCGTTTTTTTTTAAAGAATTTTAAATAAATATGAAATATATTTATCTTAACTTCGTTTCGTTCAATGAGTAGTTCAACCAGTCACAGGCACTTTAAGTCACTGTTCTGAAAGGCTTTCCAGAGCAAGATATTTCCCTTGCACTTACCTTTCCTACATGTGTTTTATGCAACTACTACTTTATGCAACCCGGAAAAAATAAATAAACCATGTGAAACTATGACTCACTCTGGCTTTTTTCTTAATTTTTTCTTCTTCTGTTACACAGTTGGAAACATTTTTTTCCCAAGGTTTCTTCGAGGACAGCTTTTCTACAACTTACAAATACAAATAACTTTTCAAACTAAGATTTCTTATTTTCATCAACATCAACTACCTCTTAAATGTCTCTACTCGCATGTAAACGCATTGACTGTTTCCTCAATGCAACGTCTCGATTAGCATTAGCATCAAAGCACCCTCATTCACATTTAGTCATTTACATTGATGACATTTATCTAATCAAATGCTGTCTGTAGAAGCTTTTTTAGTGTTGTCTTTGTAGTCTTTTGCTACTCATCTGCTTCAGTCAGAGGTTTAGTCGACCAAGGCCACCTGCTGCTAGCTGCTATGGCTAATGGCTGCATAAACCTCTCGCCGTCAAGGCTCTAGCACGTTGAGGGATGTTTTGAGAGATTTTGTGAAAAGGAGATTAAGGCACTGATGTAAAAATAAAAGCTTCAAAGAGTATGTTAAATTTATGCCTGAAAAACAAGCCTGCAATATTGCTGTGCCACCGAGTAATCTGAGTGACTTTTGCGGTATTGAATGCAGAGTAGAAGAATGAGTGGTGATGACTCGGGATAATGTTGGAAATGAAGAAGCCGCCCAAATAAGAAGTGGGGGCTGAGATGTGCAATTTTATGTGTGAGGCTTTATGATTCAAAATATGCATATGCTAACTACTCGTGTGATATTTAAGTACAAGTTACATCCTAAAGTGGTTCCTCATCTTTTTTTGTCCAGTGTACTCCCTAAGTTTTGTCTCACTCTCAAAGTACCTCCCAAACCTACACAATAGTTATACTTTAACATGTTTACAGGTGTTTACTAATATTATGAATAGTTACAATTCTATTTTCTTGCTTAAATGACACTGATGTCCAAATCATCCAAGAAAAAACTCAAGGATTCTCAAGGATGTACATTTTCATACAAAGCACATTTTGCAATCAAATGCCATTACATTTTATCTTCTTCTGAAATCTGTGTTCCAAGTACTCCCTTGTAAGTGTTCATGAACCCCAATAGTGTTCTCATACCGCTGGGTGGGAAACACTGAAACACACCAACATCAAATTACTTCTATTGATGGCAGTCTGTGTTTCCATATTCAGGGCCGTTGCTAAGTTTGTCGGCTCAAAGTAAGAAAAAAGAAGCCAACATTCTTATCATATGCTTTATTTCTCTAATTATAATGATAAAAATAAATGTATAACAGGCGGTGTAACAAATGTTAGATTTTTTTTTTTTGCACTATAATATAATGCCACTTACTATGAAAGTCTTCTAAGTATTCATAATACAGTATTTTGGTTGGGCTATGTAATGGCATACATTACAAAATACAGTATTATGTGACTGTAAATACATTTTAAAAGTATTCTTTCCATCACTGCCAATAGGTACCTTTTGTGGGACTGAACAATGTGTTAAATGGAGAAGGCAACTTTCAGTGACAAGAAAACCTTATGCCACCTGCAATAAAAAAAAAGGCAAGGTGACAGCCCATTTAGCATTTTTAGATGCATTTGAAATTTTGTGACATTTCTATCGGAGTCCTATACTGGACCGTATTTTCTGTAGTGGTGTTGACAAGTGCTGATTTTGTGGAATTCTATTAGCAGAGCTAACAGTGCAGCCCACCTCAGATCTCCCATTTGTTTGGTTGTTGTTGCCTCTGACTGTTCGATCAGTGTGCTAACTTCATATAGCTGCAGGCTACTGTGGGAGAAAGGCCACAGCAAGCAGAAAGAAGTGACTGTCATACTCGGAAATAAGACATAGTTAGCCCGAATGTTAGGAAAGTTTCTCAAAAGTATTGACCTCAATATTTTTAGCAAGTACACAATTATTTCTGACATACTCTGGACAAAGTTGCTAAGTCAGATTAACCATGGCTTGTGTTAAATATTGCATGACACAGATGCACAAAACTTGAACAGATTTGTGCTTTAGTTGACATTTCAACTAACTGGGCTCCAAAGAGGCAACATAAGAGGAAAACAGTGATTGAATAGGACCACCAACCAATGACTGAGGCCAAATCAAGGACCGATCAGTGAACAAAATAAAATACAGTCTGAATGACTACCTGATCATGTTTTGGGTGCATGTTAGTATTAGCAAACCTACAACACATTGACACATATTACCACACCATTGGGCAGAGGGTAAACCATCAGTGTTGTGAACTTGAAGTGATAAGCGTGCCGGACAAGGTTTTTCTGACTTTCTGAACCCACAAATCTCACGAGACCGCAGCCGGCTACACTCAGGTAATAGCAAAAAGTGAGGTGTGTGAAATTGTCCAGTGCATTTCTGCTACCACATCCTTCCAAATATGACATGGCATTCATAAAACCAACAATATCCATAAATTCCACCATTTGGAACAAGTTTTGGCAGGTGCTGATGACTAGGTCCAAACACCGAGGAGTCTGACAACAGGGATGAATCTCAAAACTATCTGCAAATACACCAGACCAGCAGGACTATATTTTAGGTGACAGCGTAAAGCAATTTTTGACAGACTATTTACCTTATGACAAAGTATTGCATGAGTTCGGCAAAGACGTTATCTGCTTTTAAGTTCAAAGTAGTTGTCCGGCAATAGGATCAAGCATTTTCAGTTAGTCTAATGGAGATTTTAAATACTAAACTCATCCTTCATTCAAAAGTATTCTGATGCTATGGATCGAAGAAAAGGTTTCAAATGTTTCACTATTTTGAAGTATTTTTAACACAGTTAGCCTACATTTAGCACATTTTTCAAATGAATAGATCTTGTAGATCAAAACTGATCAGTTGATTCTCAGTCTAATGACCATTCTCTCCAAAAATGTTAGCATAATCTCATTGTATAAGTATATACACAGATATATATATATATATATTGTTTGTTACAATATTGTTTGTGTTTGTTTGTGTTTGTATATATATATATATATATATATATATATATATATATATATACATATACACAAGTATATATAAGAATAAGTCCTTGTTTTTTAATTTTGTGTTTGTTACTGTATTACATTTTATTACTGTAAATTTTCTTTTTACACATATGGATGGAACTTACTTTATGTAGTGTGAGATGTATGTAGTGTGAGAGCAAGCTGCGATGTCAAACCTTGGAGCTACTCTTAGTGTAAAATCCTTGTTTTCTGTCCAGTGTGAGCTGGTCCTCTGACCGTGACACAACAGCTAAACATTTTGACTTGCAGTGCTTACACAATGCCAAGGACAATTCATTTTGGGGGGCACTGACTCATTTTAGACAGAAATGTAGTTTTGACACATAAGTTAACGAGATATGTGCTTTTGCAGGTGAACCATGCTGTTGTGATCAACCATCCAGATACATTTTGGTAAAACAACTAAGAATGTTGAGAACGTCTGGTCTGTTTCAAGAAATGAGCCAAAGCAACTGAGAAGGATCTTAGCCATTCTGGAGGCACTGACTACTTAAATGGGAACGGGATTTAGATTGAAGTCTGAGTTTTGGGAGAGATATGAGCTTTTGCAGGTGAGCTGTAGTGTTGTGCAGAACTGTAAGACTGTTTTGCCAAATGATCTTAGAGTTTTGAGAATGTAATTTCTGTTTCAAGAAATGAGCCAAACCAATGGAGAAAAAACGTAAAACAAACATGATGGCTTGCATGTAAATTTTTTTTACAAGCGACAAATAGGACTGAGATTTTTGCAGAATGACAAAACAAATTGCAACAAAATGTAAGGTGAGAGAAGATTTTATCCTAAATAATAGATTGCTAATAAGCTTGTTCGTTTCCCACATTTCATTGAACTAAACAAACTTGACTGCATAGCTCTAAGTTTGGTCGAAGATGTCAGACTCCCTCTTCTGCAACTCGGTTAAGAATAATGAAATGATTAAATGAATTGTGCCATAGCAATTTACAATTTAAAACAAAATAAATCTTTTGAATGGTGGAAAGTCTTCAAATTGTTGTCTACAAAAGGAAGCTACAATTCACGGATATACTATACAGAGAGCACCTGGTTGCCAAGCTAGTCTTTTGTGGTTTTTTAAAGGTTTGATCTCCGTCAGCACATTCTTGCTGACCAATCATAGCATAGTGGTGGAATTTAGAGACCCAGTGTATGTACTATCAGAATTCTGCCTGCCACTGGAAACTTCCTGGGCTTCAGGACAAAGAGAACTGTTACTCTCCTCAAACAGCCCTGACACATGATTAGATGACCTGACGCATTCTCCTGTTGAGCTTTGTTTGAACGTTTGTATTATTATTATATACAATGACTCACTGCGTTTGAATTGCCCCTCTGGGAAAATAAAGTGCTTTTGATTTAATTGAAAAACATGAAAAAAGCTGTCACAACTCACAGTGAAGAAGAGGGACAACTACACTTTTCTTTGACTGGTTTAGTCGATGTATGTTTGTACCATCTTGAAGTTACATAACATTAAACAACTACCAGAGAAAGTCAGGCTTATGTATTTAACAATGGGCTAAAAATGGATATTTTCAACAGCATTCTACCTTCTTTGCCATTATCACGTTGAGGCTTCCCAAACACTAGCTTATTTCCACTGACCTATCCTTATTGGAACATTTCTGCTCAGTTAGCATGCGTAATGATGCATAAGGCATCTTTGCATTAAGCGCGTCTGGACGGTTGTTTGTGTGAATGTGTGTAATGGTGTGGATCCTTTAGCTCCTCTGTAACTACCACTGCAGCAGACAGGGAGAGATTTGTGGAGATTTTTGCCTAATGAGCAGGGATCACTTGCATTGTTAGCATTAGCTCAACAATGCGGTAGGTGGTTTAATTAAGGCCTGGATGCTTTTAGAAGATCAGCACTTATCCACGCACACACAAACCCGAGCACACGCCTATATACAAAATGGTGTCGCTAACGGCTTTATTGATTTTGCTGTTCAGATTTTTCTCTGCCTTTAATTATAGGGTGCAAAGTGTATCATCAGTTTTTGACAGTCCTCTAAATGACAATGGTTCCTAATTTTTTGTTTTTGTTTTTGCCACATACACCTTGAGATAATCCGTCTCGAATCCCCTACTCCAACGCACTTAAAGAAAATGCTCGGATGCTGCTCATGCAATTTTTAATAGTTAGAATATTGTTTTGAATTAAATCGGAGCATGTGTATCATGCTTAATGCATTTTGAACTTTGGTTAGAGAGATATTAAGGATTGCAAATAAAGACAAGATGACAATGTTCCTTTTCCCCCCATAACTCTTTACATATGGACATTTTTGGGCTCGCAAGTACCACCAAATCTAGCTGTTTTTTAGATAAATATCAGTGTATAAAAATACAGGACTGTTGTATATCCACAATTTATTTATTTTTTTCAAAATATATCAGATACAACAAAAAAGAGCACAAGACCGGGGATGTCACAGTAAGTTTAACAAAATAAAAAATACAACAAAACAAAAGACATCCAAAGTTAACGTCCCATGTTGTCCGAAGTCTTTCAAATGTGCCCATTTTTAAAGTCAGTCCAGTCCTTAATTGTAGGTGCAGTCTGTGTCATCCATCTCTTGGTAATGGCCTTCTTCCCGGCTGCCAAAATAATGCTCCAAAGATATCCTTTGATTGTGTCCATGGCAGTAGTTATGAGGCCCAAATACATAGTTCTGAAATTGAGTGGGATGCCAAAAACAGTGCTTTGTTAATCTCAGTCCAATACTTCTGAGCAATAGAACAGCCCCAAAATACAATGATGAGCCACCAGTCTTTTAATGAAATGTTGATTCTCTCTTTCTTTTGCAGCTAACTATAAAGTAATCCAAAGCGGCTACGAATCCTTTTCGGCTCCAGCTCCAGCACGAGAAACTCCAGGAAAACGCCATGGACTCAGGAACAGCCTCGAATTATAATCCTGACAGGAGGTGAAATGACTTTGTGTACAAGAGGAGTTCCATGAGGTTCATTTGATTTTCCGATAATTTATTCAAAAGGTTATTTTTCAGACCAGAGTTTTGTTTTGTTTACCTGACGGTTTCCACTGCTTGCTCGAAATTTTCTCTAGTGTCACTCAATGTTGTTTTGGCGCTGTTTCTACTGTTAGAGACAGGACGACAGCGCAATCTGCAGTCCTACTTTTTTAGGACAGTATCCCAGGAGTGGATCGAGGACAACAAATATCACTAGATTAATGAGGCAGTTGAAATACGGAAACTTACCCACAAGACGATAAACCACAACAAGGGTGTTTTTACACTCCCACAAAATAGGACATTAAAAAGTCTAGAAGAAAAGGGGAACCGTATATTTTACAGTAAGAAACAGTGTTTAGCATTGTTTTTGTAGCATTGCTTTTGCGCTCATCTGATCTGATCCGCCGCCTATTAAAAATATAAAGACAGTCTGCTCGTTCCAGACTTACGTCCCAGACTTGCTCCAGTCAGGGACATAAAACTTTGACAGAAAACATAAGAATTACATGAATGCTGGGATGTGTTTGGACAACATCATGAAGCTAATAGTGCAGCCAGGGACAGAGGAGCCCAGACCATGCAAACAGTATAAAAAAAAGAGAGAGATAGAGTAATTAATTAACTTGTTTTTCTGCTACTCTTTAGTGGCTGGGGTTGGTATCTTTGTGGGAGCTTGGTGGTGGTGAACCTTTTAACCAGGCCAGGCCAAGGAAATTTGATGTCAACATTTCACGTTATGAAATTTTGTCTTGGATGGCAGACTAACATATCTTAATGCCAAGCTAAACTATCAAACATGCTGCAAAATAATACTGGCTTGTCTGTAATTAGTGAGTCGTGATAGACAACTCTTCATTTCTTCATCATCCGACTAAGGGGGATGTCACACAACTCTCATATGACTTTAAAAAAAAGTGTGGGGAATGTGCTTAAAGCGTTTGTCATTTGTTGCGTAGTGTTTAAAGTGTGTGTGTATGAGTGTGTATGTGGGCTGTGGAGAGAATTCTGAATGCAGTACTATAATTCAAACAGAGCTGATTCACGATCACAGCAGATGATGGCAAAGTGGGCGTCGGGAAGTCATGACTACGCCATGACTATTTGGATGAGCCCATGCCATCAAAGTTCAAAGAAGATATTCATGTGGGTTTCATGACATACTGTACAAGTATAGGAGGGGAAAACACCCCAAACATTGTGTCTAATTCATTAAGTTCAGTTACAGCTTCTTTTTAGAAATCACATCTTTAACGGTTATTGATTTGTACGTAATTGATCAAATGTGACGGAACTCTTTGACAAGCTGGCATAGGTTATCATTTAAAATAGGCAAATTAGTGTAAAATTCCATCTCAATTGTCACATTTTGATTGCTTCACATAGAGTGGATTGTTATGGTGCAGTGGTGTCTTCTCCTTAAGTGATTTGTTCAGGCCCATTCCATTCAAACATTCCAAAGTGGGCCGTGAGAAGACTAGTTTCCATAGCTACAAAATGGCATCGCATCCCGTAACTCTTGAGCACAACATGATTGGATTTGAAAGAATGCAGACTTGGGTGAATACTAAACGGCGAAAAGCACATATAAACACAAAATAATCAAACACTGACTTGATCTTGTGATAAATCGCCATATTTCCAGGCATGGTAATTTTCTGTGTTACACCAACACATAGCAAAAGAAAACTAGCACACATTAGCATCCGCTGCTTCCTGTTATCTATGCACGGCAATCACGTTAAAGATCCAAATGATTATTTCCAGTGCATAACGGATCTTACATTAGCCAAACACAAGGCGCAGAGAAAGGAAATAAAAGCAGAAAAAGCTGCAAATAAACCGGAAGTGTTTTCTCTAGCTTTATACACGTCTCGTAGCGCCACAACTTCCTCTGAGGTATGATTAAAGCCTAAATTTGGTTTAACTTAACAAGAAAACATTTCTTTTGTTTGGGTGACATCGGTTGCTCATGAGCAGTTCCATGCCTCTGGACTCAGAGCCACGCCTTGAGCATGAAGACGCACTCCGCCATGAAAAGAACAGCTCCGAAAGGCTCTAAAGTGAACCGGTCTGGGAGAACAGGGCCAGTCAAAACTGTGTTGAAAATAACTATAAGATGGCATAGGTTGTCACGTTTACGAAACAACAAGAAAGTCATGGATTGATTTTCCAAAGTGTTCTCCCTGTATGTTGGCAGGTTTCCTGGGTGTTCCAATTAACCTTAAACATTTACAGTAGGTTAATCCTCCAGCCCGGTACACGGCTGACCAAGAGTTTGGCTCAAGATCCAAAGAAGAGTGAAACTACACTGCCGTCCGCCACTGCTTCTGACAGGTTGGTTTATGGTTTTCAATGGTTTAGGATGGGTCAAAGACAGGGGACGGATTTAAGTACCCACGGACATTTAAGCACCCAAACCACTACATAAAAAAAAAACTGTCATTTATATTGAGGGCGGCTGGGTTCATCTGAGGTAACGGTGAGCAATGTGAAATAGCAACATTAACATTGAAGCCTGGCTTACTTAAGTGACAGATAGCTCAAGACGAAAAAGCCCCTAACCACTTTCCCCTAAGCTGCTGTCACTCCTCTATCTCCTTTTTCTCCTCCCATCCCTCTCTCTCTCCATTCTGCCTGAGGACGAGGGGCCACAGCGCGATAAGAAACCGGCAAAATGATTAGATGGATGGGGACTATGGTGAAGATAAAGTTTGGACACCTCAACCTGAGACAGAAGGCTAAAAGGATTGTCTAAAACTGAAAACTGAAATGTATTCTTAACTGTCTTGGTTGAATCGTTTCTGTCTGAATAATTCCCGTTAGGGCTGAGCAGGTGATGGACAGACAGGGCTAGAAAAAAAACACATAAAAATATGTAAAGCTTTATGTCTTTAGCGCCTTCAAAAACGGTGACCCAGACAGTAATTTTAACTGGCACCCAAAGCCAAAAGTCTGGGTGATTTGTCATCATTTTCAACGGTCATTACGTGAAATTATTTGAGGAAAAAATATCAGAGAGTGGATTTGAGAGGGAAATTGCTGCTTCATTCATAATCGCAGCAGTTAGCATTTTCCGCAAGGGACTGATAAATAGAATAGGGGACGCTAATAGAAAGGCTAAGAGAAAAGAATGAGCAGTTATGTGTGGAGGAAAAGGTCACGTTTCTTCTTGGATGGACACACGCTTCTTGGCTTCTTCTCTTTAGTGGGAGAACAGGGGCCTGATGGATAGCCCGGGTCAGCAGGGTTGACAATCAGGTTGATGTAAGAGACAGGGAAGAAAGCGAGACCCAAAGTGCACGTTCTGGCACCAGTTTGTTAAAGCAAGAGCCGGCTTTTCATCTTATTCCGACAATTGGTTTCTCTGCTCGGATTCTCAAGTGACCCAACAGTTTTTTTTTGTTTACTTTAAATCAAATACTAGAAACCATTACTTTAACAAGGTATATTTAATCTATACTTAACAAATCAATTCATACGTAGAATATTAGTTGAACTATAAGCTAGTTGCCTGCCACACGCTTTGACAATACGTGACAAAGACGCTTTGGTGTGGAATCATACCCTGCCTCCCTAATTTCCAATGGGTGTGATTGATAAGAAGATTAACCAATCGAAAAGAAAAGCATGAACTGTTCGTGTCTAAACAAACATGGCGGCTTATAGTGAAAAAAAGGAAACGAAACTAACACAGAGGATTGAGAAACTACACGGATTTCTGCAGCATCAACAAGCTATGCACTAAACCCTGTAATACCCCTTTAAAACCCCCTTATGGTCCGATTCCAGAATGAACAGAATGTAGAAGGGACTGGCTGGTCAAAGTAGACAGTATAGTGTGTTGACACCAAATATCGATAAATCAATACTCATAAAGGAAATACATTTTTGAAAAACATACTGTAGTTAATATTTTTGGTTGATATTACATATAGGTAGCTGTAGTTTTGGGAGTGATTGTATTCTATATTGTATTCTTTTTTTTTTTTTTTAGTTGGTAAAAAATTGAGCTTTTGCCAGTGCCACAATGTTTATGTGTTACTTTACTCAAGTGTTTCTCTCGATTATTACACCCTTATGTATCACCTACAGCAGCCTTTTTTGTTATAGGCAATATGCTCAATAATTTTGTACTTCAACACAACAATTGAGAGAGAATTAGTCTGTCAATACTGATATAAATCTCGCAGCTTCATCATCTCCCTCAAAATGATTAAAACCTTCTGATATAGTAGCCTTTCAAACATTACGGCTGGCATTTAAGGCCAATAATAAAGCTCTGCCTGAAAATATTCAAAAACTCTCTATTGGGAATGAAGGAGCTTTTAAACTGAGAAATAAAATGAACTTTAAATCAGTGAGAGTGCGGACAAGGAAAGGCTTTTGTGCTTCAGTTTGTGCAATAATACTATGAAACAGTTTACCAGGGGAATTAAAATATGATGCGTTTTTTTGTTTTGTTATTCACCCTTAAACATGCTATTGAGTGCCTTAAATTTGCCATTTCATGTTTTGAAACAAACAACAAAAAAGTTTATTATGAAATAATTAAAGTTCTTCTCAGCAGTCTGGAATGACACGTACTTACTCCAGCCAGTAGATGGTGCCAAGCGCTGACACAATTTAGCTGTATTATCTTTTTAAGAGAATGTGCGACACACCATTATCAAGCCAGTAGCAGCAGTTATCGTGTTTAGAGTCTGGTGATGATTTAAGGACTAAAAACAGTGGAAGATTCTCAAATAAGTGAAGTAAATGATCTGAAAATACATATCAGATCAAAGAGTGCAGCATGAATGCAGCTGAATTGCAACTCCAGGTATGTTTTTGATGACAGAACATTGTTAGAACATGGTTAAAAGCTCAAAAATGTCGCTGTAGCATAATATGTGTCCTTTGCTGTAAATGTAAAGCAATTCAAAAATAATTACGAGAAAACAGTCTTTATGAGATATGAGAGCGCTGTGAATGTTAAATAATGAAGATTGTACTAAAGATGTATTTAGTGGATTGTGAGAGTTCCTGAATATGAATATTGTTAAAAAATATACATATGGTCAATATATATATATTATGGTTCATTTGATTCGAAAACGTAATGCATAAAAATATGATTTATTGAACAATGAGGAAAAGGGGTGGGACTAAATAAGTTCATACTTTCCCCCACTCGTTTTTGAACATGTATTATTTATTTTAGCCTGTGACTGTGTTGGCCACAGTCCAGGGTGTCCCCCGCCCAAGGCCCAAAGTCACTGGGATGGGCTCCAGTCACCCGCGACCCCTAACGGGAACAAGCGGTAGAGAATGAATGAATGAATGAATGAATGAATTATTTATATACAGTAAGTGCTTTATGAATTAATAATGTTAATAATGTTATGTTATTGGTTCTTTTTGTGCCAAGTGTCTGCGTAAAAGACCACCTGAATCAAAATGTAATTGTCTTCACTGGTTTTGATAGCGGTGGTTTTGCATGTTCAAAATAAAGACAAACAAACAAACAAAACACACCTTTACTCACTATGCATCATTTTAAAATGGAATGGTTTACTTACATTTACTTATGGACATTTGGTGGACTTTCAAATGTGGGTGCAATCGTGTATGAACCCGTAAGTACGTGTACAAGGATGATGTATACTTGTAAACCAAATACTCTGTCATAAGCTCGAAATAAAGCCAATCAATCAGTCAATCAAAACTTAGAAAAAAAAAGGGTAGGAACCAGCCTTAGCTCTTGATGATTTTATCCCAAAATGTCATATTGCTATTTCGCTCCTTTGCTTTTCAAAACCGCTTTTCTTTCACATTTTCGTGCATCTGCAGAGGGACACAATTCTAAACGGCACTGTTATGGCATCAATGTGCTGCATTTGTGTCGGTGGGAAACGGCTGTGGGTAAATGAGTGATGTTTAGAGGCGGCTCAGAGGTGAAGCGCTGCCCAAGGACAGATTTGGTTCCGCCTAAGGCACAAGTTTGGATCTTTTATTTAGAGAGCCCAAGCCGAAGAGAATAAATAATAAATATCAACATCCAATTTTGCTGACTTTATCGCATTGGTTTCTAGAAGGGAATGCAGCGAGTCCAGAAAACTTTTTTGAAAATTTGTGATTGTAAATTTCAATTCCAAGTTTGAAGTAACGGAGTTCAAGAGTCAAGGTCTTTAGTTTGTTTTGTTTTTTAATGTCTATGGAAGATAATTGCTTGTTTTGGATTTTAAATGCGGGCCATGCTAACTAATGTGTTTTCCTCAGTTTAAAAATCAAAATGAAAAGAAACTTCCTAAGTATTCACAATTATTGATACTCCAAATAACAATGAAAACCTTACTTTTCATTTCCCTTCATTACGTTTTGACACGACAGCACTTTGGATTACTGTAACACTTTATTTTGGGTGAGTCAATGCTCCACTCCTCGACAGCAGCTCGTCCAAAATATGGCTGCACGTCTTTTAACTGAAAGCAAAAATGTGGGCACATTAACCCAATTATATTATTACCTTGACTGGCTGCCCGTGCACTTTAGGATGCATTTTAAACTGCTGTGTTTAAACGGTGCTTTACCTCTTTGAGCGCCTCCATCCTCACAGCCCTGTGCAGTCTCTCAGGTCCAGTTTGAGTTGCTGGCATTAGTTCACATTGTATTTATTAATTTTATTCTATTTTTTTTAACAGTTTTTAATTGCTTTATTTAGTTTTTTGATATTGTAGCACTTTGTTCAACTCATTGCACATTTATATAACATTACATAGAATTGTTACTAAAAGTGTGCTCATTTTTTGGCTCTTCTCATGAGGACTTTCAGGGATGAGGCAGAAGGAGGTCTGTGGCCAAAGTTGGAGATTTCAGACTGTAACAAAACAACAAACTTCACGGTGGCAGAGCGGCTAGAGCTTCTGCCTCTCAATAAGGAGATCGGGGTTCGAATCCCAGACCACCCCAACATCGTGGTCTCGAATTCCACCCTAACATCACACGATCTCTCTGGGTGGAGTCTGCATGTCCTCCCCGTGTTACCGTGGGTTCTCTCCGGGTTCTCCGGCTTCCTCCCACCGTCCAAAGACATGACTGTGTAGGTTAATTGATAACTGTAAATTGCCCCTAGTGAATGAATGTGAGAGTGAATGGTTGTCTGTCCTTGTCTGTCTCTCTGTGTCAGCCCTGCGACGAGTTGGCCACTGTCCAGGGTGTACCCTGCCTAAGGCCCAAAGTCACTGGGATAGGCTCCAGTCACCCGCGACCCCTAACGGGAATAAGCGGTAGAAAATGAATGAATGAATGAATGAATGAATGAATAGATAGTCTCGTACATAACATTTTTTATCCTATGCACACTTTATCCCTCGTGTTATCTTCGGGTCATTTGGGCCGGGTCTAGATTTTTTAATAAAAATGTTTATTTCATCACTATGAAACTTTCATGGGTGGTCCCAAACAACACTCAACATAGAATTTATGCAACATTTTGAATATAAGTTTTTTTTTATTTTTTATATGAAAAAGTATATTGCTCACTGGCCAAAGGTGCATAGCTCAAACGAAGATAGCACGGGGAATAAAGATGAGCTCCCTGATTGTTTTTAAAGTGTGTCATAAATAAAGTTGCAGTTGTAGTTACCATTCATCAATTATGCAACATGCTATATGAAATCAAACTTTCTAAATGATAAAGTAAAGTTGATTTGACGTAAAGAGACAATGCATTTTATATTTAGATTGTTGTTTTTTTTTGCTAAATTAATCAAATTGAAATGACTTATTTCTGCTTTTAAAAAATATTCAAATTATATCATTGTGACCTGAAATGACCTGATTTTCCATTCTATCATTCTTGACCCTGAGCTTTAGGCCCTGATGCTCCTCAACTGCCAGGAGGACCTCTCTCTACACTAGATGACCTGCTCCTGTTCTGCCCGGAGAACTCTCTCTCACTAGATGAGCCACCTTCCTTCCTCCTGAGTGGTTCAGTTAGTTAGTGCATCTCACACTCTGAGGACCTCAGGGACGGGCCTCCTGCTGGTGCCTAGAGTCAGGACTAAACATGGGGAATTCAGTTTTTTGCAGCTAAAATCTGGAACAATCTCCCTGAAGATGTGAGACAGGCCTCCACTCTGACAATGTTTAAATCCAGGCTAAAAACAGTTCTGTTTAGATGTGCATACGACTGAAAGATCTATCTGCACTCTTCTCTTTTAAATGGCTTTATTTTAAAATTATTCTGTTTGTCTTTTTGTGTTTTGTGATTTTAATGCAACTTTTCCTGTTACGTAAAGCACTTTGAATTGCCTTGTGTACGACTTGTGCTCTACAAATAAACTTTGCCTTCTGGCTCCAAATGCGCCTCAGTCCTGGACCATCTACACTCTGTCCGTCCATGGGAGTAGGATCTCTCCTTCACTGTGGTTCTCCCTGAGGTTTATTCTTTTTCTCACTGGGTTTTTTGTAGTTTTTCCTTGCCAAGAAGTAGGGTCAAGGACAGGGGATGCTCCGGGACATTTATCCATTTGCTAAATTCCTTTTGAAGATTGTTTATTTAAACTGTTTTTCTACTCGTCGCTCATCGAGGCAACTTTTGGTCGTAGCGAAAAATTTCTTTCTTTTTCAAATTTCTTTCTTTTTATAACACCTCAAATGTGATGAATTTGGCACGTTTCTTTCCCCCCATAGTACTTTTGTCTTTACGGTTCCCTGCCACATTTTACCCCTGCAGCGCATAATCAGGAACGTCCAATAAAGAAATCCCAATCATATTAACATCAGCTAATAGTCTATTTCCCATCTCTTTACATTCATTTAAATGTGCATGAACAAGACCACATTATGCACTCCCCTCATACAAACGCATTACACCTTTACCTCGATTCTAAAGCTTTTCATTTTACACAATTAACCTTACGACTGCAGTAATCTCATGTGTGAAGTCTTCTCAGCATGCTACAGTCTCTAACACCGAGGAGAGCTTTTGATGCGCGATTTACAGTATGTACTCTGGCAAATCAAAAAGAAAAAAATATTGATTACCTTAAGGGATACTTGGGTTGTGTTACTCCATGAAAGAGCAACATTACATCAACGCAGCTTTCATCCTCCACCTCCTCCTGTGTCTCGCTGTGTCTCCTACAAGCTCATGGACGGCTGAAAATTTGCTTCGTTTTCCTGGGAGGCGCAAGAGGGCAGGCGTTAACATTCAAACACATTCTGGGTGTTTTAAAGTGGATGAATCGGTGTTGAGGTGTGCAGGCTGGGGTCTTATAGGGGAAAGGGACGCAGAAGATATACTTTGGATAACTTTTTTTTTTTGTGGTTTTGGAAACAAGCAAAAAAGAACAGGAGCAGTAAAACAGGATGAAGCTGATCCATAAATGTTTACACGGCCAAGCTCCTCGGGTTCTTTGTGAGAGTGTAGTTCCTCTCAGGACTGTGGGCTCCAGAACCAGAGGAGCTCAAAGTGGGAACTGTCAGGTCCCGAGGAGAAAACAACTTTTGGACAATCAGTCTTCACTGTACAAGGCACTAAGGCCTGGAACAGTTTACCTACCGAACTCAAGGGAGAGGTGACCTGGGTCCTTTTTAAACATAAACTGAAAAATTATTTGATCAGTGGTCAGACATGTGACCATATGTAGTTGTAATTTGTATATTGTAATATCTGCACTGTTGTATGTATTGTTTTTTTTTAAATGTACTGTATTTTAAACGCTGTGTATTTTAATTGTACTGTATTTTCTCTGTAAAAGCCCTTCTGGGGACGGGCATTGAGAATTAGCCTTGGCTAAAATGTTGTAGTGTGTGACATGAGCTCATGAAGCATACTTGTCCCTATTCAAATAAACTAAACTAAATATAAATAAGAGCTTTAGTAATCTTAACTATGTATCTCAATCTATAAATAATGTTATGTTATATTTGGAAAGTTCATTCTGTCTTCTTGTAGTTATTAACTTGTGAGATTCTTCTAATAAGTTTGTAAATAGCTATAAGTGGTCAGTCGTGGTCAGCTGATCTATCAAACTGACCACGCCTGCCCCCTGGTGGTGGTCTCTAGAGAAGTGAGTCCCATGTGTGAGCCAAAGTAAAAGCTCCCTCGTCTCTGTTGACGGTCCGTGTGCCCCGCTTCATGATTTCAATAGCCTCTCGTATCCATCTGTAATCTGTAAACATCTTTTGTTTGTTTTGTGTTCCTCAGTTCCAACTATTTTTGTGCTGTCCCAATCATGACGTGGTTTTCTCTGTTGCAGTGGTCAGATATTGCAGATTTAAGATTTTCCTGTGTTACAAAAACAGTGTTCCTGAGTGAAATCTATACATTTTTAAAACAGTGCAGCTTATTCACCTTATTCCGGAAGTTGCCGTACGCACCGCCGTCTTGTTTCTGTTGTATTAGTTTACATGGAGCAGACGAGCTCAACAGAAAATAAGTTCTACATGGACTAAAAAGACGTTTTCAGACTGACCAGGAAATCGGTGCGTTGTTGACTTGTTGTTGCTCGTGTTCATTAAACATTTTACACAAACCAACCTACTTTATGTAACATTTTAGCGGCGAGACTTTTCCCTCGTTCATCATTAGCTTTAACGGAGTTCTCATCAAACGGAAGTGCGTTTACAACAAAAGTGCGTATCTGTGGCAAAAAAACTGCAAAAGTGGGCGGGGCAGGATAAGGTGAATAGGCTCCATAATAGTGTCAAGGATCATATTTCTGTTAGTAATAAGTTAGTTTTATGATTAATTGTGATATTTATTCATTAATCACGGCGTCTCAATCGTTCTGAAATTGAGGCACAAATTTACACATTATCATTGTGCGTGTTTTGCACTTGTAAGCACTTACTTTATCCTTTGTGCTTATTCTCAGCGCTGGGTAATAATGTGTGTAGGTAGTATTGCTGAAAACATCGGGCGTATGAGTCAGGAAATAAAAGACACTTTGCTGCATAGAGGATAAATTGAATGTTCTTTGTGGTACAACAAATCGCAGGTTGTGTTAAATCTAGTGTAGGCAGATTTTTGTGCCATCTCAAGGTAAAATACAGAATGTGCAATGGTTTCTCAGCATATTGTTAGTCCAGAGGAAAAGGACGTCACCTTGAATGGGCCTTCTGATCTTTAAAATTAGTAATAGACCTGTGGTTAAAGTGTGGTGCAGTCATTGTGTGGTGTAGAGGAGCATTTTAAAGGGGACATGTTATGCTAAATCCACTATAATGAGCTTTTAACCTTGTTACAATGGTGTTTCCTCGTCTTTAGTGTACTTAAAGCTGTATTTTTGATTGATTCGTGCATGTTTGAATAATCCTGTATGGTCCTGCAAATGTGAAATGCTACTAGGAAGAGGCGGGGCTTATCAGTTCTGCAGTTTTTAACAGAAAGTCAATGGACCTGTTTCACTTTCTATTGCAATTTATTTAAAAAACACACTTTTAACCCGGCATGAGAAGTATATTGCCCTCTGACAGTCTTTTATTGTTTATATTTCTATTTCGATTGCATGTTATTATTGCATGTTATTATTCTTTTTATTGACTTCATGTTTATTTTTTATTTTTTTTTATTTATGTTTATACTATTTATGCATCTTTTGTGATTTTAAAGGATTGTTGCTGTTGTTTTACTTGGTGCAACACTTTGGAAACTTGTATTGGCAAAATGTGCTATACAAATAAAGTTGGATTGGATTTACAATTAATAAAGATAAGTCAATAAGATAAGAGATCCTTTATTTGTCCCACAATAGGGACATTCCACTGTTGCAACACACAGTTTAGGACAGGAATGAAAGAAATAGGCGCATGCAATAAAATGTAAAATAATGATCTACTTACATTATAGTTCAATACAAAGAACTGTAAAAAAAAAAACACAAAAAAAACCACAACGTCTCTTTTAAATTTTGAGAAATAAAAAAAAATATGTATATCAACACAATTGTTCATGAAGAAGAGGGGAAATTCTGCTGTTTTCATTTCAAAGAGTATCCCACTAAAAGTATTTGAGAGACTCTACCAGAGGCGTGTTGGCGTGTGCATGTTGGATAATCAGACTGGAAAGAGAACCACTCCTGTTATTGTAGCAGGCATCAGTAAAGCCTGACATGGCAGAGGGCGACTGCTGAGCACGCACGGCCTTATTTACTGCCCCAGAGTGAGTGGGCTGTGTGTGGGCCATTACATACAGGGCTGTGGAACAAAAACGTGGGCAGGTGTGAGTAAATACTGTAAATCAGGAATTATGCAATACAGATTTTATTTATTTTTGTCTTCAAGTAGATTTATTTTATTTTTTTTTAAATTAGGGTTAGTATTCAATAATATTCAAATAGACAAGGTTGTTTTAGAAGATAACTGTTTGCGCTTGGATTCAGCGTCAAGCAGTTATTTTAATAAGCAGCTCATTCCATGTAGATCAAATATTTGGCACATTTACATACGCAGCAAAGATGTAGCCTATACTTCTGTGTAAATGTAATAAAATTTGAAATATACAGGCTAATAAAAATAGATACAGGAAGACATATTTTTATTTTATTAGATAGAATCGTTAAAGGAGAAATATTATGTTTTTCCTCTTGGTGATACAGTATCTGTATTGTAATAAAACAGTAGAACATAATTTTACATTTTGTTCATTGTAAACCAGAATTTTGATCTAAAATGGTTTAGTAATAGGAATGGGCTCAAGACTGCTGAACTGATAATCCTCAACTTTATTATTTTTTGTATGTTTTTTTGGCCCAAAGACTTTATTCAACAGGACAGTTGTAGCATGAAAAAGTGAGATGGGTAGAGATATTTGGCAAATGGTCGAGACCCATAATTAAACTGACAACGGCGAGGTGTTAGCAACCACACAAGCTCCGCCTCTTCATAGCGATATCTGACTGTAGCAAGCAACGGACTGCCATTTACGTGTTTTTATTGTTTGAAAAGTGGCTATGTGACATTTTAAAACCCTATGAGTCACTTCGGGTCTTAATTTTTCAAATGGTCTCTACTAAATACCGGAATGTGTTGCGGGGACAGGGGTTAGTTGAAAGTACAGTTCTGAGCACTTGAGCCTCAGTTATAATAGATGATTGACTCAAACATGCAGGAATCAAAATGCAACATCAAGAAAACTAATGACGAGGAAACACTGTTGTAATAAGGTTAAAAGCTCATTTAAGTTGATTTTGCATAATACATCCGTTAAAGGCCCTGTACCTAAATTTTACTGTTTTGAAACATGAAAAACAAAACTAGTTCTTGTCAAAGTCTTTACATCAGTCACATGTATCTATCACTTACATAATGCAGTCCCAGCATCCTAAATACCCAGCGCGATAAGTTTATAAGCACTTTTCATGACTTTCTGAGCCCAGAGCATCATGGACGTCACGGTAAAGCTAACAAAAATTAGCATGCTAACGGCGCACTTCTTGATTCTTGTAGAATAAAAGGCTCTATAAATAGATGCAGATGCTTTTTACCTGAAAAAGATGCTTTAACAATATTTCTGTACTGGGTAAACAGAGACAGAGAACTGGTTCTGTTTTTCATGTTTCAAAACAGTAAAAATCAGCACCAGTCCCTTTAAGGACTCGACTATGCCATTGATATTGCTAAGATCTTGTCAGTTCCCATCCATAATCTGGCAGCAGTAGTTTAATAGATATGTCTGCCCACTCTCCCAAATGTTTAATCTTGAGTGGGAATGTATACTTCACAAAAAGCTAGAAACTACTGAATTGCTACACAAGTGTTTTGAAATACGTTGTACTCTGATGTGCTTCAGATTTGGGATCAGAGTCATGTTCAAACTGGCTTTTGTGTAAATTAATGTTGTTTTGTCTGTTTATGTAAAGCGTCTTTGAGTGTCAAAAAAAGCGCTATACAAGTTTGATGAATTATTAGTATTATTAAAGCAAAAAAGGAGGCACTCGAGGGATTTAGAAAACTGTTAAAAGCCTTTATCTACTATATTGTGTATATTGTCATTGTGTCCTTGGGTAAGATATTTTACCCACCATGTCTGTATAAATTAGTGCTGTCACAGTGTGAGATTTGCTGTTCTAGAACAGAAGAAGCTGCTTGGATGAGTGGTGAAGTGTATTGTTTACAGAATTATTCTTTTTTTGGCAACAGAAAGAGCATTAATCAGCTTTATTCTTGCCATATTTTTGATTTTTACACAATGTTTACTCAAACTAACATGTCATACTTAGCAAAATACTTCTTCATTACCATATTTGGGCATAGTAAGAAGAAAAACATTGTCACAAAATTGCTGTTACATCTTTGCAATATTTACACATAATATTTCTACCTCAAGGACAGTGATGTGGGTGGAACAGAATTTCGATTGTGCGCGTGTGTGTGTGTGCTTACGTATTTATAACACAAGGACGGCGGTGCGGAGAAGGCACTGCATACTGACGAGCCCGAGTGGAAGAGAGGCCCTCTGTGTTGGCAGGCTGAGGCGAGAGGCGCTAACAACAAGTCATTCACCTCATTTAGGCCACGCTCACATCCCGGCCCCAACTCCCAACTGTTAGGATTCTGCAAACATGAGCAAGCAAATCAAAGAATGGTTGAATAGTTTAGGAGAAAGAGTTGTCTACACTCTAGTTTAAGAGGTGGAAGAAATTTGTTGTAAAACAGCATCAAATATGTATAGTCACGGGAGGGGCTGTTCAGAGTTTTGAGGAAGTAAATTGTGGTTTGAAAACACATTTCTTGGGTAAATACTTCAGAAATATGTGATGCAGGTTCATGGAAGGTTATGGTTAATTTATTTATGCTTTACGTTTGCATGGAGGTTTCAGTCCATCCATTGCATTGTTCTGTCCGTCATTTGGTCCGTCTTCTGGAGCAGTACAAATGCAGACCACTGGGGACAATAGAGTGAACACAGCACAGTACTAGCATCAATCTTTAAAATAGTAAATAGGACAAGCTGCCAAAAAATAAAAATAAAAATCAAATAAACACTCCTCGTTTTATTGACAAATTTTCAACAAATGTGATTAAAAACTTCCATGGGTGCCTCCATCTTTGTTTTTCGAATTGCTTATTTTTTCTCTAACTGACTTTGAGCACCCTCTCATGGTAGAAACGGTAGGAAGTATAAATGCAGTGATGGTAAGGCTGCAGTAATCGACTAAAGAACTGCGCCATCAGCAGATCAGTCGACTAAAAGGTGGCGTACTTAAAATAAGTCAAAACTAGGCAAGGCAAGGCAAGGCAAGGCAAGTTTATTTGTAGAGCACAATTCGTACACAGGGCAATTCAAAGTGCTTTACATAAACAGGAAAAGTTGCATTAAAATCACAAAACACAAAAAGACACACAGAATCATTTTAAAATCATTTTAAAATAAAGTACTTTAAAAGAGAAGAGTGCAGATAGATCTTTCAGTCGTATGCACGTCTAAAGAGAACTGTTTTTAGCCTGGATTTAAACATTGTCAGAGTGGAGGCCTGTCTCACATAGATTTTAGCTGCAAAAAACTGAAATGCTGATTCCCCATGTTTAGTCCTGACTCTAGGCACCAGCAGGAGGCTGGTCCCTGAGGTCCTCAGAGTACGAGATGGTTCATATGGCACTAACATGTCAGAGATGTACTTTGGTGCTTGGCCGTGGAGAGACTTGAACACAAGCAGAGCTGCTTTAAAGTCAATTCTCTGAGCCACAGGAAGCCAGTGCAGAGACCTGAGCACAGGGCTAATGTGATCGTACTTCCTGGTTCTTGTCAGGACCCGAGCAGCAGCATTCTGGATGTACTGCAGCTGTTTTACAGCTCGTTTGGAGAGGCCAGTGAACAGGCCGTTGCAGTAGTCTAACCTACTGGAGACAAATGCATGAATAAGTCTCTCCAAGTCTGGTTTGGACACTATACCTTTAATTTTGGCAATGTTTTTTAGGTGGTAAAAAGCTGTTGATGTTATTGATTTGATGTGGCTGTTTAAGTTCAGGTCTGAGTCCATTATTACCCCCAGATTTCTAACTTGATTTGTCGGTTTTAGAGCGAGAGACTGGAGGTGACTGCTGACACTTTCTCTCTGTTTCTGCGGCCCAAAGACGATGATTTCAGTCTTGTCTGAGTTTAGCTGAAGAAAATTGTTTTGCATCCACAAGCTGATCTGTTGGATGCAATGACAGAGTGAATCCACTGGTCCATATTCACCTGCCGTCAGTGAGACATAGATCTGAGTGTCATCTGCGTAGTTGTGATAAGACACATTTGTGCTGAGTATTAACTGACCTAAGGGCAGCATATAGAGGTTGAACAGAAGGGGTCCCAGGATTGACCCTTGGGGCACCCCACAGGTCAAGCTCACGTGGTCTGAGACACAGTTACCAATCTCAACAAAGTACTCTCTGTCCTCAAGGTAGGACTTCAACCAATTTAGGGCAGTGCCAGTGATGCCCACCCAGTCCTCTAGTCTCTGTAGGAGGATCCCATGATCGACAGTGTCAAAAGCAGCGCTCAGATCTAACAGAATTAAGACTGAGGCTTTGCCCGCGTCAGTGTTCAGGCGGATGTCATTTGTCACCTTGATAAGAGCAGTCTCAGTGCTGTGATGAGGTCTAAAACCTGACTGAAAAACATCAAATGAGTTGTTTATTAAGAGGAAGTCAGTGAGCTGTTGGTAAACAACCTTTTCGAGGACTTTGCCTAAAAATGGCAGATTTGAGATGGGCCGATAATTTTTCAGTACTGAGGCATCAAGACTGCTCTTCTTTAGGAGAGGCTTAATGACCGCAGTTTTCAAGGCCCTTGGGAATGTTCCAGATTGAAGCGACATGTTAACTATGTGAGTGAGTGGTGTTAACAAAGTGCTCAGAACAGACTTTAGAAATCTGGTGGGTAACACATCAAGGCAGCATGTAGAAGAACTCAGACTGGTGATGATCTCTTGGACAGTTTTGTCAGTTACAGGTGCAAACTGAGTCAGCTCTAAATGTGTAGGTGGTTTTAAAGTTATTATTTGCACTGTGGAATTTATGGCATTTTTAATGCCCTGAACCTTGTCATTAAAGAATACTGCAAACTCATTGCACTTAGCTGTGGAAATTAGTTCTAATGGCAGCAGAATTGGAGGGTTTGTTAGTCTGTTTACTGTTGCAAACAGAGCACGCGAGTTATTACTGCAATTTCCAATTATTTCAGAAAAAAATCCTTCCCTTGTTTTACATAAAATGAGGTTGTACATATACAACTTTTCTCTATAAATCTCTTTATGAATCTGGAGCTTTGACTTGCGCCATTTTCGCTCAGCCCTGCGGCACTCCCTTTTCTGTGCCCTGACTGTCTCATTATTCCTCCATGGCGCCTTCTGCTTATTTTTAACCATTTTAACCTTCATAGGAGCAATGGTGTCCAGAACATTCAAGATATTAGATGTAACAGAATTTAAAAAGTTGTCAACATTTGAACATGAAGGATTTTCAAAGTTTATCATTTCCACGAAGAGTGCACTTGTGCTGTCATTTATGTGTCTCCTCCGAACAACTGCAGGACCAGCCGGTGATTTGGGAATAACAGACAGGTCAAAGAAAACACAGAAATGATCAGACAGTGCCACATCGACCACACTGACGTTTGAAATATTAACCCCTTTAGTAATTAGCAGGTCCAGAGTGTGTCCTCTGCTGTGGGTGGGGCCACTCACATGCTGAGTAAGACCAAAGGTTTCAAGGACAGTATCAAGCTCTTTAGCGTTTCTGTCGCAAACATTATCCACGTGAACATTGAAATCACCTGTAATGACCAAACCGTCAAAGTCTGTGCATACAACTGAAAGCATCTCAGTAAAATCATCAATAAAACCTTGGCAGTGCTGGGGAGGCTTGTACAGGACAATGTAGAGTATGGAGGGAGACTGTTTTAGCTCCATTTTAAAAGACAAATACTCAAATGATGAAAACATCCCAAAAGACAACCTCTGGGTAACTATTTTATCTCTAAAAACTGCACAGACACCTCCACCCTTTTTGTTGTCGCGTTTTTCAGATTCAAACTTGAAGCTCGGTGGAGTCGCTTCTATTAGAACTACATTCCCTGTGTTTTTGTCAAGCCATGTTTCAGTTAAAAACATAAAATCAAGATTATAAGAAGATATAAAATCATTAATTAAAAGTGATTTGTTACATAATGATCTGACATTAAGCACAGCAAGTTTCAGATTGGTTTCAATGTGACTGGATGTTATCTTTTCACAGGGAATATGAATTAAATTTCTAAGATTGGACAGTCTAACTGTCCTTCTGTTCTCCAGTCTGTGTGACGTGACTACAGATATAACACAGGGCCCCGGGTTTGTTTGACCATTTTCATGACCATAAGTCCCGGCAACGCTGAGACCCACTACATCCTAGCTATGGGAGATAACAGTTCTGGGGGGAGGTGGGGGAGGGCGGCGAAGGGGGAGACCTGGAGGAGGTTTGGGCAAAGGCTGAGTGGGGAGAGCTGGAAGGGGTTTGGGTGATGGACCAGGTGAAAGGCGAGGGGGTGGAGGTGCAGGTCGTTTTTTTGGTGAAGCAGGAGAGTTGAAGCTCCTGGGTGGTATGGTGGGCACAGATTTGTACGGGGGAAGAGTTCATCATTGTTGACATCAGAACTCTTGATCTTGCTAAATTAGGTGTGAGTGGAACCATCTTTACTCCTGATTTGATCAGACTTTCAAGATGGTTGGGAAGGTCCCTGGGTGAAGGTGGAGATGAAAAGGAGAGTGATGATTGAGTGGGAGTAGATGTTGCAGGGGGGACCCAGGACTGGTCTGAGGGTAGGGGTGGTGACAGGGCAGCTGCTGGGCCTGTCACTGACCGGCCCATTGCCTGTGATGAGGACCCCGAGGGAGGGGGGACGGATGTTGAGCTTGAACCCTTCACTGGGGCGGTGGAGATCGTTGTGGTGCTGCAGCTGATGAGCTCTTTACTGGAGGCAGTGTAGGTGATTTTGGAGCAGCTGGAGCTGAATCCTTTGCTGGGCCTGGTGGAGCTGCTGTTGATAAATCCTTTTGTGGAGTCGGCTGTTTTGTTACTGCTGATGTTGAAGCATTGACTTGGTCTCTGGCTGATTGATTCGGTGTTCTTCTCTCATTCCTCTCTTCTCGAACTATCTGTTCACGACCCTGTCCACGGCCATTCTGATGCCTGAGAGCGTGGAGGAGGTTCTCTGTCAGTGCCCTCACTCCACCTCTGCACAGATGTGGGCCCCTTCCCCTGAACAGGTCCTCTCGTTTCCAGAACAGATAGAAGTTCTCAATGTAGTGCAATCCTCTAGGTGCACACTCTTTGGACAGCCAAGTGTTCAATTGTAGCAGCCGGCTAAACTTGTTGATCTTCCTGTCAATATTTGGAAGAGGTCCACTGATGAATGTTTTGATTTCTACTTTATCAAGCTCCTCAAATAACTTCATGAAGTCTTTTTTCAAAACTTCAGTCTGCTCCTTTCGAATGTCCACTGCACCCACATGTACAATCAGCTGTTTAACTCCTCTGTGTGTGGACAGTACTCTGGGAAGCAGTGACGTAATCTCAGAAACTGTGCTGCTGGGGTAGCTACATGTTTTCATTCTTCCATGTACGACTCCACTGATAGCACCGTCTCCTATCAAGAGTGTGTCACTGTCCTTGACGTTTGGCACAGACTGTCTGTCTTTCTGCTGCTTTTTATCAACATCATGGTGGCTACAGTTTTCTCGTTCTGTAAATTCAGCCTTTGATAGTGGCAAAAATCTGTTTGTAAGCTGTATAGCAGGCGACTTTACATTAGCTTTGTATCGTTTTGGTTTTGCACCGAGTTTGACCCAAGATGCAGCCGGCTGGTCTTTACCCAGTTTTGGGAAAGACACAGAGTCACTCCGGTTTAAGTTGAAAGTAGCTTTTCTTGAAAGATATGTAGACTTCTTACCCCTCGGGGACACTGGAATTGTATCGTGAAGTCCTTTTTCAGATTCTAGAGCGAATATCCGTGCTTGTAGCTCAATTATTTCATGTTGATATTTCCGACAGCGTTCACAAGAGTTTGTTTGACTTCTCTCCCCGGACATGTCGCTGGCTCGTCAGATAGTTTCTTAAAAATTGAAAAAAATATCTTAAAATCCTTGGTTTCCTTCGAAAAGTCATAATCCAAGATTTATAGAGGAAAAAATTTGATTTAAAAGCAAAATAAATAAGAAAACAGCTGTAGCAAGCAGGAGCAGCAAGAAAAAGCGTCTGCACTCTTCAGTAACAGGAAGTGTTACTGAACTATAAAAGATCTACACATATCTAACCTAAACTGCACTCAAAAGACCACAACTGCACAAGAGTTCCACCACTAGTTATACAGAAAAGTACTAGTTAACAGTCTATTTATATGTTAGACTTCAAATCTTCACTCCATATCTTCTTGTTTTTGCCACATAAATGCATGCCATTAATCTAAATGAAATAATTAATCGACTATGGAAATCTTGGTCGACTAAGACACCATTGGCTGATTAAAAGACTTAACGACTAAAGGATTACAGCCCTCGTGACCGTGATACACACGGAATGTTCATCTGCGATCACACACAAAAATGGAGCAGAAACTGGTGACAATGTAAACTGCCGTGCCCGAGGAAAATTCAAGAGAACGGGACTCGACCCTTGCGTTCAGGCATGTCCTGCTTCACCATTACGTCCAATCACCATCAATCACATACTCAAAGACAAGGTGAGTGAAGTGATTTGCCCAAACACAGAATGGGAAGTATTCAGTAGCTGCTGTGCCAGTTTTTAGATTTGTATGCAAACATCTTAACCCATTGACCTTTTACTTCAAAATAAGTCACACAATCCAGAGCCAAACTATTTATTTTTCTTTCTTGGTGACAGGAAAATAAAAATTTTGAAAATCAAATTCATAATTGCTTTGACCGACAAGTCCCACACTCCAAAGGTCATTGTGCTCCTTTTGCCTGCATTCGTACCAGTCTAAGAGCAGTTCTTAAAGGGCATTTTTGTCTTGGGCTTAAGTGCTGCTCCCATCTAACTTTTATTGTAGCCTAATAGGTTTTTCTAATTATCCGCACAGTCATAGAGTAATAGAGATTCCATAACTCCTCATGAGTCAGCAGAGAGGTCATTATGACAAGACGAAGGCAGCGTGGAGAAAGGAGAGAGGGAGCCTTTATTCTATATTTGATTCTTCCCTGCTTCTTGCTTAGCAGCTCGATCGATACATCTGCATATTATGGTTAAGGGCAAGAACAAGAAAGTATGGATTCCGAGCAGCGGAGACTAGATTGTGTTTCCGTGTGCACAGGAGGCAGACAAATGGAGGAAGTGTGAGGACTATGGATTGATGGCAAGAGAGGAGGGCATTAAAACCTTAAAACAGAAAGGAGAAAAAAGCGAATGACAATTGTAAAAGCAAATGGTAATATAAGACATGTTATCTAGCCTCCCAAGCTGTTGGTGAACTCATTGGAACAATCACAAGCCTGGAGAAATGGAGAATTGTCTAAGATGTGAGTAAAGAAGTAATTCTTTGTTGCACATTTAGATATCATCACACTACACCATGAAACTGGGACTGCTCAATCTGTGTTCATTACGGTAAGTATGAGGCCAACGCACACAGGACGCAGGACATGTTTGCTGAAGAGCTGTGGGTATGCCAGCAGCCAGGGGAGTGTTTTATTTGTCGTCATTGCAAACCCTCTGAGGCCCACCGCGTCTTGTGTATTGGCCTTTTCACCTACTCCATGTCTATTTGCAAAACTTTAATGATACAAAGCACCATAAGAGGAATCTGGTCATGCCAAGCAAGCAATTTGGCAAGAGCGGATTGCACTTAATATCACAACAACCTAAAAGAGTCCTGGACAATGGAATTTCAACCATAGAAAAAATATATAAGCATACATTTATTTTGCCAAATTATAGCTTAAGATGTTTTTTTTAAAGCATCCCTAGATGAGGATGGGGGGAAATTGAACATTTATTCAACGTTTTTAAACAAGGCTTGGCACCCTTCAAATGCAGTGGTAAATGTAGATTCCTATCGATCCTATGTAATTTTTTTAGGTCTATATTCTCAAAATAAAATAAAATATTAGATATAAGGCTACTTTGCGGGTTGACAATTTTTTATGTTCGGGACTTGCAAATGCCAACTGTTTTTTATTTTGGGACGGAAAAATAAATTGAAAAATTAAAATGACAAATATTATGCATTATCTGTATTATTATTGGCATTTAAATATGGTTTTGAGTATCTTTACTTTGGCATCTCATGTTTTATGAACTAAAAATAAAACGTTTGTACAGAAACACAACATAACTCTGTCACTGCCATAGGAGACGCCTGAGTAATTTTTGGCTCCAACTACTAACTGCAGAGGGAATTCCACAAGCTGCCGCCTTGCATCTTTGTTGAGCAGCCAGGCAGTTGCAATCATCATATTTGACGACAGAAAATACTATTCTGATGAGGATTTATGGACTTAAAGTCAGAGCAGTGGATTTTAGATTCTAGATCACAAAAACGTCACACATTGACGAAATTCAGGATGGAGGGTCTTTGACGGTGGGAGGGGAGAGGATTTTTAAACCAGGTTTCATCAAACTAGCACGAATGAAGCTAAATGCAACTCACTGTATGTTTTTGATGACGGAAAAAGTTTAAAAGCTTAAAAAAATTCAATTTTGCTATTTCAATTTGTCACTTAAGATTACTTTGTGTGTTTTATGTTCATCTACATTATTGTCCATGAATCTGCACAGTATTACACATGCATACTTTAGTAGAAACAATACGTATAGAATATCTCATTACCGTGCCGCTGGTGCTAGCTCCATCTACAGCCAGCCAGAGTTCGACAATTTGCTAAATGTCCTTCGCTCTCTCATCCCCATTTCACTCCACACTGTCCTGTCTAATTAAACTGACAGGTCAAAAAAAAGTCTCTAAAAAAGGACATTCACCATAGGCTTTATTAGACAGGACATTGCAGCATAAAATGAGGATGAGGAAGAACATGCTGCCAATTGTCAGAGCCAGATTAAAACGTTCAACACTGCGGCTCAAGTGTGATATACACCTAACCACCGAGCAGCACAGAGCTATGAAAACATTGTAAACACAGGGTCATTCCTTGATGTATAGTAGGTGAAAGTCAGTTGAGAAGATCCATGGAGTTCTTACGGTTTACTGTCCCAACACATTCTCTGATATTCACTCCATATAGGCAAATATAACAAGCAGGCAAATTACGTAAGTGTTTGCTCTGAATAATGCTTTACTGTGACAAAAATGTCTATAGGAGAGAAACAAATGGATAAAAAGTGTGAGTGGTAATGGATAACAAGATAGCCGGCCTGTTACAGTTATTTGTACAGAAGGGGAAGCTCACATGCAACTGGGTGGGAAAGACAGATAATGCAAGATAAAGCAGGGCAAATATAGAAGGGAGCGGGAGGACGAGGGAGAGAAAATAGGTTTGTGCAGAACGAGTGACAGACAGAAGGAGGATTTGCAGTCTCGCTCACAGATAAGCACATAGTTTTCCTTGTTATTTTTCTATTCTGTCCAAGTGGCACTGTGTCAGAATATACACACATGCAAGCACTGTGCTTTGGAGGGACTTGCTAAGATTTGTCAGTGTCCCCTAATGTTAGCAAGTGTCCAAAAGTAGACCAGAACCTTTAAATAAAATGATTTAGTTTGATCCTTTTATTTATACAGAGCTTTGGTTGGTGAAAAGGTTACAATTTACATATTTATTTTTTAATATCGAGCAAACATATGTGATTCTAGTGAATGATGTTAGACAAATGACTGGTCATCAATTGCAATGTTCAGGCAAGCAGGAAGGACACCTTTATCCTGAGAGTTCTTACCCTCCTTAGCGAAACTGCCCTGACACCGGACCAGACTACCTTTCTGATCCTGACCAGTCCTCCTGTTAGCTGCTGCAAAAGGACTCAATGGGCCTCATTTATCAATCCAGGTGTTAAAGTAGAACTAAGTAACTTCCGCGGCAGAGCTCCCCCTGCAGGTCTCTTGTGCATATACACAATAAAAAGACACCAAAACTTCATTTCATGTCATCAAATAAAAAAAAGAGAGCCACGGTTTGTCTTCAGGTCGGCGTCAGGAAAGTTGCACGGCTGATTTTCAGCGCAGAGACAGTAGAGGGAGATGGCGGGGGCTTCAAACAGCCCAAAAATACATTTATAACCACCACACAAAGACAAAGATGTTTAATGAGGTAAAAATGCTACTTAGTTCTACTTTAAGCTGCAGTATAAAACAGAAAGAATATATGCAGGTACGTGTATGAAATCACATGCAACATGCCCACAAATAGCTCACGCTATTTTTCGGAGAGTTTGACAAGTGCAAACATGTGCGTGCCTCTGGTCCTATATCCAGTGTCTGTTAGAGGCGCTACTCGACACAATTAAAAAGTTATAACGATGCCCCTGATTAACCTGTGAAAACTTTCAACAGCAGGTGAATCAGAGAGAAATTATTTTCCCTTTGGACTTTTATGAGGGACGACGGGTCACGACGATACACACACAAAACATTGTCTGTTGTCCTGTACAAAGACATTGCGTCTAATCCAGGGAGTCCAGTTCTTTATACGTGTCAACTGGACCCCGCAGTCCCTGCTTTTCAGTATTTCAAAGGACATGCGCGTAAAAACCCACTTTGATGGACACTGGACAGCTGCTGTCAAAGGCTCCATGTGTGTTGCATGTAAGAGTGTATCTTTTATTATTTGAAAAAAAACAACACATTCTTATTTTATCACTGTAACTGGGTCCTTTTAAGATATCAAAAATCACAATCAAATGCCCTATTTGGTGCACAAAGTGTAGCAGCAATCAGTCAGCATGCACTAAACAACTTTAGTGGCATTTCCTTTTGCACGTTCTAATGTTGCAAATGTCAATTGGATCGGGTTTTTGCTCCACTTTTATCGCATTTTGATGATTGAAGTCTTGCTTTGGAAAATATCAACAATATAGACACCGTTGGCATCCAAAGGAACACCCACACATGGATCTCTGTGGGAGAAGCAATCTATTCATTTTAATGTAGAAGAGCTGCTCTATCACCAAAGGTTCAACAACTAATGAAAGCGCAAACGTGAACTTTTTTTTTTTTTTTATATGTTTCACTGTCCACTCTGAGCTCATTGCACATGTTTTTCCAATGGTGTTTAAACTACATGGCAAACAAATTAAACTAAATCTGTCTTGTACCAAATACAGATAAAGATAAGGAGAAAAATAAAGTGATCCAACAGAAAACAAAGACAGTGACTGTGGGCTAAATGCAATCAGTTTACTTTTTTTGGAGTAACTGCATGTCAACAACAGCTTACTTACTTGACTTCAATTTGTTGTGCTTAAAATACATATAATTCACCAGGAAACGTCTTAAAATAGGGGGAAAAGTAGCATTTCCCATTGAATCATTACATCATGTAGGTTTGGGTGTGTTGGGTGACAATGCCACTCTGATTGATAATCACTGAGGGACATCACAAAGTGGAACTAATCGTGCTGGATGACATAAAATCGACTCGGCAAAGTGTTAATCAAACAAAGCACAAATACAGGCATGTTTCTGATGAGCAAACTTTGAACATGGCAACAGGCAAAAAACAAAAACTAACCCATTAAAAAATGTTTAGCTTCGACTTTTAATGCAACAAATATCCGGTGACCACACATGGACGCACTTGTTCTGTTGCAGACTCTCTGTACCTAACAAAAGTTCACCCTTGTTGAGTTACCATAGCAACGGGGAGATTGGTTGTTGCTACCCGTAAAGCCTGACTCCAGCGCGATGAGATAGAAGAGGGAGAACAGAACAGAGTTGCCAACTGAACTTTAATCACCATTTTCATCATTAGTGGAATGCGTTGTTTTTTCTTGATTGTTGTGTTGCATGTAATCAAGTAGAATTTGACCTTAAAATGCCTTGATGATTTTTTTTTTTTTTTTTTGACAACAATAAATTCCGGCTTTTTGAAATTCTGTTTTTAGTCCGAGCATTGAAGATAATATCAATTCAAAATGTATCTCCAATCCAATTATTGTTTTTTTTCTACAATTAGAAAGTTAAAAACACAAAACAAACTGTGGCAGACAGAGGCACGCAGGCTCTTTTAGGAACGTTTAGGTGCTTTTGGTGCAAAGTTAGGATCAAGTTTGTGTCAGTGAATGGACTAAAAGGCTCTGACTGTCTCTTAAGAAATCTGATTGTGCAGATGTCATTCTGATCGTAACAACGTGGGAGGAGAGTCGTCTCATGCTACAGCACAGGTAACACTACACTGTGCAAAAAACAGATGTAGCAGAAATGAGAAGAAATGCTTGCAACGTGGATGAATTAAAAGGCTCTTGTCGTAATGTCATAATTTGAATGACAACCAACATTTCCAGAATAACGGCCGTAAAACAAGTGAATTACTGACATTTCTCATCTCCTGCGAATGCTCACAAAAAACACAGACGTTGTGGGGTCAGTTCAATTTTACAAACGTGAGGTGAAACTAATTCCATCCAAATAGGACCAAAGATTTTAATTAATGATCACTTGACATATCCACTGACTCTGGGGGGGTGAGGCAGGGCTGTGCTGGGGGCTCCCCTCTTGTTCGCTTTGTACTTAGAACTATTACGTACAGTATTAGACGATCAAAAACAATGTGTGTTATAATCGACTGGATGGACCACAAAACGTCCTTCCATGAGGATGATGTTCTATTATTTTTGACCAAACCAGAGACTTCTATATCTAATGCGATGCATTTCCTTCATAATATTGTTCCAATGTCTGGATACAAATTTAATTTACAAAAATCTGATAATCTCTCATTCTGGCAACATCCCTTGGCCTTGACCTTTTTAGTTCTCTAGAAAGACTACATCCCTCTTTTTGCCACCGTAAAGAAATACCTTGAAAATTTGACTCTTTATTGTTTAAATTCCATAAGAATTTAAACAATAAAAAATAACATTTCTCTATCTATTCCAGACTCCCCTAAATGGCTATCTGATGAGTGGATGAAAACAATCTCAAGATTCATATGGCAAGGCAAAACAAAGATCCGAATCAAAACCTTATAACTATCCAAAGAAAAGGGTGGTTGAGGTCTACCTTTTCTTAAAAAGTACTTTACGTTACCTCAAATCAGAGCGTTGCCATACTGGTGTGACCCAAAATATGAAGCTCAATGGAAAAATACTGAGTATAATGTGGTGCCAGAGTTTTGTGTACAGGCCTTGTACACTTGTATTTGCAGATGACACGTGGTTAAGTCAAATAGGGTTAATTTAGAATCCTTGGATGAAATCTGAACTAAACAAAACATGCAATTGGTTAGCTTATTGTCGACATGGTTTGAGAGATAGTCACCTGGACCCTGTTATAAAAGTCAAGACATTGCGACTTCTATCCGAAAGTCTTTGTCAATCTGCGAAACAGGTCAGATAACTTTGAATTTAAACTGCTCAAGGCTGACTACGACCTGCTCTCTGGGAGGAGTTCTACCTGAAAATAACCGGCCTGTGTTAAAGAATGTTTACAGTGCCTTAGTTTCACCTGTAACTTCACTGCTTTTGTTACTGTTAAACCTGTTATGGGCCACTAAAGGCCTATTGTAGTGTCTGAACCTCCCTCATCAGTGTTAAGCACCCGATTAGCATATGATTGGCTTGTTTTCTCACTTGACCAACATGAGAGGTCAGCAATCATGGACTTGACTGAAATTATAACTGACAGTCAAAAAATGGAAAAAAAATTACGGTCGGACAAATTTTAAAATTGACCTATTATATTAGACTTTGGACAAACTGGGACTTTTGTGTTGGTTTGGATTTGCCGTGATTTATTCTATTCTATTCTCTATTTCACTGAATGTTCTGTGCTTTTAATTTTAAAATGTAGCTTTTTGTGTTTTCAATTAAAAAATTTGAAGAGAAAAAAGAAAGAACGGACCAATTTGACAGACTTTTGACTAAATGGTACTTTGTTTTTAGTTTGGATGTGCCGTAACTTTATTTAGTTTGTTTCATTGAGCGTTCTGTGCTACTTTCACAAATCATTTTAATATTTGATTTGTTTTTTGCTCTCTGGCCGTGTTTGAGATAAATACATAAAAACAAAACAAAAAATCTTAATTTCTCTACTACAAGTGTAATAGAAAATACCTTTTAAGAATCAGAAATAGTTATATGAATACACAATTTTTTTCTTGTCCAATATATTTGTCCAATAGCATTTGTTTGTTTGTTTGTTTTTTATCAATAAACGTCATTATCTGAACTAATAGTGCAAAAACAGGGCCATTACTCCAGATTTTAACACTCCGTCCCTGTGTCTGATTGAACTCCAGCGTGGAGAGGCCTTGACTGCTGCTGTTCTTATCGGTCTGTTTTACAAGCGGAGGGGGAGCGGCATTACTTAGTGACTATCCAGAACAAGTGTAGCCTCATAAAATACACAGCGAACACGGAGGAGTCGAGTGCAGTTTCTCCGTGCTTAGGCCCCCGCTTTCATCTTCCCCACTTCCAGCGCGGGAAACGGGGCCGAGTGATCGCAGTCTGCTCCATCCAGTTAACAGCAGCGGAGATCACAGAACGCGCAACGCAACAAGGCGATGACTTAAAGAAAGCGCTCGGCTGGTAATGAGATCTGCTGCCAGGAACATCAGAGTAACTGTATGGAGGAGGGTCAGGTTTGGTCGCATCCAGTAAAGCGGTTTGAATGAGAGCTTTGTCGGATCATGATCTTGTGTTATTGCCCTGTTGTAATTAAGTTTATGGTAGTTGTGTATGTGTTTTTAATCACTTAAGATGTGTTTCAAATTGCGCAGAAACCGAGCTGGGTTGACCGAGCTTTGTCCATTCATGTTTGAACTTCGATCACTCTAAAAATAACTGTTGCACTTAAATAACACTATCATTTGTTTCCTTGCATTTAAAGTAAACACCCTCAAATAAAGTAATCATATTAATCAGTGATCAGGGTTCACGAGGCTGATTTGCTGACCTGGTCTATGGTTCATATCTCAGTAATTACTGGGTCTATTGAAACAACATTAAAACAAAATCAGACAAAGTTCAAAGTCTTCTCTGTCAGTATAAATAAACAAAAGTGCATTTTTTTCCCCACAAAAGCTTCAGAAATTTATGCCATTGTTCAACTCCAAAGATGTGATTGATGTCAGCTGAAAGGACGTTAAGACATCAGATAAACATGACAAGTTTGTAGAGTCAGTTTTAAACAAATAATGTTAAACGTTTGTGTCTATTTTCTTTCAAAAACAGTAAATCTCCCATAGAATTATAAAATCCCTGTCATTACCCAGTTTGAGTCAGTGCCAAATTTGCGTCAGAATTAAATCTGAATATTGGTCTGTTACTGCGGCAACACATACATGGACAAACTCCATCTACCATGTGATATGACTTTTACACTTTTAAGTATATTCGAAGTTAAATAATACAATATTTAACTGTTAATAAACCCAGCCAAACAGAACAGAGAGAAACATTGAGGTCAGATTTAAGTGTAATATTTTATGTTTATTTTGACTGTGGCAGGCCCAAGACTTTACGTATCTTCATAAAAAATAAACGTTATAAAACTTTATTAACAAACTCTATTTATCTTAAATGGCTGGCGAACTAAGGCTACAACTGACAGATAACATTATTAACAGTTTCTGGCTCTTTAAATAATGAAAATAATATAGCTAATACCTAGCCACGACTATCATTTTAGAACTTGAACACAACCTTTTACAAAAAAACTTGTTTACGTTTTCATTTTGTCTTTGGTTCTCAATCAGACAGCAGAACAATCTCCTCACATTGACTTTTCAGATCTTACAGCTACGATCAGTTTGCAAAAGAATGGAACAACTTCATTGGCCTCAAGAGACAATTTGTCTTGGGCACAGTGCTACATAGTTTCTGGAGACAAAGGCACAAACTAGATAATGATTAAAAACACTCAACAACACCATAATGAAAAAGACAAGAGTATAAACAGTGAGTGAAGTACTAATGTGCACTGAGAGGAGTGCTGCTGTTTGATTGAAGCTGGGACAAATGACAGTTTCAGTCTGTTGTTACTGCACGCTTAGTCTTCTCCCTGGTGGCAGCCGAACATATTCACTAAAAGGACACAGATTATGCAGTATTTGTATGGTCACGGTCCTTTAAAAATGCTCTTGAGTGTCTCTGCTTTGGCATCTCGTGTTTTAGAACTTAAAATGCATCCTCTGAAAGCATTACCTTATATCATCCGCTGGCAGCAGAGGGAATTACCATCCGGAATAAACAAAAGCTACCCTTTTATGGACCTAAAAATGTCATAAAACTTGGACAGTTGAAACAAAGTGTTCTCTGAGGCTCAGTGGACTTTCTAAACAGATTTAATGAAACAATGGTGAATGCTTCGTGCTAAATTCAACTCCATGTATGTTTTTAATGAGGGAACAATGTTATAATATGGTTAAATACTCCACATTTTATATAATATGTGTCCTTTAAGAAGGGATGTTCAGGGTCGGTGATGTTGTTTCTGGTTCACCCTTTCAATGTGACTTAGTAGAACACAAGCAAGATGTTGGTGCCCACCTCAAACAGTCTGTGCTGCAGCCCAGAGCACATGAAGTCAAGGTGGGGTTTCCAGCAGAGGACAGTCCCTGGGATACACATGGACAATGCCCTCTGCTGGCAGCCCAACATGTCATCTATAAATATCTATAGAATAACAGCTAATGGCAACCCAGGCTTACTTGTGATTGTACTGTGGATTTGAAACAACATTAAAAGAAAAGAAAAAAGAAAGTTATTTCATGTTCTTCCATCAGTTTTTTACGTTCCAGACAAGTCGGTTTCAGAACACCCTCAGACAAACGTTAAGGGATTTAATGGAAGACTATTTCTGATTAAATTATACATGTTTTGTTTAAGTGTGTAAATGCAATAAGAAGTAATAATAGTAACCATTTGATCATTATTCTGTATACTTCACGACCAATATGAAGGAAGAATTTATTACCTGAAATTATTAATGTTTTTTTTTTTTTTTTTTAGTTTGGTAGCTAATTAACAAACTACTTAATAAAGAATATGATTAAATGATTACTTTGTATGTGTTGTTTAATAGAAGTTTCCAAGACAAACTGGCTGTCAGAACTGGATATTGGTTACTATGGGTTACCATGACGTTGATCTCTCTAGACTATAACACAACTCATTGTTTTTATGCATTTATTGTCTCAGCAGTGCTCCATTGTAAATGAGACCATGTTCTTAAGGGCCCTCCATGTAGAAATAAAGGTTAAAAAGACCGATACAAAAGTGGTAATAAAATGCAAATACAGTTAGATTATTATTGTAGTAAAGTTTGTTTTATATCAGTTGTTAAATGCTGATTCTACTGATTACATCACTGTCATGTGTGTGCCTCTGGGCTTTCATAAACACAACCTTTAGTCTGTCACTCCACTCAATAATATCTGTCATACTGCAACTTCAAAGAATCCAAAATACCTCAGGATTAATACGGAAAATGACTTTATCATCACTTTTCTAACTATTTCCAAGTTGTGCGTTTCCCGTCTGCAATGCCAAGTCGTCCTAATGTATTTACAAAGCTATAATTATATACAAATGACATTTAGTTTTGTTTGGGGTGGCTTATCTTTAACGCTAATCTGCAGTACCACTATTTTTGCACTCATCAGCACATTCAGTTTAAGATAATTAGCTGTCAGATTGTATTAGTCCTCATATCTGTGGAGCAGTATGCGCCAGGGTTGTTCTTGGGTTAAATAATCTTCTATGCACGTACACACACACACTGTCCGAAGATGAGACTGTGCCAGCTCTTCTCTATAGCCGCTACACACATACGAAATAATGAAAAATTGATACGCTGCTGCAGACCATGCACAGCTCAGCGCCAGTAGTAAATTTGAGAACTGAACACATGAAAGCCCAGCAATTTTTTTCATCAAACTCTGGGGCCTTTTGTAACACACAAGGTTGGCTTGCAACTTTCACAACACGTCGAATGATTTAAAGGAGTAAGAAAAAGAAATGTGTAAACTTTGGACTTATATAAAGATATTGTGTGTTTAGTGCGTGGGGTTTCAAAACATCAATATTTTGTGATAATGGTTAATGATCAGACAGCCTGGCCGCACTGTCATTGGCCATTAGAGTGATGTGAGAAAGTTTTATAGCAAAAACGGACAACAATTGCAAGCCACCAAGTTTCAGTTCTTGGCGCTGTACACAAGGCATTATTAGGAAGTCTATATAGCTATTCTAATAAAGATGTACAATGCGACTTTTTTTGGTGTAGTTTCTGGGTTTCCATACATTTTGAAACATCTGATTACATTGGACTAGGCCAGGACTATTCAACTCAAGGGCCAGATTTTTTTGGAGGGCCATGGCTTCTGAGCCGGATAGATGCCAACACTTTTACAAAATTTGGAGTTGCACATAATATCCACAACACTAGATTTGTTTCAATGATGGTAAAATACTATTTTTAGGGGTGCACGATGGCAGAGCGGCTAGAGCTTCTGCCTCTCAATAAGGAGATCGTGGGTTCGAATCCCAGACCACCCCAACATCGTGGTTTCGAATTCCGAACCACCCTAACATCACACGATCTCTCTGTGTGGAGTCTGCATGTCCTCCCCGTGTTACCGTGGGTTCTCCGGCTTCCTCCCACCGTCCAAAGACATGACTGTGTAGGTTAATTGACAACTCTAAATGGTCCCTAGTGAATGAATGTGAGAGTGAATGGTTGTCTGTCCATGTCTCTGTCTCTCTGTGTCAGCCCTGCGACGAGTTGGCCACTGTCCAGGGTGTACCCCGCCTAAGGCCCAAAGTAACTGGGATAGGCTCCAGTCACCCACGAACCCTAACGGGAATAAGCGGTGGAAAAAAAAAAAAAAAAAAAAGAAAAAAAAAAGAATGAATAAAATAACTATTTGTATATTAGATTGTTATGGAAAAACATAATATAAAAATATTTTTGCTTGCTACTGAACCAGAATTAAACTAAGACAGGATACAAACCAGCTCTGAACCATGACTAAGCAAGCCAGGTCTAAACCAGGACAAACCAGGCCTGAAGCAGAATTAAACCAAGAAAGTAAAAACTAGAACAAAATCAGAATTAAACAAGGTAACAAGAGAAAATATAAGGTTTGATACTTGAGACTGGGTTCGTGGACCAGATGTGATTATTTGGAGGGCCTGATCTGTCCATGAGTTATCCAGTTCCATGAAAACGTAGTGGCTAAAACATCAACCAAACACATTCACAGTACGTTTTCACACTATGTACTCTTGACCAAAATCTTCAAGAACCTCGTTGATGCCCAGCTCCTGACAGTTTACCAAATATCAAAGGCAGACGTCACATTTACAACAGGGTCAACTTAGTCCTGTTACTTTGACAAACCACTTTTCCCTCACTACGCCCAACAACACTGACAACAAGTTTAACATAGGGAAGCGTTCAACAAGGCCAGCCGAAGATTGACAGAATTCCGCTTTCTCATTATTCCGTGTGCACTTCCCGGCTCTCTTTGTGTTCGAGGCAGACTCAGGAACATATTTCCCAGAGGAATGATGCAGCAAACGCCAGCTCTGCGTGCGCGGGAGGTGGGCGTGACTGTTTAACAGACATATGCATTTTCCACTATTCATTCACTTTGCTGTACTTTTCCTTGGGGACGTCCATAACATCTGCGCTTGTGGTAGAATGCTGCATAATGGCCACCTGTATTTCACGACACGACCAGCATTTTGTGATAGCGACGCAGGCTTACCGAGAATGACTGGTATAATTGCTAGATGACACCGTCCCCCAGGAAGTTAAATGTCTATATCAACATGGACACTCCATTGTTATGCTGCCATTTCCCGCGCTTGATTTATGCCAGGCACAAAACAAAGATAATCAGTTCCCCAGTGCAAAGCTTTATCTCGTGGCATTTGTTTTACTGTGCCAGGAAGAGGATATGCTTTCACTGTCCAAAGCAATATAATGTCGTTACTGTGAATGCGAAATGGTCTGAGTGGATAAAGGAAAAGAAAAATCCTGATAAAAAGTGGATGAGTAAATTTTGTTATTTCCTTCATGCACAACAACTATTTATTCATGAAGAGAAACACATGGTCCATCTGGTAAACAAACTAAATTACATACAAATTGAGAAATATCTGGAAGAGGACAGCCATTAATGCGTGAAGTGCTCAGCCTGGCGTGTCTAAACTACTGGCCAAATGATGTCCTTAGACCAATTTTTCTTAGTCCTCAGGCCTCCTGGAGAACTGGCCTAAACAGGCATAAGGAATAATATAATAAGTAGTGTATTTTGTGGCAAGTTTTAAAAATCTACATTTTATAAAATCAATATCAACTCTTTTAGTGTGTCCTAATGTGCTTCTAAGCCTGAATAAAGGTCTAGTGCAGTGGTTCTCACACCAAGTACCACTAAATTAAAGATTATGCCTTTCAAGTACCACCAGGTCTATAATAGTTACTTATTATAGACCTGGTGGTACTAATTACTTCCAGGTAATTAGCCCTTAATTAGGGCTAAACCAGGTTTAAAGTTGGACTACATAATCTCTACAGCAGTTTTAACCAAGAAATTACCCAAATGAAGATTAAACAGTGGATAAAATAAATTGAAATTAAGAAAAATATATTAGACCTGTACAAGAACTTTAGAGTCAGAAACAAAATTCACAAACAAAGGAACTTGCTTTGGCGTAAGGTGCAACATGTAACAATTAATAAAACAGTAGCAAATATATAAAAGAAGGCATGCAAAAAAATACAATAAAATAGACTTGGATTCTATACAGAAAATTTACGGTTGGCTAGATAGTAGTGCAAATGTGGCAGTGCAAATAGTGCTGCTTATATTATATGATTAAAGTGGCAGGTGTTATAAAGTGTTCATGAGTCCAACGGCAGAGGGATAGAAACTGTTCGTGTGGAAAGGAGGTTCTGGTCTGGATGGACCGTAGCCTTCTGCCTGAGGGGAGGGGCTCAAATAGTCCATGTCCAGGTGAGAAGGGTTCGCTGTGATCCGACCTGTTCGTCCCCGAGTCCTGGAGACGCACAGGTCCTGGACAGATTGAAGGCTGCAGCCGATCACCTTCTCAGCAGAAGCACAATGAGAACCACTGGTCTAGTGGCTCAGTCTGACCTGTGCTAGATGCACATACTGCCCTCTACTCTATGGCGCTCAATTGGCTTTGTCTGTTTCATCATGTGGCCCTTGATGAAAAAGGTTTGAATAACCCTGCACCAGGCGCAATAAATCAGAGATCAGACACGTTCAAAAGCTTGCTCTGAGTGCTGCAGGGACATTTAAGACACGTCTTCTGCATCACGCAATGCAAATAAAAAGATGCAAATTGGTAAATTGGCAAATTTAGGTTTTTAGACAACCAGCCCATAGACTGGAACAATATGCAATGACAGAAAGTAAGAAACTGAACTACCCTCATCGCCAGGGTCGGTCTGCAAATGGTAATCAGCCCAATACTATAAATAAATAACTATATTTTCCTTGTTAGGGAATAAGGGCATTTGATTGTATGTTTTATGTCTAAGCCTGAAAGCAGTAACAACTATCAAATAAACTAAATTTAAACTAGTTATGTAAGAATTGGGCTTGGATACATGTACTGCATGTAATAATTCACACGGATAAGACTACACTTGCATGAGTGAACACATATATTTGCTATTGTTAACAAATCTTCCAGTTGGCCTAAAACAAAACTGCTGTTGTTGACACTATCTAGTCAGAGGATGTGAACTGTAAATGTGAAGACAATGACTGGAAAGGCCAGCCCACTTAACACAAAAGTAATGTTTTAGTAGGATGACTTTAAGATATTCTTTTTAAACTGATGAGAAATTGTTGTTGAATTACATACTAACACACACCTTAGTTCATGCATACAAATGCAGGGGGTAAAAGAAAAGATTATAGTGAACAAATCATTTTACCTTGGCATTGATTTTATTATCTTTGCTCCTCACTAGTTTCAACAAAAACTAGAAAATTAAATACACACGCAATAAAACAAAAATATAAGATTTTTTTCTCTTTTAGGAATTTGAAGCTATATATTTACACTTTATATATAAATAACGTATTTGCCAGTCAAATGTATTAATGTTCACTTGTTTCCATTATCCCCGTGCCTTTGGTCCTTAGGCGGGGTTATAACCAATACCAAACTATATAAGTAACCTCATTCTCTTATAAGAGTCTGTTGAATTATACTACTATTACAACTGCTACTTCTACTACTACTTCTATATTCATTTTACAAGGTTGATTGTACACAATGTTCTTTAGAAAATGTACTTGAAACTAAATTATACAACGATATGGCTGCTTTACACCACCACAATCGGCAACGGTACAGTTCAATACAAAGTTGAACCCGCGACCTGGTGTGTAACTGCAAAACGCTTAGAAACAAAAACATCATAAAGTGCAATATAATCCAGGGCAGTAGATAAGAGGCCCTCGACAGCAGGTTGCAATGAGATGTGTTTGCGAATCATGATTGCCTCTGTGCCAAATGAGGAACAAAAGATCTGACAGAGCCAAGGCCAGGCCAGCTATTCTAGTTGGTGACGCTGGTTAGATTTTTGGGGTTTTTGTCCCCCCTCTATGGTCAAATCAAATCAAATCAATTTATTTTTATAATGCCCAAAATCACAACAACAGTTGCCTCAATGGGCCACAGGTAAAAGCAGTTCAGATAACTGTCCCAGAATGCCCCTGTCCTTTGACCCTCCTTCGCGGCGAGGAAATAAACTGGCGTTGAATAGGCAGCATGCATTACACAATGAATGGTCAAAAGGTGAAGGATCTTTGCATGATAAAACCCAATAAACTATCTGCCATAAAAGGACAACTGTCGAAATTGGACTGGTGGAATAAAGCAGATTTATCAATGGCAGATGCATTACTAGAATACAAAATCACTGCTTTGCTCCCATTTGAACTAAATACACCTGTAAGTTGAGTAATAATTTTCATGACCCAAACTGCACTCACAAGACCACAGACGTGCAGGAGTTCATACAAAATCAACTATGTATACACAGAAGAACTTTAGAAAAAAAAAAACTCTCCTGCCTTCTACTTTCTGCTAAACCGAGTAATAAAAATGTTGGTTGATTAATGTCATGTTTCCACTAGTTCACTTTGGAGTGGATTGGAACAGTCCAGGAGTGTCTCTGCAGTTTGTGAACCGTATTGACCCGTTTAAGTGATTCAAAGTGGGCCCTGTGAGGTAATAGCTTCCAAAGGGCTCTGGCTCGCTTTGGCCCTTGTACACTTTTGAGCAAAACTCTTCTTCTTCTGAGAAAACTCTCAGACTCAGGTGAAAGAAGATGGCAAAAAGCAAAAAAAAAAAAAAAAAAAATATCACTATCACTTTCTGACTTGTGATAAACCTCCACATTTTCATTCATGTAGCTTATATGTTGAACTGTCAGACAAAGCAGCAAAACAGTAAAATGTTTCCTGCTTTGATGCATGGCACTGAACATCGAGACTGAACATCTAATACTGCACTTCCAGTGTACGTATAATGCATCTAATTTCCAAATATAGAAGGTTAAATGCGGCGTAGATGTTCAGAGAAGTGAAATAATTGCAGAAAAAGTTGGTGGGTTGTGTCCTGTTTGATGTACCTTCAGCTGTGTCTCCAGGTATTTCTAAACATCTTTTTGTGAATCGCTGAGGTTGGCCTTGAATTAAAAGCATAATTCAGGCACAATATTGATTTTATTTTATTAAGAAAACATTTCTTATGTTTGGGTGACATCAGGTATCAGTGTTAAAGCTCTCCGTGAACCAGTCTGGCGGCTAAATGACTTGATTTTACAGCCATTTATAGGCTGGATTCACTTTCTGGAACGTGATGATGTCATAACCTCAGATGGTGGGCTAGAGCAAATTTTCCGTTTTGACAGCTTGCAGCATACACTGCAGATAATAATTCTGCATACATAAGGTCACAGAGAACCCGCAGGCACATGAGCAGAGGAGAGCACCTGCAGTAAGAAAACGCGGTCGGTTGGCAGCTCTCGACGTTGAGTAGCTATAGTTTTAAAGTGAGTTGGATCGATATGTGGGAGTGAATTGCCAATTTCAGTTTGTTCTGTTGAAATGGGCTGGCGCTGCATTCTTTGGAGGCCCGCACCTGAGATTGAAAAGAGACGGGAGGGAGAAGAAAGCACGATCTTCATGTAATCGCCGCTACCATTATGGGCATCATTGTAACACGTTTATTAGTTCTTATGCAATGTAAACTTTGGTCCCAATAAGACCAAGACCTCTGACTATTTTAACTGGAATGACCCACAGCTTGGTTGCTTTTATCTATGTTAAATGTTATTTAAATAACTCAACAAATTAAAAACAATGATATGGCATAGAACTTATCATGTGAACCACAATTTTACAGTTAAAACAAGACGTAACAAGTTACATTATATCTAATTTTTAACTTCAATAAAGTGAGGGCCCTCAGTACAATTATAAAGTTCAATTTACATGAGCAACTTTACAAGGGGATCCCCTTTTAGGGTGTTCTCGTTAAGTTAAGTGCTCGTTTAGTGCGCACAATAAAGTTCCATTTTTTCACTAATTATTCGTTTGCATGGGATGTGCATGAGTTGGGGAGTGCGTTAGTGAGTGTTTGGAAGTGGACGAGTGCTTTGCGCTTGATTTTGTGCACACTTCTGCAGCTGTGCAAGACTAATAGGTCCCTCATCAGCTTGTGGCACTCAGGCCTAAAAAAAACAGTGAGTTTTGCAAAATAAAGGCATTAGTGTTTATTTTGAAACTGCAAATTGCCACTCGACTGGTGTAAAACTTGTCATTTGGACTTAAAATATCATATGCAAATCTATCTATGCAATTCCTTGTTCTCACAAATGCAGTTTCCATTGTTGTGGTCACTGTTAATCTTTAATTGTTTGAATTTCAGTTTTGTTTATGTGCAATTTAACATATCGTTTTGGAGACTTGGAACTGCAGAAGCAACGATTCTAAGTTGTTTTTTTAATTTGAACTGAGATGTTCGATTTTTCCTGTATGCTGTACAAGGAGGCCCTACATGGATCTATCTATGAGCTTTGAAATGCAGCAGAGACACCTAATGCCACTGAGAGCACACAAGTGCGCGATAACAGAAGACCTTCCAGAGGAACTACTTAGAGGGAATTATCAGACCAAACTGAAACAAGGAGAACAGAGTGAGACAGAAGAGTTTTCCTGCTCTGACACAAGATCTGCTGATCCTACGCCTGATGAGGAGTCATCCTGTTATGCTGCACCGAGACCATTTAGGGTTATTTCTATTCTTGTATTTCACGGCTCAATGTGCTTTAATGGCCTCACCAGAAGAAATAAAGTTCTATTGATTGATTGAAACCCTTATATGGCTACAATGCTGTTTACTAGTATTTACATGCATGGATTTAAATCGAATAAAATGTATTATTGCGGCATATACTAAGGCTGTGGAATATATTGCAACTGAATCTAAATCAAATTGCAAAGGCTACAATTATTTAGATACCTGAATGTCCTTGGCAGAGAACAAAATATCCTTTCTCTGTACAGAAAAATATTTTACGCTGCAAAAAACATGTTCTGAAATGTATGGGCTTCTTGTATTGGTTCGTCATTTCATATTCAGTCCTCTAAATGTTAATGCTACTGGAGTTGTTTACTACTTGCTCTCTCAACAGAATCCTAAAATAAAATCCATCAAAATAAATTGCAAAACTAATACTAATACTTCAGAAAGATTGCAATTTTGGTAGAGAGTTTTTTCCAAAATTGTGAAGCCATACGTCACACATTGTTAACTATATGTTAGTAAAACAGGCATAAATCTAATCTTGGTGCAGCAGTTAGGCAGGAAAAGAACATGCATATTTACACTCGCTATGAGATAATAGTCAACAATGTTTCAATGGGTGAAGTCCACTGACTCTTTGTTGACAAAAGTAGCAGAAAGCGCTTATGTCTTGTAAACACACTCCTGGCATCAAGCCCTACTCAATAACCCATGTCCCAGGCATGGGCCAGACTTAGAATTGTACTTGTAGTTGACAGTGTGCCCTTAATCAGCCACTCTTCTACTGTCCGGTATAAAGGTGTCTCCCTAAAAACGTAAACTCATTAGCATGATTTGTAAAGACACCTCCTTTCATTACAATTCAGGTGAAGTCTTCATGCTTACCAATTGTGATAGTGTCAAAAGGCCACAGCACTCAATGTCCGTATTGGCAAACCTCTCCACTCTTGTCTCTGGGCAGCAAATATCCCCCAAAATCAATCAGTTGCTTCTGTCTATTTTCTTCTTTGGAAATAAATCGCCTGAAGCCATCACAAAACTATGCAGTGTTTTCCCCCTCGACAAAAGTCTGACCATTAGGAAAAAAATGTACACTTCAAACTTCTGTGTCCTCTTCATTGCCGTGAGCGAAATCAACACAAAAAAAAGAGTGGAATTTGTAAAGCTGTGTCTTTGAAGCGCGCCCCAGTGCCCGTAGCGATGGACTACAGAGGATGGCTGCTCATATGGACGCTTAAAATGTCAAAAATCCCCTCCAAAAACTGAAACGTGATTGTCTTCTTAGGCTTGCCCCTGTAGAGCAAATGGCATATGCATCCAGTCATATCTAATGTTGGGGAATACAACTTTTTTCTGCTCCGGGGCACAAAGCCAGCTGCCTTTTTGGTTTTGGATTACGCTATGCTTGGTCAGACAATAAGGCCACTTTTGATTGCAATTCGCTAAGAAGAACATAAAATAAAACATTTGAGGTGCACCTTGAGCGTTTTTGCTTGAGGTTAAAGTGTGTATGACAGGCTTTCACGTTCACATAATTATTACTTTATTTGGTTGGATAGTCCCTGTGTCAAATATTTATCATAGTTTTACATCCGTCAAGTCAAGAAAATCTGAAAAAGAAAAGTTCCAATTTACAGGAAGTGTAGCACCGTGTTCTATAACACAATCACTCTGTCATCAATCAGCGTCATTTCATCCAACATTTAAGAACAATTTAGGAGCAAGGAACACATTTTGGGACACTTGAGCATTAACTTATAAAACTAAAGGTGTTGTCTTGTGTTTTTAATAGTCAAATAATAACTATTGTGTAAAATAGACAAAATCTGGCCCTTGTTTACAGTATAGTTGCTAGGAATTACATCTGACGCTCACGTCGAACCAGGAAGTAACATTAAAACCAACACCAACATTTTCAAACAAGGGGAAAATTAGGTAATATTTTTAGTAAAAGGTAAATAAAATCATGTTAACTATGTCTTAATGAAGTGCGTAGTCTAATGTGCAGTTTAAGCACTCTACCATGGAGACGGGTATTGCTTAGCCTGGAATGTTACGCATTAATTTAAGTCATAGTTACAGGTCAGCTCTGTGAAGAGGCCAAGAGAGGGAAGTTCGAGGATATTAAATGTAACGTTCCAGACGAGCAAATAGCAGACATGTCACAGAAAAGTTACGTATATTGCATTTTTAAAGCAATTTGCCAGTTGGCCAATTGGAAACAAACAAAAGGTAAATGCTGCTGTATAATGAGAAACTTCACACGATCACATGCTGTAGAGAGGTTTAATGGCCGCCCTACCTTGGACTAGAGTCAAAAATCAGAAAGAGATTATGGAGTTATTTGAGCCAAGATCAAGATATAGATTCTAATTTACATGTAATTAGCACGTACAGCTTTGGACTGTTCTTTAGTTCTGGACGCAGGAGCAATGAGTCAAGGCCTTTGAGTCAGAAGGTGTTCAAAGGGAAATTGCAATCTGATTCATGACAGGGCCAAGTTTTAACATTAGGAAATTATGATTTGCCTTTTTATATGGTTTAAGATGGAATGTATCGTATCTTTATGTGCACATTGTAAATTTGAACTACTATAGTAGATGAAATCTGAGCTGTAAAGGGTCACTTTTTTACCATTAAAGGAAAGGAAGTCCTTGAACTATAACATTTTGTTCCTTGTAAACTGCAATATTGATCTAAATTGGCCAAGTAAAAAAAATGGGTTCATTTACTATATTCAAAACAACAGAACTGATATGACTTCATGTCTATAGTTCATTTAATTGATTGGGACAGTGCAGTTAATGAACATACATGATATACATGCTGTAAACACGTCAGTTTGTAGCCGTGCGATCATTTCCATACGCATGCCCCACAACACACTCTCCTTCATACACCAGCATATTGTACGTGTTTTCAGCAGTACTACACTGGAGGAAACCTATGCGGACACATGGAGAACACGCAAACTCCACAAAGAAATGCCCCATGCCACCCGGGAGTCGAAGCTTCTTGTTGTGAAGTGAAAGTGCCATAGTGCCATTTCATCTTAACAAGCTACGGATTTTCATTTACATGTTTTTATTTAAAGTGGCCATTTGACATTTTTGACAGAATTCTACATGTATCACTTGGAGTCTTCATTTTTCAAATAATCACATCAAAGTACAGGGATGTGGGCAGGGATAGTAAATGAAAACAGGATATTTGTAAGCACTCAAATTTCAGTAGCAGGATTACTTCAACATGCATGAATCAATAAAAATACAATTTTGAGTAAACACCATTGTAACAGGGTTAAATGTTAATTAAAGGTGATTCTGCATAATATATCCACATACCGTTTAATCATGCTGCATAATACATGTTCCAGGTCCACCAGCTGCTTTATCTACAGTGTTCCATTGTATGTCATTAAAAGTATTTAGTTCCATAGAGCAGGTGATGACACCAGGTCAAGTTACTGATCAGATCAATGGAGGGGCGACCATAGTAGAAGATGTATTTCAAGTTTTTATTTCTTTTGTGGGGTGCACAGTGGTGGAGCGGTTAGAGCTAGTGAATGAATGTGAGAGTGAATGGTTGTCTGTCCTTGTCCATGTCTCTGTGTTTACCCTTCGACGAGTTGGTCACTGTCCCCGCCTAAGGCCCAAAGTCACTGAGATAGGGGTCGTGGGTGAAAAATAGAAAAGTGCACTTTTAAGACTTGGGAACATTGAGAAAAGGTTTTTATTTAAAGAAGCCTACATCAGAGTTTTAAAATGGTCAAAATGTATCGCTAGATTTTCCGCAGCAATGTATTATACTTCAAACTACTTTCTGCTAGCACCTTCTAAAAATGTGACTAAACATTGTAAACTGCCTTCTAATTTTCAATAATAAAGGGCAACTTTTATGGTTATTATCTAAATTAATTAAATCTTAAGTATGCATAATTTGGTATTAATGGTAGCCACATAAAAGGTTTCTCTTTTATTATGGAGCTTTTGACCTTGATATGAATTTTACTGGCAGTGCAATAAAAAAGAAATTGTCGCTTCTGACTAAAATCTGTGTTTTAGGATCGGGTCTGTTGAGAAAATATTTTATGCTTTGGTAATTTTTGCTCATTCTTTAAAAGTGGAGTAAAGTTAATTAGTTTAAACATTTAATTATGCCCATGTTGAAATTTGACCATTCATATTCTTATCTTTCATGATTCAGGGTTCATACACCTTTTTAAAAGTAATATTCAACCACTTTTCAATCACCCTCAAAGTAGAGTCACAAGTTTTTTCCAGCATTTTTATACTTTTTTTTTTATACTTGTTTACTTACTTTTTTTCCCCCAAATTCAGGAAGGTCACAAACTTCCAAATGTATATACGTTTTTGAAATTAATAAACATTTAAAATATTTGTATCCGAATACGCACTTTGAGACAAGAAATGGGCTCGGCGAGATGTGCTTAGTTGGAAATTTTTGATAAATCACAAGTAATTTTCTCTGTTTAGCGCTGCCCCGTTCAAATCATTAATTAGAGGAAAACTCTGCCACTGAACTCAGGCGCAGAAATCATTTTGAAGGCGGCATATAACGTTAAAACACCAGCACTAAGCAGTCATATCTGCAGTTTTAGAGTAGTTCAAAACGACAATTTTAAGACCTATTTACAGCTTTTTACTGTCAAAATGTATAGGATAGAGATTGCAAGTTTAAAACACTTTTTCCAAAATTCAAGCACTTTCCCTACCTTGAAAACACTGTATTAAGATTCAAACCTTTCAGGGATTTCAAGCGCCCGTACAAACACCGATGATTAGTCTTTAGAATTTGTTGGAAGTGCAAGCGTTTAATGATTTTTCTAAATGATTGTTCTTCGAGAGAGCGCATGTACGTCTGTAAATGTTCGCTGCGCTGTTATGGTCATTACGGGCTAAATATTACCCAGATACAGCTTGCTGACTCACGGCTTACATAAAATCCCAAACTAATCCTCAACTTCTCCGACGACCCACTCCCACCCCAAAACCTTCCACGCCCCGCACGAGTCGACATCGGAATGAAACGTGATTGATATCCAAACAATGCGATATGAGGAGGGTTTTTTTTTTTTGGCAGCTTGTTTTCTCTCGCGCTCAATGGTTATCTGACGTTTTACAGCTACGGGCTCAGTGTTATGAGATTGTGAAACAGCCCTTGCACACAGAGGAGTGGTGACGATACTTCCAGAGGATTATAGGCTACTATATCTCACTACAACTCCGCAGTCCTCTGGCTAGTACTTCGCCCCGCACGACTCCACGCCGAGGTAAGGCTCCGTCTGACATTCTCTGTAGCCCAAACAGCATTCGAGTATGTGTGAAATGCACTGGGAAAATACAATGGTGTTGTAAATGGTGTAAAAGATGCAAGTGTTTGTGTATTTTATGTGAATCGGTTGCTCTGTTAATTTGGGAACGCTTCATAATAACTAGACCAGTTCTTGCGTCTTTGCATTGGCTTCCTGTACATTTTTGAATAGATTTTAGGATTTTGTTGTTTGTTTTTAAATCTTTGACTGGACTGGCCCCACGGTACATCTCGGACCTCATCCAAATTTACGCTCCTTAATTCCAGGGGTCGGCTCCAAACTCTAGAAGAATCTTCCCCCACACATCAGAACAGTCCCGACAGTGAACAGTGCTTTAAATCTCGTCTTAAGACTCACTTTTATTGTCTGGCTTTTAACGCTGCACGAGTTGTGTGGTCCTCTGTGTTTGAATACATTTTAATGCTTTTATTTATGTATTTATTTGCTACTTTATTGTTTTGCTTCTTTGATTTCACCAATACTCTAGCCCTAATCCAAACGTTAATCATGTTTTTTGTCTAAAAAGAAATAGGAAAAGTTGTTGAAAATCATTACCATGCTAATTGTTGTGGTAATTTATTTGTAAGTACTATTCACCTTATTCCATCCCGCCCACTTTTGCCGTTTTTTGCCACAGATACGCACTTTTGTAGTAAACGCAATTCCGTTTGACGAGAACTCCGTTAAAGCAAATGACGAACGAGGGAAAAGTCTCGCCGCTAAAATGTTACATAAAGTAGATTGATTTGTGTAAAATGTTTAATGAACATGAGCAACAACAAGTCAACAACGCTCCGATTTCCTGGTCAGTCTGAAAACGGCTTTTTAGTCCATGTAGAACTTATTTTCTGTTGAGCTCGTCTGCTCCATGTAAACTAATACAACAGAAACAAGATGGCGGCGCGTACAGCAACTTCCGGAATAAGGTGAATACATTTAAAATAAAAAATGTATTGATTAATTGACACTAAGTACAAATAGTTCACAACTAATTAAATACTCGAATAACCGTTAACTAGTCTATACACAGACTCCAAAACATGCCATGAGCTGAAAGAGCAGGAAATACACAAAAATGACACGGCGAATGTGTACATTTTGTCTTTTTGATGAAAGCACTATTTCGTCTGTAAACATTCTCCACCATGACGTCCTCAAAAGGCTTCACTTCAGCTTTATCTGCGTCCAATTCTGAGTAAAAACTGGCCTTTTGCATTCTAAACAACTAATCGATTAAGTGAAAGAATAATCGCTTGACCAACCGATTACCAAAAGCAGCCCTGATGGATACGAACATCTTTTAACTACTTTTTAAGAGGCTTCAAATTTTTCCCAATAAATATTCCTGAATGAGCCACAACAAGTTAACAAAGTAAATATTTTTCATGGTGTAGTGTGTCTGATTATTTGATATTGAGTCAAAAAGTTAACTTAAGGTATAATGCACACTTATTCATGTCTTAACAGCATAAATATTTAGTGTTGTCCTTTAATATATGTCATATGTTATGGCACAGCATGTAGTTCATGAATTGGTTTTAATGATAAACTAAATAATATATAAATCAACTAACTAAATAAATAAGTAGGGATAGACTTTGAAAGAAAAAAAAAAAAACCACTTCCCCTTTCAAAGCTTTCATTTATGACTCTGTTTGAAGGACATTTTTATCACAGTTAGCTAATAAATGACACGTAAAGTTCCTCAATAATGAACCACGATAGACATAAGCTCATTCAGTCGAGACTATAACAAAAGGACTGAATGTAAATGTAATAAAAAAAAAAAAAAAAAAAAAAAAAACAGCAACAAAAAAAACGTTAGCCACATAGCAACTGTCTAAGTATTTTTTCAAGGTTTTGCAAAGAAAAAATAAACAAAACAAAGAAAACGTATCAAAAAGATTATGCATTTTTGAGTAACACTTCACAATCCTTAAACTTTTTTTGGCCTGAATAAAACATGAACAGAGACTTTATTCATAGTGAACAAATAATTTATTAAAAATGATTGAGGCTTATTAACTTAAATAATACCCGAACCCTAACCTAATTGAATTGTTACCCAAATATCTAACCACACGCCTTTAAAAGCTTAACTAAAGCAGCAAAATTCAATAGTACAAGCACAATACAAAGCCAAACTGCCTGTGAGCAAGGAGGAGATGTAAAGTGATATGGCTGGGGTATTTTTAGAACGGTACTGGCAGCGTTGGGCAGAAGTTGGGAAGCTTAAGGGTATGTCTGCGTGTTGATGTGTTTTTGTGTGCTTAGTTTTGTTGGTACGGCCCCAAATGGAACCAGTTGGTGGGTGAAATGTAAATCGAAAACGGTTTTACTAACAGAGCGTAAAATAACTTTTAAGGTGTTTGACTTGGATTTTGCCTGTTCTAAGAAAACGTTCCTATTGTACGTTGTTATTCTTGTTGTGGTTCTTGAATTAGTTTACGAATCTGAAGAGTGAGTAGTGGAAGATACTGAAGCAAAAACACAAAAAATGTACTTGTAGCCCTGTCACCATAAAAAAAATTGAAGTGTGATAAATTTCTACAGAATGTGTCACCATAAAAGATAGTATTGAGACTACTTTAGGTCACTGACAGCAAGAGAATCATGAGTTGCAATGAATAAATGGCACAATGAAACACTATTGTGGTTAGTTGGTGTCGATAATAAGTCATAAATGTTGCTTATTTCACTCTCTACAGCTCAAATCGTATCAAAAAACAAAGAAAACGTTTGTAAAAGTGTAAAGAAAATGCACACAATCAATACTGAGCCCCAAAAATATTGTTTTTTCAATCGTACGTTAAAGTTGATAGTAATTATTTTGACAGGTCTAGGTGTCTGAGTAAAAGTTTTGAAGTTTCGGTTTAAAAATGTACTTTAAAAAAATAGCAGCTCCTTCAAATTTTTAGATTGATTTTGATAAAGATCCGATCTTTGGTTAACAACAGTAGCACTCAAATCAATTTAGCAATTTTGATCATCTATAAGCTTGATAATTTGATGTATATATTTTTATTTGTTCAATTCTGGGGCTCAAACTAAACAATAATCATGATAAAAAATAATTGCTCAAATCATATGAACAGAGCTATATACTTTCCAGTCCAGTTGAAAAATGTACTGAAGTAGAAGTAAACAATTATCCACTATAGAAACAACTAAAATACAGAAGAAATGGCAATAATGTCACTCAAGTACAGTACTTTTACTTTTGTATGTTGTTACTTTCCACGACTGATGCTGCGTTCATGTGGTCCTTGGGAAAATGTTGAAAAATGCACATGAACGCTCGAAAGTCAGGAAAACAAATCGGGAACTCTGGTGAGAAGTTGCTGCCCGACTTGACTTCACCGGCCGTGTGGAGAAAATCAGCTGATTTATCAAACGATCTCATTTGAGGTCATTGACTGACTCCAGTTATCTGGTTTACTGTCAGTCGTTTATGTCATAAGGACAACACATTTGCGCAAGAAAGACCCACTAGTGTTTTCCCCCAACCCACTTATGCCACAGACTGCCACTGTTAACTGCTGGTTATGCTAGCAAAGGTTTATTTTATAGAATATCTTTTTTCACAATTAGGGTTTAGCACTTTGGGGCAGGGTAGTTAACAGAGTCTCGGCAGAACTGGGAAAAAAGGACACCTAAAGTAGATACGATGGGATGTTTTCCAAAACAAATAACATTAACATTAGCTTTTGGAAAGACTAACAATAACAAATCTCCCTGTTAGTGCTAATAAACTGTTCAGGAGCACAGTCTGTGATTTTATAATTGTTGACATGAAGATCCCACTTTTTCGAGGTAAAAGCAAGTCAGAGGGCCGACATCTCACCCCAGAAACCAGAGTTTCTGAGGACCACATGAATCAGTCTCCCACCTACAAATGACATGCCTGCACACTATGAGATATTTGGTAACGCCGTTGAATCTTTCCATGACAATACTAAAATAAAACATGCAGATTCCATTTTAGCACTTATCATTTACCCTATAATCTTTTTGTAACGTATTGTGCCATCCCAGCTGGTAGTTCTAAATTAAAAATATAATCCTGAAGTGTCATCAGCCAACATTAGCACCCAAAGGCAGGCAAAACTTTTTGGTTTATATGGTTAATTTTCTCTCTTCACATAGACTTTCATGTGCAACAACAAACTTGTCCAATCGGCTTCTGAACATGATTTATTATTTCACTTAGTCCACTTGCATCCATTGATTTCCATGGGACATTGTAGCTTTAATGGTTACTTTCTCCAAATGCATAAAGATAAAGATCAGCCCTCAAAGTCGCACCTACACTCATTTATCTTTATAATCTTGTATTTAACGAGATTTTGACAGAATGTTTAAGCCCATTTTCAGCCAGATCTAGTTCATGCAAAAAACTAAATAAGAAATCTAAAATCCCCTCACTACATTATTTTTGTAACTAAAATGTGTGCAAACAACCAAAAAATTTAAACCAGACTGAAATGTCCAAACTGATTGAAATTTAAGATGTTTTATCGTTCACCTGCAGTGTCTCGTGTCACAGAAGCCAACACAACTCTTATTTACATGTTTACTTTACTCAACACCCCAATGTTTTTTATGCTCTGTTGTGTTTTATTCGTTTTTGCTTTCCCTCCGTATGAGATGGTTGTAAATGGGCAGGGCAGGCAGACGTTTGGCTGTGTGTTCGCCCTTGCCCGCTCTTCACAGGACATTAAACAGCACCACTCCGAGCCTCTCATTCTCCCCAATACCCTCCATCAGCCCCAGCCGCACTCGCACACTCACCTTGTTTTGTGTCTTTTAACAGAACTTTGGACAGAAGCCTAATTACCAGATTAATTTGACGGGTGCCTTTAACTCTTGTTTGGCATTTGGGATCCCATTTTGAAATGAAATATAAATCAGTTATACTGTTTTCAGCGGCGATAAATTCAATGTCACTATGCGAGCGGTGAAATGGTTTGGAATGTGTGTGTTTGTAAGCCAAATAGATAAAAATATAATTATTCAAAGATGAAGCATTCCTATAAGAAATTAAATCAGCATTTAGAAATTACCCAATTGAACTCACATGCCAACGCCAAATTAAGAATGTGGAGTAGTACAAACAATGCTGAGTGTTCCCAGATTGTACTTTCACAAGTGATTTGTAATAATAAGGCGACAGATAAACTTTGTGGGGACTACTGTGTTGTTCAATTTGTGCCAAAGTCATAGGAAAAGAAAAGCAAATAAGTACTTCATTGACAGCTTTGGGAAGTAACTAAATACATGTACCGAAAATGTATCTTCCGAATACAGATTTAACTGTATTCTAGTATCAGAGCAATACACTGTAATAATTAATCAGGAAATTTAAACCTCGAAGTGCACTGAATTTGTGAGAAAAATTTAAAACCTAGCTGTTGTAATGAGTGTATGTGCAATTCTACCTTCTCTAATTTATGATAAAGATTTTCTTATCTTATAAATAAATGCAGAACGAATGGGCAAACTTCAGGCAGCAGTTTTTAACTCTACAAAATACATTTTATTGCAGGTATTCAGCATTCCGTAACAAACATTTTCATAGTACTCTTCCCATCACTGTTCAACAAATACTAGAGGAGCAAACTTTACATTCAGCACTACCGATAAGTGATGACCGATTGATTTTGTTTTGATCTGATTTCAAGTAATACTTTGGCAAGTATCGCCATATCAATCGAATGCTGATACCAATGATTTTTGGATTGAATGCATTTATATATTAAACTATGAAGAATTTTACTTTGGCGTGTAGGTTAGATTTAATTTTGTCTTGCCCCAGTTTGAACTGGACAAAAAAAATACATATGCAGATAAACTAACATAAAAAATAGTTTATTTTAAAAAACTGATGAAGATTTGTTTCAAGATTTTTTTTTTTTTTTTTGACAAATCTCAAAGCCCCAACATGTAACGTTTTTGCCATAAAATAGACTATAATAAAAGTATGTTTTTTGGATGTTTTTGATGCACTAAAAATTTGTAAAAAACTGGGGATGCAAGATACATCACAACTGGATCAAAATGTAATCGCAAAGACACGGACACCCGCGGCTGTGTACGTGTGCCTTTGTATGAACACGTCCAGTCACAGACGGCGTATCATTTATAACACATTGACACTGAAAGGAATAAGGAATCATTCTGCTTTCAATGTTGTATGCAACTATCAGGGAGCTGTGAATGAAATGGCCTGGGGTAGGCTCCCATAAGCTACGGCTTCAGTATGAATATATATGTGTGTGTGTGTATGTATATATGTATATATGTATGTGTGTACGTATGTGTTTATGTATGTGTTTATGTATGTCTGTGTGTGTGTGTATATGTATGCACGCACACATGTACATGTATATATGTCGGTATGTGTGAGAAAAGAGCCCAAATAAACTAAACTACAAAAAAAAAAAAAAAAGAAAGGCTGCAATTACGTTTTTTGCAAACAACAAAACATACTGTCCTATTGTACAAACCCTGTCCTCTACAACAGTGATTCCCAACCAGGGGTACGGGGACCCCAAGGGGTACGTGAGGAATTACCAGGGGGTACTTGGAATGGTTTTACATTTTAAAAGCAGATTAAATGACCAAAAACATGTAATTAGTTGACATTTTAGCGTCTTTTTGGACCATCTTGGACTATACACACAATTAAAACAAAAAATTTAATAGTAATAATTGAATGTATACGACTAGTACACCCATTAATTTGCACAAACCTCATGTTAAGGGGTATTCTGAGTGTGAAACCAAGCTTAGAGGGTACACGAGACATAAAAGGTTGGGAACCACTGCTCTACAAACATATTCCGAAACGCCTCATATTCTTGTATTGGTTGAGCAGTTCAGCTTTCAGTCTTCTCTCAACTGTTGATGTTTTCATTCTATTATTAACTGTTTTATTGTTTACATAAGTAGCCATATTCCTCCAACTCTTTATTAACAATAAATCATTCAAACGATCTTTAAATTTTAAATGTCAGCAATAACGTTGTATCTGCTGTGTTCGCACTAGAAAAAGAAAGAAAAACAAATGTACTTACCTTTTATTTGCAGGAACAACCCTTAAATATCTTGCTTGTTTGGTTTAATTTGATTAGCCTTCTTAATCAGCCTTTAATCCAGGCACTGATTACACTATTCAAAAACATCTACCATTGTAATTCCCTTCTCGTTGAGTGCCTTTTTGATTATTTACTTGATTTAAACGCATACAGTTGTAATTTATGCCGCTGTATGACGTCTGTTCAAGTGTGCGTCTCACCTCTCCGTGCAGTGGGGCTCATTAGGACGTTTGGGGAGACCTCGGAAACCTTGCCTGTAGTCGGAATGTTGTCATTACTGGATGTTAATGGTTTTGGCCTCTGTGTCCCTTGTGTTGTAGATGGGGAGGCGCTTCACAGGGCTGGAGCTGGCCCTCATAGCCATGTTCCTTCTGATGACGGCCACTTCCGTCGCCCTCATTGTGCTCTTTGTAACAGGGCAAGGGGGCACCAAAGATGGTAAGTAGGCTACAGGATTGCGTTTCTAAAAAGAAAGACAAATATATTTAGAAATGACTCCCCTTCTGGACACACAGGCTTGATTAAATTAATTGTATTGTATTGTATTGTACCTCAACTGACACAGCATCATCTGTTGTTGGAGAAAGGAAAGCTATTTATTGTTTCAAAAGATCATAATTTGTTTTCTTTGAATGCATTTTCCTCCAAATATTAGACAACTAGAAAGGAATTTAAGGTCAATTCATTCTTTATAAGAAGCAAGAAGTTTGTTTTTGCACCTAGATCTGCAAGAACTAGAACCACTCAAAGGCACACACCCAGTGAATTCAAACAGTTGTTGCTAAGGATAATCAAAACTCTGTGGCCTCTGTACTGTTAACAAACTGGCTGAAATGGTAATATTTTATCTTCATCTCACAAAAGAGAAATAAATGTTCAATTGACCATGCTCACTTTGAATATTAAACTATAGCGCTGCAGAACAAACGTCAACAGTAGGGGTGGGCTATATTGACAGAAATTGATATCTGAATATTTTTTAGAGTATTCCAAAAATGATAGTCAGACAAGATTTTGCCAGCCCTACAGAAATGTGTTAAATGATACCTACTGTGTTTGTCTAATCTGGACACTCGTGGGCTATATTTTGTATTGTGGACATCTTAAATCGCAGTATTGATCTAAAACTATAACAAACTTTTATATTATGTCGGCCTTAGGAGAGCTGCAGTTCACAATGGCAAACAGTGCCAAAATGGCTACACAATGCATGTTACTATTTAAGAAAATAAAATTAATAAATATCATTAAATAAATATCACTGGGTGGTGACGACCTCAAATATTACTCAAATATTAATGAAACGCTTTAAATACAATTTTAAGTAGTTTAATGACAAGTGGGAACAAATATACTAGGGTAAAAAGTTCCTAAAAGTGGATTTTGCACATTAGGTCTCTTTAAAAAGATGTATAAGTATGTATAAGTAGTTGAGACTTAATTATCAGAAAAAATTAATTAAATTAAATTCTGGAATTAATCACAAAAGTGAACTCTGTGTACCCTTATTTGAAACTTTACAAACATTTTTTGCATTTCTATTTTCTTTTTGTAGTATTATTTAGTATAAATGTAACCCTAAATCTGCCTGCCTACCTAAATCCTTACATAAACAAAATACTCAATGCTCAAATTTTGCATATCTTTAGAACAACATTCACAATATTTGCAAAATTTCGATATATTGCCCACCTCTACTCGAGAACTGCTGAAACTAGAGCTTCTTGCTGCCATAGTTGCACTTTACTGAGCAAACATATAGTTGTGGGTACAAATAACATACATGTCTTAAAAAATGCAACCTGCGATTTAGTTTTTGTGTGCAAATGATAAAAGTCTGGTTAAAGTAGTTGCAGGTTACATCCAATTAAGCTAACACATTGGCAAACTAGCATCACATCTGCAGAGGGTGCAAGCTAGCGTTAGCATTAGCAAGGTGAGTACAACAAAGTGCAGCCATCAAAGTGTTTAATTTAATAATTTAATTTCAATGTGTGAACTTACCTTTTCTGGGAGATTTTGTGGTCAAATGCAAAACATCTGTTGTTCTCTCTTTGGCAGATTCCTCCAACACATTTGTTCCTCAGTGTCCAACTATTCCTCTGGCTCAGAGAGTTGACTGCTTCCCCGAAGCTGGAGCCTCCAAGGTAAGAGCTCTTTTGCCTGAGATAGCGCACCACACAGGGAAATGCAATAAAATAACCTGATTCTTGTTGTTAAAAATAGCAGCATGTCTGTATATGTATTTATTTATGCTAAAAGTCACAGATGTAGGCTATGTTAGCATGTTTGTATAATATGTTGAGCACATTTTAAACTAGTATTTGAAAGTACTATGCAAATTTATTCACAGTCGGTTCATGCCAGACACGTGTCCTGTATGCCACCAGCAGCCATCTTGATTTTGGTCACTAATGTAAACAAATGTGAACTCCACAGCGATATTTATGAGTTCACAAACTCTCGAGAATCCATCTGGGTGTGTCGCTGTCAGCGCTACACCGGTCGCTGTGTGCCGCACCAATCAGAGCGCAGCATTGTGGTTTGGGTGGAAGTCAAATAGATGAACCTAAACAAACATGGCGGCGCCGACGAACGTACTTCAGCCTGCTCAACACATTTACGGACTATTTTGCTTTTGAAAACGTGCATATGGAAGCGTTTTGTGCATTTGAGGACGCGGAAGAAGTCTGTGCTTTTCTCTCAACTGGATTTATTGATTTCTCGGCTTGTTTCGATGTTTGCACGTTTGCTCAATCACTTTAAATGTTCGTCATAATGTTACGCATTTTCCCCAACGACATCCACTGTCCAGATTGATAATGTGTAGAACTAATTCAGTGTGATACACACACATATCAATCTAGCTATTACTGAAAGCTAACTCGTGACTAATCAGCCATGTGGTGAGTAATGAGAACAAGACCTGTAATTTTGTGTAAAATATGTTCCTGAAACTTTATAAAACATTAAGCCTAAGCAGATTTTTAAAGTATAAATGACAGGTTTGACGACACATTTCACTAAAATGTACTGAACATGATTTAAGATTTTGCTAATTTATTTATCAGTTGCTTTTTGATGACATCACAGAGGGATTCTGTTTTAGAATTCAGCTCTACTCCCTGTAATTTTAAACTTTAATTTTTCTTAATGTCTTCACAAACTGCAACTTCACAGACGTAAAACTATGGAAATTATGTATTAGAGTTACAATAAATTACATCAAACTTCATAATTCATAATGAGAAAATTTTAGAACCTGTCAAGACAGTTTCCACAGAGCTGGTTAGCCTCTGTCATGCCCTTAAACAATTTTATTTTTTCTGAATCCCTAAGGCAAACATGAAAGAGAAATTTATGTCTGGAACAGCGCTAACTTCGAAGTAGGTGGAACTGGTCAGATTCACAACAGAAAGCAAAAACCCACAGATAGATGGGGTCACGTGACATCACAAGAGTCTCAGGTCCAGATCAAACTGATTGAGGGCACGTCTGAGTTTACTGTGTCATTGTTTAACTTGCTTCAAATGAGGTTGTAATGCAGCCCTTTGCACCTCTGGAGATCCATGCCTGCATCGCAACATTCTAAACAGACAGACAAACAGAACAAGTCAGAATTTTATGGTAGAAATTGCCTCTAGAAATGTAGTTGTTTCTTGGTTTATAGTTAATAGTTCTGTATTTTGCTTGACCTGACCACATGAAGCAATAACTAGCAGTTCAATGTTTTCTTTGTAATCCTAAATTAACAAAAGTAAAATATATAGAATTACAAATATTTTCACAATAGTTTCAGAAATGGTTATTGTTATCAGTTGAAGATTAATAAGGCAGGTTTGTGAAGCGAATTCCGAACAAACAATGGCAGGCTTCAACATTTGTTTATTGTAAATTTAGATATTTCTTTCAAAAAGTAAGTCTCCCATACAGTAATAAAGGTCCCTGCCCTTCTTATAATAAAATGGCATTAACGGATTCCATAACTTGAACACAACCTATAGAATAAAAGAAAAAATGGCTTCTACATCTGGGTTGTCCCAAGTAAATACTCAGATATTGAAACTAGATACTCATTTGAGCAAAAATACTCTTTAAAAGGTTCCCCCAGTGGCCTTAAACAATGGGTTGTTTCCTTATGGGGATTAAGAAGTTAACCTTAATGTGTAAATGGGGCAAATTTTTACCGTCCCTGATTCCTACATTTGAGTTATCAAACTACAAAACTAGCATTGAAAAGTGCATTATGTTGTATAAAAATTATCTTTATTATGTTTGTAGTATTGAGTATCAAGTTTTTTCCTTATAATCAAAATCAAGATTGAAATTTTAGTATTGCGACAACACCAGCTACAACTAACAAAAAAATACTGAATGTCACTGCCAATTGTACTCACAAGAAACACTCTAAAATGGTTTACATACCTTTTACATATTGTTGTATTAATGTCTTCATCTAATCTGACAGAAAACTTGCGAGGCGCGTGGCTGCTGCTGGAGCCCCCTGGATGAGAGGAACGTCCCCTGGTGTTACTTCTCCACAAACCACGGATACACAGTGGTAGCGGTGGATCAATCCAATCCTAACGGTAAACCCCCTATTCCCTCTACGCCCACACTGTTTCGTGCCCAAACTAAAATATTTGACTTCCCGTTTAGATCAGCCTATTTTCTAAGTCAAACAAGCGTCGTGTTCCATCAATCTCTCTGCCCTCACATCCATTCCCCGTTCCCTACTTACTTCGCCGTGGGCATAACTTTCTGTGAAATATGACATGGATGGCATATCAGAAAACATGATTGACTTTGCAGCATGCAGGCTTTCCCATTTTCTGCTTGATTTCCCAGCCTTGTGCCAAACTCGGTTATTGTGTAAAGAACAAAGATTCATTGGACATTTTTTATATATAAACGTTCACCCGCCGCGTTGTTATAGCGTAAAAATCATTTTAAGGAGAAAAATATATTGGCGGGGCGTTGTTTTGGTGTGGTAAAGGTGTTTAAATTGAAAAATGGGAACTGCTTAGAAGTGAGGAGAGCGCTATCAAAGACAATCATTTTTCCCCCCGACTTTATATTCAGCAGAGACTCTCAACCACATAAATGAAAGACTTATATAATAACTGCAATTGTCTTCAAATATTGTACATATATCACTTGAGGCAGCTATGCAAATAAGAGACATCAGAGCCCTTTCTGCGCCTGGACTCTGTAAGCATCAGGCATCCTTTGATCTCGTTGGTGAAGGAGATGCATGGGAATATGGATGTCTTCTAAAGATATTAATCTCATTTCAAGTGTTTAATTTGAAATCCTTGTGGCAGAGCTGTTATTGGCAGAGAGCAGCATTAGTAGAATTAGTCTGCTTTGTTTATGAATGGGGTAGATCATCGCATTTTTGCTTCTATAGTTATTGTGTTGAAAATATCTTAAGATGCAAAATCTCTCATGCATATTACACTAAACTGGTGCTTCATGTTGTGTCCTATATTCTGTAAAATGTACTCTTAGTTGCAATTAAAGTTAAAGTCTAGGTTAAAGGCACTGTACCTGATTTTTATTTTCTTAAAAAATTGACTAAACTGAACTACTTCCTTTTATAAACTCGTTGCAGTCGTCCACATGAATTGCTTGTTTAACTAATGCCTTCTGAGCATTGTAATTATTCACCACAAAGAGTTTGTAAGTGCTTTTCACAACTTTCAGAGAGAAGCCAGTGAGTTTTACTGTTCACTTCACTGTTAAGCTAACAACAACTAGCATGCTAACAACACATTTCCTGCTTTGTGGAGAATAAATCACCCTATAATAAGATGCAGATGGCACACAATGGACTAATTATGATTCTAAGAGCTGCTTTTAGACTATACATGTCCTGGGTCAAAAACGATTTTATTTTAGCATGTGAACAAAAAATCTGTGCCTCTCAATTTACTGAGAACCATGGATGTATTAAAAGAACTGGATAAGGCACGCCCCCTCTGTCTGTGGTCCCAGATTGATTAGTGGCCGTGCGAGGTACTGCAGCCTCTTGGAACCAGCCTTTTTCTAAAATTGCACATTATAATTGCAGACAGTACTGAATTATTATCGGTATTTAAATAAAATAGAAGGAAATGTTCTTTTCTACCGTTTCTAAAATCACCGAAATTACCGTCTTTATATGTGGGGGGAATTGTCGTCACGTGGCGCCCTAAAGCAAAGATGGCAGCCTCCGTATCAGGAAGTAAAGCAAAGATGGCAGCCTCCGTATCAGGAAGTAAAACAAAGATGGCAGCCTCCGTATCAGGAAGTAAAACAAAGATGTCAGCCTCCGTATCAGGAAGTAAATGCGGAAGTAAGAAACTTTTATGGGGTCATGCGCCAATGAGCACGCTCCATAGGGATAAACAGGGCGGCCATTTTGGATTCATCTTCCAGGTTTTATTATAGTTCTATGCTGAGAACCAGGAAGTGTGCAGTTAGCATGCTAGTTGTTGTTAGCATTACTGTGCAGGTGAAAGTTGATGGTCTTAAACCATGTATAATGTTTTAATATAATGTTCTACTTTTCTTTATTTCAGCATTGAGAGCCACTCTAAAAAGAATGCCCTCTCCGTCTTTGTATGGAGCAGATATTCAGGAGCTGGGATTCCATGCAGAAATGGAGACAACCAGGCGCCTTCATTTCAAGGTAAAAACGACATCATAGAGAGGATACTGTTCACAATCCTTACTGTGGTTTTCCGTCATAAACTTAATCAAAACACGTGTTCTTTTATGGCACCGAAAGGTGTGGGGTGAGAGTAAATAACTGTCATATCATGTTTGTTTAATAGTTAATATTTAGCAGAGGATGAAGAAGCACATATATATTACTATGTTCCATCGTTAGTCAGCTGCTAATCTCACCTAAAAAAGATGTAAACTGTGTGTACGTGCCCTGTAGTCTCTATGAAGTTTTAACCTTTGGTCTTATCTATCTCATATCTACAATATTTAATCAATGTTTCTTTATTATAGCAATAGTGCAAATACAGAAATAACACATATTTCATTAACATGTTCTAACTACAGAATTTTTTTGCTTGCAGAGGACATTCTATTACCTAAATGATAACAATGTCGATTTAAATTGTTATTTCAATTCAGTTGCAATTAGGACAGGGCAATATATCCTTTTAATAATCTTAATCATGACTATTTGCAATATCGATGTAATTGACGATATGAGTGATTCAAAACAAAATACTTAAAAGTGGCATAATTGTGCTAACTTGTTTAAGGATATTTAAGACATATTATGTTATTACAAAGTTCTGCTTACACTTCTCAGTCCTTTCTCAATCCTTATTAGTGTTTTTAGCCTCCACACTCAACGTTACTGCGTCTCTAGGTGTTAGCTGCAATCTATGTTTGCCTTACTTCACAACTGGACGGAAAATCCACTACAATACGCTGAAGTAGAGCAATATTCTGAATTTCATATTAAAAGCAAATGACAATATATCAGGCATGTCCAAACTAAGGCCCGGGGGCCAAAATCGGCCCGCAGACCAATTTTTCTTGGCCCTCGAGCTTCCTGGTGAATTGGCCCACATTGTCCTAAGACATACTTTTTACAGCAAATTTCAGATTTTCTATTATTAAAACCTAAATAACTAACATTTTAGTGTGAGACAGACCTGATATTAAGGCATTGAGACTGAATTTAGGTGTGGTGGTGCTTTAAAAATCAGATTAATGCAACTTTTTTGAACGTTTCATGATTTAATTGTGGCCCTCCGCTTGGTCTAAATTTCAGTATGTGGCCCTCGGTGGAAAAAGTTTGGACACCCCTGCAATATATCATGAACAATATGATTTGCTCGAGTCCTAATTGCAAGTACTTGTGCAGTCCTAGTCCTATTCATACACATGCTTAAAACACACGCAAAATACAATAAATTACAAAATCCCAGTAATTATTCATTCTGAAACTAAACATACATTTACAGCTACATTCATTACATTATCAAAACCCAATTCCCCCCCAGTTCTCGGGAACAATAAAGCGTAAGTGCTGCGTGCAAACACGAGTGTGCGAGTGTGCGGCGCTGGCTCCACGGTGCTGAATTGCGCGGCTGTTTCCTCTCCTCAGATCCACGATCTCCGGAGGCAGAGGTTCGAGGTCCCCCATGAGCACATCAGCGGGCTCAACGCTCAGCCATCCAGCCCCATCAGCGACACCATGCAGATCACACACCAGCCCTTTGGCATCACCGTGCGCAGGAGGGAGAACAAAAAAGTCCTGTGAGTAGAGCACGCCACTTCCGCACGCCGGCTCGTATGCTACGGGGCTAAACGCTGCAGCAGAGAATGAAGTGTGTGGAGAGGAAAAACACTGTGGACATTTTACGCTACGTTTGAGGCAGTGCTCATTTTGGCAATGGTTGTAATGTAATTAAAACGATATAAGATTTAGTCAAATAATTAGTTTTAGTTTTAGTTGGTGAAATGTCATGCTAATTCTGTCAACAAAATCCATAATAGTTTTAGTCGACCAGAAAATAGTTTGTAAAACAGTTGGGCTTGGGGCTCTAGTAGTGTTCTTTTCATTCTTTATTTATGTAGAGTTTTTATTGTTTGCTGATAATATCAATACTTAGTCAACAAAATATATCTGGCCAGGACTCCCTTGTAAAAGAGGTTATTAATCTCAATGGGACTTTCCTGGTTAAATAAAGGTTAAATAAAATAAAATAAAAATATCTGCTTTTAGTTATAGTTTTAGTTACTGTAAATGTATGTTGTTTTAGTCATCGTTTTACTCATTATGATTACTTTTTTGTTTAGTTTTAGCCAGCAAAAATATGACAAGTATGACAAAATTATTCACGGCATTAACACTGCCCTCTTGTCTGAGGATGTATCACTTACTACAATTTGATAGCCACATTTTAGGTCGAGGTCAAGTTTATTTATTTATAAAGCACATTTACAAAACAGCCATCACTGCCCCAAAGCGCTGTACAGTTAAATTTTAGTTGAAGTGTCAGATGCTTGAACTAATATAAAGAAAAAGAATAATAAAACTGTCCTGATTTGATTCTGGTATCAGTATCGAACCAAGATAAGTGAGTATTGTTTTGGATTGGATTTAGTGAATGTTATTACAAATCATTAGGATTGTTTTAAGTACTCCGATTTATACTGACAATAATTTAATTCAACTGGAGCTTCTTTGGAATGATGTGTCAACAAACGTTCAGATATTATGCATAGTCCCATAGCTGCTTTCACCTCTCGCTTTAGAGCTGTGCTTTAAGATCTATACTCGCTAGTCTAACGGCAAAGGAAGTTTTAGTATGCAGATGAGACAACACATATAAACTATCTATAGGAGGAATGGCCTGACAAGTACAAGGACATCCCATAACGTGAGGTTTCTGCTGCAAGCAAACTCATGCCAAAAATGATATCACAAAAACTTCAGCTCGTAAATGTTTAACATAGTCTAGCAGTATAAAAGCAATAAAGAAATATTCACATAAAAATAAATTTGAGCTAGATTCAGCATTTCATACATAAATATTAAGACAGGCAAAGGATAAGACAAAACTTATTATTAATAAAAAACTTGAAAAATGAGAAGACTGGTTTCGAATTGGAGATTGGTATTGAATCAGGAGCCAAAAAACTCTTTGACTAGTTATTAAGAAGTAAAGTCTGAATTATCCTAAATATTTTGTGAGAGGCACTATTCGTATTTATTCCCGCCTTCAACCTAGGTGTCGGCCAGAACACAACTTTAAGGCCAGGATGACTTGGATGAGGAATGAACCCGCAGACAGAGATGACGTTGAGATTCTTGTATTCGATGAGTGTGTGGTTTCTGTAACAAGCAAAAATAGTACAAATGAATCTATGTTACAGCCAAGAATGTCTGTACAAGAAAAAACTAAACAAAGGACATGACATACAGTAAAACTTATGAGAACGAAGGCACTGCTATAGTAACAACAGCAGCTAACTGTAGCTTCATAAGATACAACATAAGATAGCAACTAACAAACTAACAAATACAAGTTAAAGGGTCTACGACAGGTTGGATTACTCATGTAACTAAAATACAGTTAAGATAAATCTATTTAAAGTTTGGCAAAAAATAATTACAAATTTTATCATTTTTAGCCATTTTTTTAGTTTTGTAATATCACTTCCTGGTTGTAAATGATGACATCACACTAGGAAATGAATCTGTACACCGGGCTAAAACTTGGCTAATGTCAGAGATTTTTTTGTCCGACAAATCAAAATACATGTGAACACCTTTATTTTGTTGACTTAATGTTTCAAGAGTAAAATAAGTTGATAATTTTGGGTAAATTATGCAAAACCTTTGGATGGAATGGGTCTCCCTAGTGTGATGTCATCAATTTTTTACTTCCTGTAATTTCAAACTGATTTTTCAACTTTTCTCTACAAACTATGGCTTGATTGGTGTAAAACAATATGTTTTATGTACAATACATATTAACACACCAAATTAAATCAAAATTAGAAAATTGTTAAAACCTGTCATACGCACTTTAACACGTAACATTAACTGACACAAATATGAATAAAACTTACGTGGTCATGGACGCACACAAAAGGGATAATGAACACACTAAATATGTTACAAGTTTAACAAACAGCTCTCAAGACAACTCTAACCAACAACTCTTGAGTAACTAAAATGGTTGCCGTAGCAACTGTTCTAACAGTCAGCACAAGAAACTGCAACTATTTACATCGGCCTTTTGTACACTAGTTGAATATGCTGTAAATGTCAGTGCCAATTACACAATCCATACCACTACACTCGGATACTGATAAAGATAAAAACACGATAAATGTATAGTTACAATGACACAAATTAAAGTATAACTCGTGCTTGCATCAGAACGTCACTAGATGATCAGAATATTACAGGATGTTTTGATTTACACAACAAATCAACACATTTGCACCCTGCTTTATCAGTACACGTTCTCACACAAATAGAATGACATGACATATAGCAGAAAGGGCCCATGTTTCTATCACTGCATCCATCAAGATAAAATGAAATCCCTGTACTGTGTTTTCATAATGCAGCCTGCTACATATGTTTTTGTGCATCTTGGCGAGATTACGATCGATCTATACAGTCAGAACAGCAAGGACAAGTTTTATCTTCAATCAGCAATTTACAGGCTCCGTGTATTGAAATGGACACAACATATTTTTCACTCAACGTTTACCATTAGTCTGATATATAGTATAAAGGTATCACAGCTAACAGGCAAGATAGTCAAGGATGATATGATTATTCCGTGTGTTTTTTGCTTACCTCACACTGCTCAAAGAACGAAATGCCGCTGAATTGTCTCTTCCGTTCCTTATTTTGCAAGAATGCTATTCGTACAATGATGATCGTACTGGATTTTCTTATGAACAGACCTCTATTTTTATCCGTTTTGGCTGCATTCCTCAGAAGTTTAATGTGATATTGCTGTAACATGTCTGCCCAGCTGGTTTAAACTAATTTTGGCGCTGTCGAACACCGCTCCAAGTAGAAAGACGACTCAAACATCTCGAGTCCAACTTCTTCAGAACTGTATCCCAGGTATGAGACAGATGCTATGCCCCCTTGTCCTGATTAACAGTCTAGTAGGCACGTTTCTGGATCTCAATGTCCCCCCTGATCCGTATTTGGACTAGGGCTGAAACAAGCTGACGATTAGTTGCGTTTAATCGTTAAATCAATTTGATAATCTAACAATTTTATTTCGTTTTTTTACATACACAACCTCCAAACATGTCATGTGCTGAGAGAGAAGGTTTTTTTCACTCAGATGAAGCATGAATTCCCGTAAATTAACACAAGAAATATGTCACGTTAAGTGTTTTTATTGAAAAAACAATTTGTTGTATGTATTTTCTATGACAATGTTGTCAAGGTGCAATTTTTTTTAGCTTCCTCAGTTAAATATTGCCTTTTGTGGTCTAAACAACTAATTGATTAATCAAAAGAACTATTGACCTTATTCTGCCCCGCCCACTTTTGCCGTTTTTTTGCACTTTTGTTGTAAACGCACATCCGTTTGACGAGAACTCCGTTAAAGCTAATGATGAACGAGAAAATAATCACTAGTTGCAGGCCTAATTTGGACACTTAATGGCAAAATCAAGTGACATTTTTCAAGAAGGCAACAGAGTGCAGCTGAAAGTGTCAAGGTCATGAAAGGTCATCATGAAAGCAGAGGTCTGTTCATAAGAAACCATAGTACGATTAAAACAGAAGACGGAAAGAACTAAAAACTGGATTAATACTGATGATCATCGTTTGATTGGGGCTTCAGTAGCTCAGTTGGTTGAAACGTTTAAGTTGAGGAGTCAATATCCACTCCTTTGAGCACTTAAGTGGTGACCCTGGGAAAGAATGCACTTGTATGTGGGAGTAAATGGATACATTTAATTACAAATGAGAATAGAATTATATTATTCTCGCTGCTTCTTTGTAGTTCTGAGATATTAAGGTTTAAAGTTTGGACCACTCTTACATACATACAATGGATAGGAAAATGAATTAAGAAAATGCACCAAACACCTCAAAATCTTGATATAATGTACAGAGGGTATATGAGTAAATTTATGTTGTTTTGTCTCTTTATGTAAAGCGTCTTTGAGTGTCCAAAAAGCGCTATACAAGTTTGATCTATTATTATTATTATATGAACAAGAATGCCGTATATGGAAAAACAATTTTGACCAAAACATGAGATAAATCCAAAAGAAGATTAAATAAAACAAAGTGTTAAGTGAGATAGAAATACTATGTACAGCAAACCATTGGGTCACGTGTTACTGAATGGAAAATGCCATTTAAACTGTTTTGCACTCATACAGTTCAGTTAAACATTAGATTGCATTGCACAATACTGTACAATTGTATTCATTGTTAACTAACCAGAAGTTGTCATCAAGCATTTATTCCCAAGAAGTTCCAAGTATGGTCTTTACTGCACAAAACCACAACGGACATTTTCCATTGCTGTTCATGATAATGTTTTATAATACGGAGATAAAACCTTAATAGTCTATAAAACTGCTATTGCTTTAGTCACTATAAACTGTTGCCCCTATCATTTCGACTCATATTTTATTGACACATAAAAACGATAAATTACACCCTTTGCATAATTGATACATCATCTTTTGCTCTTTGACCTCATGGACTTATAAACTTGATAGTGTCACGTTTCGAGGTCCTGAAGTCATGCGAGTGGGACAAAATCCAACCACGGATCTGCTGCTGTCGAGAACTAACCACGTATGTCTTGTTTTGAAGCTGCGAGCATTCCCACCCGGAAGGCTTATTACAGCTTGATGAGCCATTCTATCTCGACGATCTTTTTTTCTTTTCTTGTTACAGTCGATCTCCTTCGCACATCTCTGTCTTGTGTTCCCACTTTGCCTCAACGCTATATCTCACTTGAGTTTCTCTCTCTCTCTTCCACGTTCCCAGTGCTGACCTGAACTCTTGTTTACCTCTCCCTTTTCTGAATATGTTTGCAGGTTCGACACCACCATGGCCCCCCTGGTATTTTCAGATCAGTATCTGCAGATATCGGCCCTGCTGCCGTCCCATAATATTTACGGCCTAGGGGAGCATGTACACCAGCGTTTCCGCCACGACACCAACTGGAGGACCTGGCCCATTTTCACCAGAGATGCTTTTCCCAATGGGGTGAGATACAGAGGATACGTGTATTGCATGAACACTTTTTGCACAGTATATATGTGGGGCATCAAGGCATAAAACTCAACACAAACGATGGCTGAAAACAAACCAGTCATGTGACCATTAGACTCATTAGACAACTTTTCCTTGTATTTGTGTTGCATGTTGTAATTTTTTATGTATCTGCCTGCTTAGGGACTACGGATGAAAATTACCTTTGTAGCTATAATCCGGCATATTTACATCTGTTTTATACTGATGTTCATTAATGTGCATTGTCCCAATCAAATAAATAAATAAATAAATAAAAAAGTGCTCTGAGGGGCACCAGCTTGACCGGGTAGCTTGGATGGAATACAGAATAGACTATTTGTGCAGCAGCTAAACCGCAAACAAACAGGCAGCCTACAGTAGGTTTTAGTTCTGCATCATTTCAAAACAAATAGGACTCACGTGTTCTCTGTCTCTCCCTCTCTCCCTCCCCCTCCATCTCCTCAAAGTTTAAAAACACTTTGGTTTGAACAGTGTTGGGAAGGGGGCACCACAGAGCATTTCCGCTTAGGGCACCCAAATGGCGAGCTGCGGCCCTGCTTAGATTTATTTGAATACTCTAGACCGGAGAACGACTGGCTTTAGAATGTAGCACAACTTCAAGGCAGCAGTCTGAAGCCCTATTCACCCTGATTAGTTTTACCTCGGGACGGCTGCAAAATTTAAATTACCCCACAACGTTTCTTGTGAGCCTTCACACAGGATCAGCAATGTCAGTAATTAATTTGCTTTTGTGGAATTTATTCCTGCAATAGCGAACATATTTAATATGACAAGAACATTTTCCATCCATCTTCCAAGTGTTTCCTCTTTATTATTATTATAGTTTTGTTTTTAGGGTTATATAGCGTAGTGGGAGATGTTGTTCTTTTTACCAAATAGTTGCGATGAGCGATCCATATGCCATTCATTCATGCGATCAGATTTCTTGTGAAACAGCCGTAGCTTCTCTCTTACCGTCTAATCCATTCACGCTGACACAGCCCTTTGATCCAAACTTTGCACCACAAGCACCCAAACTTTCTCAAAAGTGCCTCCTGCTGCTGGGTCCTTGGTTGCCACAACAACGGTTTTGTACTTCCCGAGGTCATGTTTTGTACCGCAGTTTGTTTTGTGTTTTTTACTTTTTCATTGTCAATAAAAGCAGTAATTGGAATGGTGAAGGTTCTACAGCAAATTAATAACATGAATGTAGTTCAGATTTGGATGTAGAATGGACACAGAGACATTTTGAACTTCAGACTTCAATGCACGGACTAAGAACAGTCCAAATCACAGACATGAGCATTTGCACGGGACTAGATTTACCTAAGGACCTCTAAATTTGCTGAAATACAGTAGGTAAAATCTGGGGGAACTTTTACAGACATGGACGATTCACACGGGACTAGTAACACAGACGATGTTCGTAGTTATTACAATTCACCTAAGATCCCGAGGTAAAACTAATTCCATCCAAATAGGGCTTATTTGAATGCTCTAGACCAGAGATCGACTGGATTAAGAATGTAGCACAACTTAAAGGCAGCAGCCAAACAAGCATTATATTTGGTGTGTCGTGCAAAATGGTTATTCAAAGTATGTCACATGACCACATCAGACGTTTTATGTTGCACCCGGTGTCAAAAACTGTGCCATGATGAAGACGCCTTGCTGTGTTGAAAAGGTCTCGCTGTCACGTATAAGATGCACAATAGGAAGTTGTTTTGGGGGAAGTTATGCCACCTTGTCTCCATGGAATTGTTACATGTTTGCCTGAAATCTGTCATGGTTTATCTGTCCTGCATTTATCCAATAAGGTGTGTTTTATTGCTCAAACATATCTTGAAACATGCATCGTTATAGTGTGTGGAGTTGCGAGTCCACAGATTTTAACACTCAAAGTAAGATAAATATTAAATACATAAATACATTTAAGCTAAATATGTTGAATGTCATTCTGTGGAAGATTTTTACTAAAGTAGTTATAATTCTATGAAGACAAGCAGGTGGCGGAAAAGTTAAGTAAGTTAGTACAGCTTTAAATCAAGTCTAATTTAACCACAGCAATCAACTATGCATTATTTTCTCCACTTAAACTAATTTGAATTCCGGTTGAAAAATGAGGATTTCTGTTGCCAAAACATAATTTTTTTAAATCTAGAGTCTTAAATTGTTGGGACACACTGGACCAATTAACTGCCATTGGGTCTGGTTGAACAGTTTGTGAGTCTGTCTGCATTGTTGGGTGCACAAGGAGAAAGTCAAATGGAGTTTTGTTAGCATATGATTGGTGTTGCGCCAATTCAATCTGCCATAGAAATCCCAATTTATTATCTTTTTTTTTAAACACGTTTTACAAGTTGCATGTGGTAAAAGCGACAATTTGTGAGATAAAATGTTTAGATTTGACTTGGCAGGAGAGAAAATTACACGCTAATCCTGAATTGCAGAAATAAAGGGGTTAGGATTAGAAATTAAAGAAAAAAAAAATCCCATCAAAGTTAGCATTATAAATAATTATAACAAACTTCAACACTAAGACACAAGGAGACAATCTAAGAATAAACTTATAAAAAAATGCACTAATTTTGGCCACCTGAGGAAAAAAGTTTGGCCACCTGAGGAAAAAAGTTTGGCCACCCGTGAAGTAGAACCTATTTTTTAGAATCAAAATCAAGTTTGAAATGTATTATGACAACTGTACAGATCAATATTATGTAAAAGAACGAACAAATCCAAAATGATCGTGTACCTTTCTTACATTTTCTCACGTCTTCTCTCCAACTTTACAACAACCATACAGTTGCCGATCATCCAAAAAAGCGCCCCCTCTCCAGCCTCTCTCCTCCCCCCTCCCGTGTGACCCTCTCCCTCTCATCCTCTCACCCTTTCATGCCTCTGACTCTCCTCTCTCTGCCGCAGGGAACACACAACCTCTACGGACATTATCCCTTCTTCCTCTGTCTGGAAGATGACAGCGGGAAGTCATTCGGGGTCTTCCTCCTAAACAGCAATGCTATGGGTGAGTATGACACACAAGGAGGCATGACCAAAGGCAGCCTTTTACGCGCAAATGCCTGTCGGTAGCATAACCACTTCAAAGATTGGGTTTGATATTCTTACAGTAAAATGTGAACGCAAGCACCGCTCTTACAAAAGGGTGGAACGGGAAACGATATTGAACGTACCATCCAGGCGTTTTAAACTACGTGTGCTTCCCTTAGTATCCGTATTTCATGGTTTTGTGTCAGAAGGTGCACAATGTAACGGCTCGTCTCCATGGAGATGTTATTGCAGGTGATAGTGATAGCCGAGTGACAGGTCAGGTCTGTGAAGAGGTGACCCTGCTCACTGTAAGAATGCAGGGTTTTCAGTGTAACAAAAAACAAAAAAACCTACACACAAACGCAAAAACATCTGTAATAGAATTAATGCACGATAGACAATTAATGCCATACTGTGGAGCATCCCAGGCAAATCAGTAACATCTCCAAGGGGACAAGCAGGTTGCAGAAAGCTAGCAGAAATGTTACCGAAGTGCCTAACTTAAAGCAGAATGAAGTAACTTCAGCGACAGAGCTCCCCCTGCAGGGCTCTTATGAAAATACTCTACCAGTAAAAGGACGCCAAAAGCTGCTTTTTTCTTTCTTTTTTTTCCTCCCACCTTCCTTTTTATTGAAATAAGGAAGTACAATCACATACAAAAAAAAGAGAGCCAAAGTTTTCGAGTTGGAAAGTTGTTAGGCTGGTTTTCCGCGCAGAGACAGCAGGGGGAGACGGCCCAAAAATACATTTACAACCACCACACGGACTTACAAAGATGTTTAATAAGGTCAAGAATGTTCTACTTTAAAGTGGACGTATTGGGCATTCTTGGAGCTTCAGTTTGCTTAAATTTAAACATGCTTTGGGTTTTGTAGTTCACATTTTCAAAATTAAATGTGAAATACTAATGAGCCTAGTCAAGGTGTGTATAGACTAAAAATACAGTAGAGAAAGTGACAAAAACAAAACCAAACTCCAAGTATGCCGTATTTGTATTTATTTTTTATGAGGGAACATGATTAAAACATGGTTAAACGCTTAAGTTCAGTAAGTTTAGCATAGTATAAACCTTTAATGTGTTACAATGGTTCAAGGACACGCCGAACATCAGATACTCCCCGTCTCTGAAGCATAAATTGATCTACTTTTGCCTCAATCAAAACTGTGCTGACAAATCAAAGGGAATATTGCATGGCTCTTTTACCCAGCGGAGGATGAGTGAGAGCGCTGGGAATGTGTGCTGACATGCCGCTTTCACACGAGGACGGGCGTCTTACAAAGCAAATTTACACTTTATTTTATCAACTTACCGCGCATATTGTCCGGCCCACAAGTGCTTAGAAAACACTTTTAGGTTTAGATGTGTTTTAGACGTTATAAAAACTGGTGGTTGGTTTTTATTTGACGTGGTTTGGCTTTGCGGCTGGTCCGGAGACTCAAAATGTTGGCAGAGGAATCTTGTAAGAATCGAGATACTGACAGCAGCATGCGCAAGACAAACGGGGTGATAAGTGCTGATATAGTGTGGATATTAAGAGGGTAAAATCTGTGAAAATGTTTTACTGATATTTAGTGCTGCAGAATGTACAAAATAATATGTTGCTGTATAAACCGATGCAAATGACATGAAATTAATATTGAAAATTGCATCTCAGTGTCATCTTTCATTTGTCCAGGAGTGAGTCCTCTTACAAAAGTTTTAAAAAATCTTTAAAAAGTCTTTTTATCTTTTTCTTTTGTTTTTTTTTTTTGTTGCTTTATCTGACAGGACAGTGGTAGTGTGAAATGAAAACAGACATTCTGCAATTGGTTGAGGTCCGGAATTGAACTCACAGCTGGACTACCAGCGACCACTGATTTGCTGTATGCTTTAACTTAAGACAGGGGTGGGACTTAATAAGTTTTTCTTCTTCCCACTCCTTTTCTAGCTCAATTAAGGTACAGTGATCCCTCGCTATATCGCGTTTCATCTTTCACGGCTTCGCTGCTTCACGGATTTTTTTTACAGTGCGGATATTTTTACAGTGCGTCCACTGAACTTCAGCGCACGCACAAGAACGGGACCCTTTGATGAGTCGTTCATTGCAGTTCTCAAATATAATCGAAGGTGGCATATCCGTTTATAAAAATCTTCTTGCTCGGAAAAAGAAAGAGCGCCAACAACTAAAGAAAGAGTGGTGCGTCTTCAGTAGAAACAGATGCTACAGCGGAGCGGAGTCAAGACCAAGAGGCACAGACTGTGAAATACGACTGTTTCCAACCTTGTATTACTATATTAAAATTATTGTTTTAAACAAATTTTGGGCTTTAAAACAGGTTTTGATTTTTGGTTTCATTCCATAGTTCAGTATTGCATTGTAAAATAATAAAAAATAAAGCTGTGACTACTTCACGGATTTCACTTTTCGCGTGTTATTTTTGGAACGCAACTCCCGCGATAAACGAGGGATCACACATTTCTTGGTGAACGTGCCTATAGCGTTTGTTTTGGAGACATGTTATACTTACCCTTTTCTTTACTCATTGACTTGCTCGAAATAAATAAGTAAATAATTTTTGTTGGTATTTTTAAAAGTAATTTTCAATCTGAAGAAGTCGGTCTGGCTAGTCTTGCTTCTCAGACCAACTCCTTCAGATTGAAAATAACTTTCAGATGGAAGTTGAAACGTCTTGATTTTTAAAACATTGTCCAGATGACTACCTTTGAACTTTTTCTATCATAGTATATTGCAAGATGAACTAAGAATAAAATTAAAATATTAAAAAAAAATCAAGAATTTGGTGTGTGACACGACCTTTTGTCCCAATCAGCCTTTTACACAGCAAAAAATGTATATCTAGTTTATCTTAAAATGGCTTGAATTGGCTGTTTGTATCTGGATTTGAGTAGATTTGACTCGGTGAGATTTGCAGATGTGATGCAGAACAATTCACTAGTTTCAAGGTTTATGCAACAATTTAGCTTCAAATAAGAAAATACATTTGCCATTGGGGTAGGTAAAATTATCTTCACCCATTGGCAGATAAATTGGCTTGAAGTATGAAAGTAATGTTCAGAAACGGTTTGAAATGATTAAAATAATCTAGTTCCATCAGTTAGGTAGTCTTAACTGATCTTAACTAATCGAAATATCTGAAATTAAGGTTAATATCCTGAAATAAAGACAATTTAACTCCTCTAGAAATTCATTTTTTGCAGTGTAAGGAGGACAGTTAAGTTTTAATTTTCATTTCTGACAGCTTATGTAAGGGATTTAGTCTTATTTATTTTTGTATCGTTCAGTTTGATTATTTATTTATGTACTGCCCGCTATGAAAACCGCAGTCACCTCTCATGGTTCTAGATATTATTGCTTTGATCTAACAATGACACGCACAAACAAATTCATAAATCACAAGGCATCCTCTGTCCTTAAACCCTCCTTCTCATGTCAAAATGATATATTCAAATGTCTTCGAAACAGGATTAGCTCAGAATTAGCTCTGAATTGCGTTTGCTCCTGTGTGCTCGCAGAGGTGACTTTGCAGCCGGCCCCTGCGGTGACCTACAGGACCATCGGAGGAGTGCTGGACTTCTACATCGTCTTCGGAGACACACCAGAACAAGTGGTGCAGGAGTTCCTTGAAGTGAGCGCCTTTTAGAATTCTCAAATGCTCAATAATATAGAAGCTGGCAAATGGAAGCACTTGAGTATTGGTGCCAGTGCAAATGCATTAACCGTATGTGTAATTATGTTGTCCAGCTCATTGGCAGGCCTGTCATCCCCACCTACTGGTCACTGGGCTTCCAGCTCTCACGCTGGGACTATGGCAGCCTGAGTGAAGTCAAAGCCACCGTGGAGAGGAACCGTGCTGTGCAGATTCCATATGTAAGAGCTGACCCTCACATGACACCGTATTTTTAGATTCGCTGCCAGAGACGCATGGGCTCACGGTCAACACAGGAAATATGCACATTGTATTTTCAGTTGTCGTACGTGTAAGGCTCATCAAGACGAAAACGACGACATGTGGCGTGATTATATGTACCAACATTCATTCATTTCTACCGCTTATTCCCGTTATGGGTCGCGGGTGACTGGAGCCTATCCCAGTGACTTTGGGCCTTAGGCGGGGTACACCCTGGACAGTGGCCAACTCGTCGCAGGGCTGACACAGAGAGACAGACAAGGACAGACAACCATTCACTCTCACATTCACTCACTAGGGTCAATTTAGAGTTCTCAATTAACCTACACAGTCATGTCTTTGGACGGTGGGAGGAGCCGGAGAACCCGGAGAGAACCCACGGTAACACGGGGAGGACATGCAGACTCCACCCAGAGAGATTGTGTGATGTTAGGGTGGTTCGGGATTCGAAACCACGATGTTGGCTTGGTCTGGGATTCAAACCCACGATCTCCTTATTGAGAGGCAGAAGCTCTAGCCGCTCTGCCATCGTGCACCCCGATACCAACATTTAAAATTAAATTCAAGGGTAGATAGTGCTGGCTAAAGACTGCTGTTTTTTTTTTGTTTTTTGTTTTTTTGCCATTTTACCCCATTTTTCTCCAGAAAGACGAAGGACATCAAGATCAGCCCTTAAAGTACCTAATTTTTCAGCACCTAATACACCAACGTTTTTAGTTTTGTACTTGATTTTGACGAATAGTCTAGAACAGGGGTTCCCAAACTTTTCTGCCCAGGACCCCCAAATTAGCCATGCAATGGACTTGGGACCCCCAGAGCGAAATGAAAATGACAGTAGCAATAATTTTAAGTGCCAAAGCATGTTAAATCAGATCTGATATTGGTTATTTGAATAGTTTATTGTCTTATCGGACCCTATTTCGCTAAAAGATATTTTTTTAAATAAAAAAATACAGCAAATTCAATGTCATATTAATGTAAATGAGATCTTGAAATCATCTCACGACCCCCAGCTCACCCCTCGCGACCCCCACTTTGGGAACCACTGGTCTAGAAGAATCTGTGGATCTTTAACTCCATGCCTAGTTTATTAAAGTTTTACCCCCAATAAAATTAAGCAAAATGTATATTTCTATGCTGATTTTCAGTAATATCATTCTCAAATATCTTACTCAAATCCTAAATAAGACCTCCACAATTCCCTTTCTTGTATCTAATATGTTGATAAAATGTCAATAGATGTCCCAAATATGTGACATTTTGACATTTTTTACACAGAAACGCCTTATTTTTTATGTGAAAACATTATAAGAAGGAAAATGTGTAACGTTTGGTCCGACATTTCTGTAAATAAGCCACAGAACTACAGAAGATTGCTTTCCTATTCACCCGCAGTGTTTTGCGTTAAAGACAAAATGAACATGGAAAATATATGTCTCTGTAGTACATATACAAACAACAGACATTCAAATCACTCCTTAAAACCCACCTGTTCAAACTGGCTTTTGTGTAAATTTATGTTGTTTTGTCTGTTTATGTAAAGCGTCTTTTAGTGTCAAAAAAAGTGCTATACAAGTTTGATGTATTATTATTATTATTATTAACAATTGAAGATTTTTATTAATTTTTGTTCAGTGTTCTAGAAGCACGCTGAGCTTATTTCTTTCAGTCCAAATGCCCTCAAACTGTCTGTGCATGTTTTATCAAGCGTTTGAAAAATGTAGGATTGCCTTGCTCACAACATTCAGTATGCCCCTTGGATTTGGCCTTTCCACCTCCGCTCCTTGAGCCTCCATTCCGACACATTTGATTTGTTTCTCTTCATTTCAGGCTATACTAGAGTGTATATCGTCATCGTGGCCTATTCATGCTCAGTTCCATCCTTCCAAAACATATTGAGCGATCACACACCATATACTCTGTGGGGTCCTGTAGCTGCGTGGCGTGCGAGTCGGGCTGTGGGTCCGGGGGGCGCTGGGGTCGATCAATGCTTCACCTCATGCACCCCCTGTTAAATCTAAAGCACTCATGCACCGCTGCGACTGCTGCACTGGCCTTAACCACTGCACTATCTGTCTGGGCGTGATACGAAGGCTGAAATGGTGGAGCTGGACAGTCGGTCGGAGTGATAGGGGTGGCCTTTTGCTTCGACGGGCTAATCCAGCTTTCTGTCAAATAATGTCGTGAAAAGTTCTAGCTGGGGGGTGTGCAAAATGTGTGGGGGGGAATCGAAAAGAGATATACAACATCTGTGATCAGTCTAATAATAACAAAATGAAGACTGTATTTTAATATATTTTTGACACAGAAAGTTCTTATAAATTAAAATGCATCTAAAAATCTCAGCCTAGACCAAAACCATGCTGAATTACGACTAAATAAGAAAGGCTTAGAAATCTGAGAAAAACTGTACATTTTTTTATTCATGGCCTTGATGCAGTGCTATTTTATTATTGCCAAGGATGGATGGATGGATGAATGATTAAAATTTTGAAATGTATAGAAAAGTCCTGCTATTTAAGGTTGTCCAAAATGTATCCCCAGACACCCAACGATCCTAAATCCAAATTCATTTGAACAAGTGCTGAAAATGATTAGACCTTTCAAGAATAGAACGGTCTTGATCTACATTAGAACTGGTTTAAACGTGCACAATGTAACTTTTATGGCGTCACCTGAGATGTAATTTTTTTGCGTGGAATGTTCCACAGCATGGCATTAAACATAATTGAATGAAGATCTTATTCCGGAAGTTGCCATACACGCCACTATCTTGTGTCCGTTGTATTCGTTTACACGGGGCAGACGACCTCAACAGTAAATAAGTTCTACATGGACTAAAAAGCCGTTTTCAGGTCTCAGGAAATCGTTGCGTTGTTGGCTTGTTGTTGCTCGTGTTCATTAAACATTTTACACAAATCAATCTACTTTATGTAACATTTTAGCGGCAAGACTTTTCCCTCGTTCGTCATTAGCTTTAACGGAGTTCTCATCAAACGGAAGTGCGTTTACAACAAAAGTCCGTATCTGGCAAAAAGTGGGCGGGGCAGAATAAGGTGAATATACACAAGCCTTTCGCGATCTAACCCACTAATTGATTAATCAAAAGAATGAATGCCAGATTAATAGATTACCAAAATAATAATTAGTTGCAGTCCTAGTATTGAGTGCTGAACCTTTTCCTTAGCAGTAATTGACTTTAAAACGTTCTGTACCGTGGAGACACGAGTTCAATCCACCATTTTATAATTTTATGGCGCCAATTGAGTGACTCTTTCATTATCTCAGTCCTACCGCTCTGAATGTAAAAAAAAGAAAAAAACTTCTTTCCACCTGTAACGCCAGATAAATAACAGTTCTGCTTGACATTTTCGTGGAAATGAGCTCCGGGCTTATCTTAGGTGCAAGGCCTGGAGCGTTAACTTTTCACACAAAGATAGTTTGAGATATTGGGGCATCGCTTTTATGGTGCAAAGTTTGAGTCAGACTTTTTATTTGATGCTATAATGTTGGTGTCATGCGGCAATAAAAGAGGCCAATCAAGGACAGAGCAAAGTCTTGTCTAATCTAAGGATCAAATTGAGATTCCTTTTTTGAAGAATTACTTTGGTAAATCTTCAATCTAAAGCTAATCTAAAGCGATGTGATAAAGAAGTTTACTGTTTTTCTACATAACTCGATAAGGCGTCAGTATACATTGGTTACAGAACGATAAAAATGAGATCTGTCCCCATATTATTAACAATTAACAAGCAGAACGGTGAAAAGTAGTCAAAACAGGAAGCTGAAACCCATGAGTAGACAAAGAAAGATAAAAGTTGTAGCACTGTTGAATGATTTGTAAAGAAAAAATATCAATCCTCTAATAAAAATATTAACCGTTCAAAATCAAATTCAAAGTATTTTTAGTCAGCGCCATAGTGGGGGGTGTGGTCTGGTGTGCATAAAAACTCTGTTGGTTGAATCGGAAACGCTCTCTTCTCTTGTTTGAAAAAAATAAAAAGAGTTGGAAAAACAAAGATGCACCAACATTAGAAAAATGGAAGTCTTTAATGAAATAGTATTAAATTATGGAGCAAACTATATCAATAGACAAAACTAAATCCAATCTAAATCAGTTTAATTGCGCGTGGAGGACCATTTATGATGCCCTGTAATTTCCCAGCACTATTGGGACCATATAATATAATTTGCTAATTTCCTGCCTTTAATAGTAAATGCATATATAGCATTTATACAAATATCTTTATTATATCAAGAGTCCCAAGAGTTCCACGAGTGTATGAATATGAAAAAGTTTGTTTTTGTCCATGTCTTTGTCTTGTCTTTTGTCTCTTACGTTGTAGGTAAATTGCCTCGTCTGTATTGCCCAGTCTGTTTGTTTGTTTTTATCTCAAATCCTTTTGTTTGCCTGCTCTGTCTGCTTGGAATGTGCATGTTTTGTTGATTATCTGTTCCCCTGTCTTGCCAGGGATGTACAGTCCTTGAAAATTACAATTGAAAACAATTATACAAAAAAGATTGAATCGGAAACTCTACTTTTTCACTCTTTTTTATTATGTTTCCTGGCAAATGTGTATTTTAAGCTAAACTAATTCAAGTTCAGTCACAGTGGTCTTAGTGGAGGTTGATTTCTTTCTAACGTTGTTAATTAGCCTGCAGTTACCGTTAGCATTCTTAGATATTCATATACATTTGGGCCATTGGATCTCCTCTTCTCCATGTCTTCTCCATGTCTTTTCCATGTCTTTTCCATGTCTTCTCCATGTTTTCGTGTCTCTACTTGGCACAATATAACTCCTAAAGTCTACATTTGCTCTTGTAGTTGTTGAACAGTGTGGGATTGAGCGACACTTCCACATTAAAATGAATGGATCACTTCACCTGTGGAGGTGTTCTAACCCTCAGGAAGTGGGCGTTCCCTCAGATGCTGACTGTATCGATACAAGTAACTTTCCTCTTGAATGTGTGGTTGGCAAAACATAACTGAACTGAAGTGAACTGAACATATGGCTGTAAACTAAATGAGACAAACAAACAAACACACTTGTGTAGCATTGTAAGTAAAGCTGAGGTACTTGGCTTTTTTGTAGATGAGTAAGTGTTGTGTTTTTTACCATATATCGTAAAAACACCTTGTGACAAACATTAGACTGCTGCACGCTGTCTGTATCTAATTAAGTTTTTCTGTCTTGTTAAGAACTGAAAGCAGTGCTCCTATTGGCTGTTCTTTGGGCGGACCACCCCAGTTTCACTTCGCCGTCTGAAAAAAGCTGTTATAAAGCCTTGCACAAGCCCAAAAATGAATGCATTTGAATTATAACGATGTGCAAAAGGGTTTGTGAGAGCGAGGGTTGAGTTATACACATTTAAAACTTATTTCACTGTGAAAATCAGGTAACCCAGCTTTAATGAGCTACAGACAAGCTGGTGAACTGTACAAGCAATCAGTTTGCAACTAGTAAAACATGTTTACCAATAACTTTGCTTTGGAATAGGTTTTGTCATTTGGAAATCCATTTTTCACACCATATGGATATAGTTCAAAAATCTGACTGCTACTGCTATGACATTTTCATCAGATATTGGCCCATGAATGCCTATAAATTAAGTTGTCTAGAACAGGGGTTCCCAAACTTTTCTGGCCGGGACCCCCAAAATAGCCCAGCAACTGACTCGGGACCCCCAAAGCGAAATGAAAAAGAATTGTCAAAGTGTCAAAGCACGTTAAATCAGATTTAATATTGGTTATTTGAATAGTTTATTGCTTATTAAACCCTATTTCCCAAAGAAATACAGTTTTTTTATTTGAAAAAGAGCAAACACAGTGTCATATTTATTCAAATTAGAGCTTGAAATCATCTCGCGACCCCCAGCTCATCCCTCGCGACCCCCCGGTGGGTCCCGACCCACACTTTGGGAACCACTGGTCTAGAATAGAAAAGGAAAAAAAGAAGAAGAAAAAGTATTATTCATGTTTGCAAAAAGCATATAATGCTCCTATGATGGAATTTGTTAGTTCAAAAAGCAATGTTGGGATTGAAAAACTGGACATTCATAAGGTTTTCTGTAGCTGCATCCTCTTCCTGTTTACTCTCTACTCCGTGCCCCGTGTTAGTTCCTGAAGTATTAGAACTTCACCCAATCTAAATATTTCACTGGGCTAATCTCTAATCTCTGTCTCGTACCCAAAGACATTAGCATGCAGCTGCCTCTCTCCCGCTGTACTCAGGGACATATTTGATAACCATTAGATAGACCACAGAGGGCATTATCACATTCTCCCTAATACGTCTGGAGCTGATTACCATTACAGCCAAGATCTGGCACAGCCTTCACAACCATCTGCTCCATCCATATGAAGGAGGCGCTGGCACTGATACGGCTGCATGGCGGGAAAAAAAAGACAAAATAAAATCAAAAATGTGTGCTTGCATTTCCATTCTTCTCCCAAGGTTTTAGCGGCATGTCGGCGCAGCTGTTTGGACGCCGCTCTGAATGTGTCCGGCAAAGGCGGGTCAACAAACTAGCAATTAAAAACTTTTTTCGCTTTTCATCAGCGCCGACGCTTAAGGCTGTGTGTGGATTAGCATTAGCGGTGTTAATGTGCTGTACAAGTAGGCTGCAGATAGCACAAACGCAAACAAACACTGTGCGCCGTCTGCATCAAATTATAAGGTGTTTTTAATGTCTGAGGACCAGGCTTTGCGCTGTTAGCATGCTAGTTGTTGTTAGATTTACTCTGACGGCAAAACTCCACTTTGGTCTCTGAAAGTTTTGAAAAGTGCTTATAAACTCATCCCAGTGAATAATTAGGGCGCTAGGAATGTGTTAGGAATGTGTTAGGAAAGTGACGACCGAGGAGGATAGGCTATTGTTTGGTTTTGTTCTATAATAATTTGGAATTGTGTGTGAATATAAATTGTACAATGAATTATATGATTGTAGCTTCTATGATAGTGGTGCTGAATAAAAATGTGTCAGTATTCCAACAAATAAAACAAAAAATATTCAAAACTAGTATTCTTAACTAGTGGGGGATAGACTAAATTCCTTTGTACAACAATTGTTTTGAGATTGCAATTTACATTTATTCATATTTGAAAAACAAATAAATTAAATCTGAGGTTCGTGATTGGATGTGGTCGCCTCACTCACCACTGTGAGCTCTACGCTAAAGCCCAGTGGCCTTCATTACCTGCAAGGCGATACACCCATTGGATGCTCCTGGTTTACAAGGCTCTTCTCGGCTTGGTTCCCTTTTATTTGTCCTCCCTCCTCCAGAGAACCACGAGCCACTACTGTTTGCGTTCAAATGAAATTTATCATTTGCATGTTCCTTGTGTTCGAACTGAGCTGGGAAAACAAGCTTCTAGTTTCTCTGCTCCTTCTTCTTGGAACACTTTACAGACGGAAACCAAATGGTCTGATCTTGTTTCCTTAAACACATTTCGTTCCTTTCTACAGTAAAGACAGAGGGTCTCAATTTCTCAGTGCTTGTGCTTTTAATCTGTTATTGTGAACTTAATTTGCTGTGAAACTATAGCACTTTCTAATTATGGCACTTTATCTTATGACTGTTGCACTTTGTTTCAGTTTTTTTTAGACAAATTGTTTTGTTGTTTATGTATTGCTGCTGACCACTTGGCCAGGTCCCCCTTGAAAAAGAGATCTTAATCTCAATGGGTGTCTTCCTGGTTAAATAAAGGTTAAGTAAAAATAAATAAGTAAATTAGAGTCAGTTTCATGCATTACATTGATTATTGATTACATGTTAGAGCTTACCTTGTTAAGCCATGTCAAAACCTTTTATACATCTTGCAGGGGCGTAGCAAAAAATTCTGGGCCCTAGGTACAAACCTTGTTGGGCCCTAATACATAATTATGTATATGATTTATTTATCTCAGCAAATTAGGTTATTATTATTTTTTTTTTTTCCTTTTTTTGAGTGGTTTCTGCAACAATAACTTGCTAATTTATAGACCTCTTGTGTAGCTGCGGCCTATTATGATGGAGTACTGTTTGTATTTGCAAAAAATACAAGACACGTCACACTAGGACTTCACAAAGATCTTCAAACATGTTACTAAGAAAATTCTCTTTTTTAACAACAACTTAGCTACTATGTGCAATATGTTTCCTCTCTTTTTTAAAGGGATGATGGGGCCCTTTGATGTCATGTATAATTGTATATATTCCTCTCAAGGACATTACTCATCCACATTGCAACAAAAATAGATTAAAAACTGCAACTGAGAAAAGTACAACACCCCTGCCAACTTGATTTCCGAAAGATTTCAGTTTATACTTGCAGATTGAACCATACTACTAGGGTTGCAACGATTAATCATTTTTCATAATTGTAATTTCATAATCTAGAATCTAAAACGCATACAAGAAGACTTTTTTAGCATCAGTGGACTTTTTGGCAATATTCTTTATGTACAAGCTAATAATATAATCGTTTGTCTTGTCGACTAATCAAACGATGAATTGTAAACTAGTCGACAACTAAAATAAGTTAGTTGCAGCTTGATACATACAACATTTTATTTCTTTTTATTTTTCTTTTATCTCCTGCAAGACTGAACCTTCCAGCTTTGAATTTCATAAACCTCTGCTCGATGCAAATGTGATTTTTCTTACATGTAAGTGGTTCATGCCGGCCAATTCAAATTCCCCATTTAGACTCTGAATATCTAATAACATCCAATCTGTCTGATTTAAAGCGGTGAAGTGAACTATGTAATTTAATATTCATAACTCCTGTCCGTGTGTATTGTGCAGGACATCCAGTACACTGACATTGACTACATGGAGGACAAGAAGGACTTTACGTACGACAAGGTGAAGTTTGCCGAGCTGCCCCAGTTCTACGACTACCTCCACGAAAAAGGGCAGCGATACATCCTCATCCTGGTGAGTCGGTTATCCAGACGCACGTTCATGTTTGTGTTTGTCGAACAGATGTCGGCCAACTTTACAGAGTTATTAGCGTTTATGAGGAATGTTCACTGTTGGCTAGTAATGACGTTTTATTGAAACAGGCCAAATGGTGACGCTTTAGATAGATGGAGGTAATAGATGGGCGATACGGCGATATATATCAAATCGAGATCTGCTCCTGAGATTGTTTTGTTCATCTCTACAACATAGAGTTATATAATTGTTTTGCCATATCACCTATCCTTACACAGAGGTTTAGATTTTATGATTTTTAGGCCTTCAAGTTATCCCTGTAAAAATATATATTTATGGAAAGGGAGGATATTTAGAGGTGTATAATCTGATTTACAAAGGTGTATTTAGTTTAGACAGTGGAACTCAACAGTGGCTTGATTATTTTTCCCATACACCAGACACAAAATGGAACAGTAGGAATTTAAAGGTTTTATGGTGGTTATAAATGTGAACATTTGTAGTATATTCACATTTTCAGTGAATTCTTGTTATCTTAAATAATTATGTGAAGGTTATTGGTGGTTTTCAGATTCTCAAATGTGGCTAGAGCTAGTTTTTTCCCTTTGATTCATCCATGAAATATTCAAAAGTTAAATACACAAATTTTAACCTGATAATTTTTATTGAGACTCGACCCAAGAACACACTCTATTTTAACCAAAAATTGAACAATATTTATTTTTGTCGCCGCCCAGCTGCATTAATTATTCTTAGCCTATTTATTTGCAAAATGTCTATTGAGAAAAAAAATGAAAGGGGTATTTAAATTGAATTCCAATTCAGTTTATTTTGTGTGCCCAAATCACAACAGCAGTTGCTTCACATTGGGCAGGGGTGTCCAAAGTTTTTCCATCGAGGGCCGCCCAATGAAATATAGACCAAGCGGAGGGCCATAAATCAATCGTGAAACGTTCAAAAAAGCTGCATTTATCTGATGTTTTAAGTGTCACCACATCTACATTCAGTCTCAGCGTCTTGATATCAGGTCTGTCTTGCACCAAAATGTTAGTTATTTAGGTTAGAATTGTAAAAGGTACATCTCAGGATCAATTCACCAGGAAGTCTAAGAGCCAAGAAAAATTGGTCTGAGGGCCACATTTGGCCCCTGGGCCTTAGTTTGAACATACCTGACATGGGGCTACACAAAACTCACAAATTTAACAAAAGGAAAAATCAAAGAATGAGCAGTCCTTGGTCAATAAAAGAAAAACAAACTGACCAATATTTTTCAAAACAAGACAATAGACGACTGTCTCCAAAAACTCAATGGGAAAAATAGAATCCATTAGGAGAACCACAGTGAAGTGTGTAGAGGCAAGGTCCACTCACAACAGCCAACAAACTGATTATCATTTATAATATTTAAAGGGGACATATTATACTAAATTAACTTTAATGACTTGTTAACCTGGTTACAAAAGTGTTTCCTCATCATTAGTTTACTCAAAGTTACATTTTGATTGATTCCTGCTTGTTTGAGTAATTCTGTATTGTCCTGCAACTGAGGCTTAAGAGCTCAGAAAGTTTCTGTTTCCACTTTCCCGCTATCCCCACCCACATTCCTGTACTTAGTTACAATTATTTGAAAATTAAGACTCTGAGAGATGCATTACTCGTTCTAAAATGTCACATAGCCACGTTTGAAAATGAAAAACATTTAAATGACAATTGACTGCTTGTTATGAAGAGGCGGAGCTTATCAGTTCTGCAATTTTGCACAGGAAGTCAGTGGGTCTGTTCCTGTAATTGAGTCATTTTAGATCAATATTGCGGTTTCAAATTAACAAAATGTAACATGATGATCTACTTCATAACTAAGTACCTACATTTTTTTTACTATGTCTCCTTTAACTGTTATTATCATGACCTACTTTTCAAAGACATTTAATTAACAACGTTTCCATCTGATGTTCTTCCAAATCCTATCAATCCGGTCAGGTCCCACCGCTCCACCTTTGCTGAGTCACTTGCGCTTTCTAATTTTGTATTTGTAGCTGTATTTACTTGTTTTGCGTTGCCATCTGTTCATCTGTGTGAATGTAATCTTTTCATTTGAAGGATCCTGCCATAGCCACCAGTAAGCGGGTCGGAAACACGCCATATGAATCGTACGACCGCGGAACAGCCAAAAACGCCTGGGTCTTTGAATCCGATGGGAAAACTCCTCTGTTGGGAGAGGTAAGGTGTATTTTAGTTTACTCTTCACACTTTGCTCTTGGTAAAATATGCAGTAACAAATGTTAAAGGTCCCATAACGTGCAAAATCGACTTTTCAGAGGTTTTAACCTTCCTACAGTGTTATTTGGGCCTCGTATGTGTGCCCAAAGTGGTTTTTTGATTGATTCCCGCATGTTTTCACTAGAGAACTGTCTTTTCCGTCCCCCTCGGCTGAGCAGCAGACGGGGACTCCTCACTAAGATGACGCGCTTCACCAGGATGATGCGGCGCTCAAGCCACACCTCCAGGAATTTATTCCCGTGTTTGTGTATCGCTGTTTGCCGGAGCACACTGCGCAAGTGCACCATCTCCGCTCTAGGCTTCGTCACGGGTTGGATGGGGGGAGGCGCGCGGGTTGAGCGGGGGAGGCAGCCTGCTCTCTGTTCGGGGGGGTCAGATCTCAGAGTGAGCCGTTTGCTTTTACAAGGAGGGGGGCCAGTCCAAGAAATGGGTGTTTTTTGGAAACTGTTATGTTATGGATATTGCACAACGCAAAATTTTATCAACAAAGCCCTTAGAATAGACTGTGTAAAGGGGAAAAGAGCAGAATATGGGACCTTTATTAACAGATATGAGGCCAAGAGGGTGTTGTGGTCCAACTCTGTACTAATTTTACTTTTGTGAGCCAACCATGTTATTTCTGTTACATACATTTTCAACCATATATACAGTATATGCTGAGTATGTCGGTTCAACCTCCACTCATGTTACTATGTTTTTCTCAGTTGCCATGGTTTCATCTTCCTATCTGAAGTCATACAGGGATTAGAGCGCTAACCATAATGTAATGCTATGTCTTGAGATTGTTCAAAATTCAAGAATGGAAGCAACTAAAGACAAAATGTTGTACGCTATACCACAGTACATTTGCAATGATTAACTGATGCTAAAGCTTCTTCTCTTTATAACAAAAAATAAGCTACCAGGGTATAAATGTTTGCTTTTATATTACGAAGAATAGAAAACAATATGATTTTCTTGCCTCAAAATTGTGTTTGACCTTCACAGAAAGTATGATTTGAGGTGAAGTAAACAACCTATCAACACTTAAATTAAATACTATCCAGTTGTTTTAAGTGTAGATTACTTGAGTTTGCTATTTTTATTTATTTATTTTAAAGTGCATTATGCTTCAAAAGGGCAAAGACCTCATAGAGATAGAATTGGACAGTAGCGATGCCAAAAGTGATGCTAAACCATAGAACTATAATAAAACCTGGAAGATGAATCCAAAATGGCCGCCCTGTTTATCCCTATGGAGAGTGCTCATTGGCACATGACCCCAAAAAAGTTTCTTACTTCCGCATTTACTTCCTGATACGGAGGCTGACATCTTTGTTTTACTTCCTGATACGGAGGCTGCCATCTTTGTTTTACTTCCTGATACGGAGGCTGCCATCTTTGCTTCACTTCCTGATACGGAGGCTGCCATCTTTGCTTTACTTCCTGATACGGAGGCTGCCATCTTTGTTTTACTTCCTGATACGGAGGCTGCCATCTTTGCTTTAGGGCGCCACGTGACGACAATCCTCCACTTCATATAAAAACGGTAATTTAGGGGATTTAAGAAACGGTAGAAAAGAACATTTCCTTCTATTTTATTTAAATACCGATAATAATTCAGTACTGTCTGCAATTATAATGTGCAATTTTAGAAAAAGGCTGGTTCCAATATCTGATATCACTCACACGTGTCTGAGTGGTTTTAATTTGCTAAAACTATCTTGATTTTTCATATTTTGTAATATTGTGTGTTTAATCCAATTTCTCCGTTTGTGTTCCACTTCAGTTTTGCCTCCATTCCAGAATGTTTTTTTTTGTTTTGTTTAGTTAGTTAATGGTGAATGAATATGGAGCATTGTCCTTACAGTACACTCAGCCTAAAACCCATAGTGGATGTAACAAGACAAGACAGTTGCACGTTCAATTTCCATACCGCGCTGAACATAAATGCACTATGTAAATATTGTGTTGTGTAAATATAAAACATGCCACCATCATATTCAATTTTCTCGTGCATGATAACCCCACCCCATTAGCTCTTTCCATTTGCCTCCGTATTTGCTTCTCCGCACCATGACCGTCTTTAATAGAATGTGTTCAAATCTCATATATATATTATTTTATATATGTGAATCTTTTATAGCTCCCATGATTCATACGTCTTTCCCCTGCTGCGAGATTTGCGGCCAGGGGCAAAAGTCGACCGCTCCTTCGCTTTTTTTTTTTCTTTACGGTTTCGCTTCTGATTACGCACATGATTAAGCCCAGCCCGCGTGTTAATCGCTTTTTCACGCCGATTCTAACAGGTCAAACACACGCATCGATTCCACATTAGCGTTTAATCTTAAGAAATGTTCCTCAGATATATAATATGAACGAGGCAGAGCATGAAGTCGCGTGTGCATCCAATTTGAAATGAGAAGCTATTCTTGGTTGTTTACGCTATGTGTCTGCTCACGCATGTGTGTTATTATAATTGATTCCACTTTATTTCCATATGAATTGCGTGCGTGCCAGTTGCGGAGACAGTGGGGTCTTTGTAAACGCGACCTTTGTAGCGCTGTGTCAGTGACGAAGGAGGAACCTGGGCGACACCGGTATTTTCTTCCTGCTTTTAAAGCGGCTAATTGCTTCTGTAGATAAGGATAAAAGCTTCTCCTGCTGCTCGGGATGTTTAGACTAACCTTCAACCTGCTTCTGAAATAGTTGTTGCTGCTATGCATTTCAAGGTTTTTCTATGGAGCGTGATGGTAGCACAAAATAATATAAAAAGTAATATTTTGTTTTATCGCATTCATTAAATGTGACTGAGGATTTGTGGAGTTTTGTCTGTGAATTGAGTTCATGAAATGTCTCCTTTGTGTTTCAACTATAGACAAACCGAAATGATGGACAGTAACCGCTATAACAAGGGTGAATATCAGTTTTGTGTATTTTATATATTTATTTATTATTTAGATATTGAATTAGGGTAGTCCACATATTGCCCAAACATGCTTTAATAAAAGTTTGGCAATGATTCTGTTCAGAGTTCATATTTTTTTTATTTATATATATTTTTATACAGAAGCAATGTGAACTGCTCCAAAAATATGTTACAGCAATCACATGCATTTCAGAAGTTGTTTGTAGAAGTCTAAACTAAAGCATTTGCAGCTTTTATACGGACTAAAACTAGATGTTTTGTTGTTTGCAGAGGAAATTATTTAACTTGAATAATTGTCATTACAGTTTGCTAATTGCGACCATCACGATTCGATTTGATTGCAACTGGTCCGACTCCATTACCTGTACTGACTGCTGCTCATTACTGTTACTGGGAGTTAATTTGCAAATACAATTATACAAATATCTGAGCCACACTTCAATGCTGCTGCGGCATACTGTCCGGAGCGGAGAGCACCTGCCGAACAGCGCTCATACTGGAGCTGGAGAATTCCCTGTTTTGATACCTTCATTCACACAGATTATAGATTTAATACCAATATAATTTAGGGCTTACTCAGAGCACTGCTAGACAAAGAGTAAATTGTAAGCCTTTAACACTTTTCTACAGTCAAACGTCAAGAAGGGCAACAGACTTGGTGTTTTAGGTGAGAATGCAACCAAGAATAAACATCAGCACACTTACTTTCTGAAGTAAATTCGAGTGACAAGTTCTATTCGAGTAGAATAGAATTTTGCATCAGTCAATCAGTTTTGCAGCAATAAACATCTAGTCTGTGGCAATCCCGATACCTGAATCCTTTTTTAACTAGGCCTGGGTAATGACGAGTACCTCAGTACGATACAACCCATATCCCAATAAGGGTTCACAATACAATATGTATTATGTAGAAAAACAAAATGCATTGGACTTTCATGTTCACAATGCCCTTAATATCAGAATACAATTGTCCTATGAATATCTCACCTTCAGTCCAGCAGACCTTAATGCAGCTGTAAGCAGGTAGTCAGTCATGTGTTTTTGACTTGTAATGTATTTGTAATGTATGTAATTGAAATGTATGTTTTTTTAAAACGATCACAATACAGCTTTCAATACGCATATTAGGGCTGTAACTAATGATCATTTTGCTACTCAATTAGTCTGGCAATTATTCTTTTGATTAATTGTTTAGTTGATTAAAACGCAAAAGTCACATGATGAAAAGAAAATTGACCCGGATGAAGCTGAAGTGTTACAGGATCCCAGTGAAGCACATTTCAGAATCGAAAACAGAACAAATCATAATCAGTTTTTATTGTCAGTGATCAAAAGATGATGATGATACTAATACTAATAACAATAAAAGTAGAAAGTATCAACTATGCTAAAATGAGATAAAAATAAGAGCATGCAAAATAAAATAATCATCAAATACATTTAATTTAGACATTTTTCACATCATTTTCATGCAACTGCGGCTCAGTTTGGGTCTTAAACCTTTCTTTTCTCTGCTCATGGCATTTGGTTTTGGAACCTATAAATATACCAGTTAGCGATTATTAGATTACTAAATTCATTGAAGATCATTTCAATAATTGATTAACTTGTTTAATCAATACCTTGTTCCTCGTAAAAAAAAAATATATATATATATATATATATATACACACACACACACACACACACACACACACACACACACACACACACACACACACACACACACACACACACACACACACACACACACACACACACACACACACACACACACACACACACACACACACACACACACACACACACACACCCCACTCTCCACTTGGTGCAAGATGGAACAGTCAGTCGATTTTTGTAAACACAGCACTGGAAGTGAGAAATCCATGAGGATCTGCAGGTAAGATTGACATGAGCGCGGCTGAGAAGAGCATACAGCCGACGAGCAAACGCGAAGAATACATTAGATACAAATGTACAGGCAAGACTCCTTTATTGAGTGGTACGGCGCCGCCAGGAAGTCAACCCAAGTGACATGACCAAAGGCTTCGGAGACAGTTTATCAGGCAAAACGCTAAAGACGGCGAGATATTCTGTGGCAAATGAAAGTGGGGAGAGGCGTGTAGAGATAGGGCTGGCAGACAGGCGTCGAAAGATCAGTGAGCAGACAGCAGGGGGGGTATGAGCACAATAAAATAACAGCACGCATAAGGAAAGGCTGCCTTGGTACATGTAGGGATGTCAAGATGTTTTGGTTAATAGATTATTCAGGTCACAATTTACTCATACAAACTAAGTATAATTATAAATTATAAATAAATGTATAATTATAACCATTTTAGGTGCAAAAAGGTAATTTGAATTCAATCTATTCTCCAAAAATGGCAGACCAAAACTGCAGATTCTATCTGGTTGTTTATGTCTTATTAACTTAACTTAATCATTCAGAAAGTTTGGTGGTGATCTAAGTAGATAGATTGATTGATAGAAATATCATATATTTATCATGACATTCCTAGTTGGTGGATAAAATAAATAACGTACAAAAAACTCCACTGCAAAGTGAGAAATTCAGTCAAATAAATAAATGCACACCATAAATGATAATGGAATACAGTATAATGAATTAAAAACAGCAAATAGAGTACATACATACATGTATGTACTCCAATGTACAAAATAGAGATTTTGTATGCACTGACGTCATTTTCATCCATAAAACGCTCCTCAGCGTCCCAACTATAAACAGACAAATTTTTGTTTCTTTGCTTTTTTTGGCCTCATTTTTCTGTCGTGATTGTATTTGTATATTTGCCGGATAAATTTAATCAGAAATGGAAGTAATTCCACCACTGTTCCTCTGACTTTGCAGAGCTAACCTAGCTTATTGGCTAACAGTAGGCGGAGATAAAGGACACTTCAACTGACCCAACAACAAATAAATCCATGAACATATTTATATCTATATTTGTTAATAGACTCTTGAGGCTCTTTCATGTTATAGTTGAGTTTTAAGACAAAGAATAATTTTATTACATACCATTGATATTCACTGTCAAAGTTTCGTCACCTGCATAATCTATTGTTTATTTATGGACACATTGGCGCACTGTTGTATGCCTTTACTTCTGGTGTGTTCACAGGCAAGACACTCACATTGCCTTTATTCCAGTCAAAGCATTTACAAGCAGTTGGAGATGCCAGGCCATACAAAATAAAATAAATATAAACTGAATTAACCTCAGAACAAATGAGCAAGATAGTCAGCAACAGCACGGGACTATCAATAAGCCCTGACCTTGAATTTCTGACCAGCTGCCAAAAACATCTGCGGGTAAATCTAATTGCGCCCTCATACCTGATTCATGTCTTCGCAGCGAGATGTAAAGTTATTGGCAGTGGAAGTAAAAGTAAAAGATAGCAACCTTGGATTTTAATATCTAGTGATTTCATGCACTGCTAGCACACCGGCGCGCGCACGTAAACACAAGAACTCAAGTCTTTCTGCCAGGAGTCATCTTTTTCTCTTTTTTTTTTAAATCCTTTTTTTCAATACATGCCATTAAGGACGACTCCTAACACACGGCACGTCGGCAGATTGCTATTGCGTTATCGATCAGCCTCTCCTTGGTTCTCCGCTCTCTCCATCCTCTTCTTTCCATCGTCCTCTTCATCCACCTTTCTCTTCATCAATACAGCTCACACACTTCATTTTGTCTGCGTGATTTCCTGAGCACAGTCCCTCTGTCGGGCACGTAGACCTGTCTGTTTCTATTGTGTGTCGTAGATAACATGCAAACTGTAACCCCTCTTATGTATGCATGCGTGGGTGCTGTAGAAAGTCTGCTGGTTGTAGTTAACATAAGACCCCAAACACACATGCCGTGCCGTTAAAGCTGGTGTACACAACGTTTCTTGTTGAACCGTAAATTCCTTTCTTCCCCCATAAAGGTTAGTACTTTTACATGCCAGGAAAACTAGATAACTGGCCTTGTCCACTTTGAAAATGCGTGTAAACCTCGGAACTACAATTAAAGTGCCCATGACAGGTTGGGCTACTCATTTAACCAAAATGTAGTTCAGATAAACATATTTCGAAATGAGCTCAAATTCTTTACAAATTTTACACCGTTTTCGCAATTTTTAGCTTTTTAATTTTACTTCCTGGTTGTAAATGATGACATCACGCTATAGGAAATTACTGCAGCAACAACACTGTAAACTGGGCCAAAACTCATCTAATGTCACATTATTTTGATATGACAAATAAAAATAAATGTGAACACCTTTATTTTGTTGAATTAATGTTTAAAGAGTCAAAAAAGTAGTGTATTTTGTGTAAATTACATGCATAACCTTTGTCTCCCCAGTGTGATGTCATCAGTTTGTTTACTTCCTGTATTTTCCACAAACAGTGACCTGATTGGTGTAAAACTATAATTTCTATTTACAACAGATATTAATACACTAAATAAAGTCAAAATTAGAAAATCATAGAGACCTGTCATACGCCCTTTAAGGAGTCTAGATTAGTGTTTCAAAGATTCAATGAACTGGCAACACTAACTTGCAAACTTGCACTACTGTCTGGCCAACTGTACATTTCTGTATATAGTCTAAGTCTCAAATATTAGCAAAATATAAAAAAAAAATGGCATACCTAAAATTAGAAGAATAAAATAAACATATTCATTGTTTTATGTTGCACCTTACGCCAAAGCAAGTTCCTGTGTTTGTGAATTTTGAGCACTGACAATGGCAATAAACCGATTCTGATAAACAAATCTTGACTTTCAACCAGTGTGCCAGAGAACACTGGTGTGCTTTGGTGGGATTGCCAGATATGCCATTGTCAAAAGTCAGACTTGAGTTCACTAATTCAAACAGTGATTTAATTGAAGTAATACAATTATTCATGTCTGAAAATAAATGGTTCAACATAAATTTGTTGCTGTCTGGCTATGTGTATAATAGCCTTTTTATTAGCAATTATAGCTGCAGTTTTAGTGCTAATGCTAAATTATTAGAATCACCTGAACGTCTCTTAGCCTTAGAGCAGTGGTTCTCAAACTAGGGGTCGGGACCCCAATGGGGGTCGCCAAATGATTTCCAGGGGTCCCCAGATGATGGGAAAAATGTATACAATAGTCTTAAACAAGGCCTGACCCCCTTCAAATGCAGTGGTAAATGTAGATTCCTATTTGTCGGCCAATCAAAGCCATTTTCTAGGTCTATATTCTCAAAATAAAATCAAACATTAGATACAAGGCTAATTTATCACTCTGTGTGTTGCCTATTTTTTGTGTTTGGGGGTCGCAAACGTGAACTATTGTTATTTTGGGGGTCGTGACTGAAGAAGTTTGAGAACCACTGCCTTAGAGAAGATATGGAGTGAGTTAGCTAAAGTTTTTCAGGTCAAACATATAAATGCACTGTTTCCTAGTACTTTTTTGAATACACTGTTGAACTCCTGTGCAGTTTTGGTCAGATACATGGAGATACTTCATAGTTTTGATATACATTTTGCCACGTCCCCTTTTAGTCGACTAATCGATCGATAGGGCATGTCTTTAGTCGACAAAGAATTTCTTTAGTTGACTACAGCGCTACAAATTTATAAGTTTGATCAGTCAATATAAATGATTACAGAGCAATTAATGTAGAGTCTCTATTTAAGATGATATTGTATGTAGTCTATTGTCTTTGGTTTCCATTCAGTGGCATTGGCTTTTCCATGGCAATTCCTTGTTGGACCCAGCCTGACCATCTACGTCGATATAATAGAGAAAAGCTGCAACGAGTCCGTAGAAAAAGCCGTGAATGATCAGGAGTTGGATAACATAAAACTATCAACAACTATTGGGTGCAACCGGGGCACAATCAATTTGAACGCACACATCTTTGCTTTGCTTTGCTGTATCATTTTCGCCCGGCCCGAACCCCAATCCAATTCCGACAGCGCGGATCAGATAACTGTAAAACCATAATGTTTTGTCCAAAGTCTATCGGATTTATTGTTGTAAACACATTTTGCTCTTTATCTTGCGCTCAGGTGTGGCCCGGAGAGACAGTGTTCCCCGACTACACCAGCCAGGCCTGCATCGACTGGTGGGTGGACGAGTACGAGAGGTTTTCCCGCGAGATCAAGCACGATGCCCTTTGGATTGTAAGCGCTTCACAAGTCTCCGCAAACACTCATTAACTCATAGCGCAACCAGTTAAAATAACCAGCTATTTTACAATGTCATAAGTACTCCGAGCTTGAGTGGTAGCATCGGTATTAAGGTCAAACAGCAGCACAAAAAAAGAAGCTTGAATTGGTGTTATTTTGATATCGCTTTGGTGATTTTGAATGACTCATTATCCGCGGTTTTTGTTGTGTTGGACGCAGTTTTGAAGCTTAACAAACACATTGGTTAAAACAGCCAGGTCATGTATGATTAGCAGATGAAAAATAAGAATAATTGTTGGAAAGAAGGAATTACTTTAGTCGCAAGAAAATTGTCTGTATCAGTGAAAAGGTAATTTGCAACAACTACTTTTCTATTGTTAATTGAAGTGTTTTGTTGCTTTAGTTCTTGCTGTACTCGCCAAAAAACACATTTAGTTATATTTTGTGATGATAAAATGCAGACTTTTGGGTGACCATTACAACAACAAAAAATATAGTTCTCTTAATGTTAGAGTTGCCAATGCTTTTGTCATTTCAAAGCGTAACAAAAACAGTATTATTTATCCACTCGTTATACTGTCAAACATATGTATTTTTGGCGTTTGCAGGACATGAATGAAGTTGCAAATTTCAAGAAAGGATCAGTCAAAGGCTGCGAGAACAACAACCTGAACTACCCTCCGTACACGCCAAGTAAGATTTTTATTTTTTTCATTTATTGCATGTTTTTTATGCATTTTGCTGCCATCCATAAAAATGTGAATTCATGTTTAATGACATTTGAGTCACTTAATAGTTTACCTGTTTTCAAGAATAGTAACTTTAAAGGAAATAAACTGAAGTCCTTAAAACGGGTGCAGCAGCATCATAACTAACTCAAGCAAACCCGCTGGCACATGGTTAATATTCACATGCACTATTGTTGCCTATTTTAGACAGTGAAGTGAAACTGGGGTGGACCACACAAGCACAGCCAATCAGGGCACTGCTTTTGGCTCTTACTTTCTAGATTAAGTAAAGTAAAATACTTTATTGTTAGATACAGACTTTTGCAGAGCTTTGGTCACAAAGTGCTGCTTTTAGATAATCTTTGAAGAAAAATAAAGTCAGGTACCTCTGCTTCTTCTTCTTCCTCTTTTTTACAGGCAAACATGGCAACATACTCATACAGCAATTGATTATTATTAAAGTACATCATTTTTTTCAAGACATACTTTTATTCGACATATAATCAACAGTTTCAACTCTTCAACAATTTATTTATGCAACCTTCAAGATATGGTTTGGGGATTCAGTATCACTTTAAGGAGACATATTATGCAAATCTGACTTTTAAGAGCGTTTAATGTTATAATCCTTTCACATTCACCCTCTCAAAGTTGTATTTAGAGTGATTCATGATCACACAAAATCTTTATTCTCTTGCATTCGTGGTGTCTTTCCTCCTAAATAATCTTTTTCCTCTACATCCCACACATGCTCCAGCCCTGCATACTTCATTCCCTCATTTTTTCTTAATCAGTGATACACTCAGGATTCAGCAGCGTCCTGTAGCCATTTTGGCACAAATAAAAAATGTGCATTTTAAATCCACTGCTCTCTATTGTTGTTTTGTTGTGATGACGTTTACAGTAGGTGGAAATCATCTCCGCTGTTTTCAATTGGAAGTCAGCAAACTTGTTTCTTTTATTAAGTTGTTTTAGATCAATATCACAGTTTAAAAATTTTCAAAATATAACATAATGATCCACAGCTGTCATAGTTTATAAGACAAATGCATAATATGTCTAATTTACTTAGAAGTTTGTTCCTTTTTCTTTTGTTATCTGTCTTGTGTATCTAATTGCAAACTTGCCCTCAGGTTCTTGACTAATAAGGCACAAAAGATGCAATGTGAAAAAGGAATAAAAACATAGAAAAAAAAGAAATATGCGTAGGAAAACAATTATAAAGTTAGCTATACTTTTAATCAAAACCTGCTCATTGCTTTGTAAAAAAGCACACCTTTTTTGACATCACAGAATACAATTAAACTGTATTTTCCTATGAAAGTTTATAAGCCTTTTGGCATTAAAGTTAAATTCTGAACTATTTGTTGTTTATTCCACATCAATGAGAATAAAATTGATATTTAAGTGATCAAGACCTGACCTGACTTACCTATGTAATATTTTAAGACTTAAAGATACATCCAAATTCAAGCGATCCAAGTAATAACATCAAGAACCTAAATGATAACGCATCCAACCCAGAATTTCATAAAGTAGTTCTGAGCGGAAACTCATCTAAAAACTCCCTCGGGTGCAATACCCCAGACACCTCCTCTGTCACCTTTTTTTGATTGGGCCCGTGTGCCAACTCGGACGACCCCAAACGTAACCGGACAAGCCACTATTTTTTTTATTACCCTCTTCCTTCCTCGCCAACGCCTTCCATTGCTCTCTCTCTGCCGCCTGTTTTCTCATTGAACGCTTGTCCGATTGCGGAATTCATCACCTCCCTTCCCTTGCTTTCTGTTCTCTCCCTCTTCCTCTCTCATCACTCACCTGTCCTCAGACCGGAGCATTTGAATTCGGCCTTTGCTCGCCTCCGTCACCTCACACCACCCCGTTTTACTCGATCGTGTGTGTGTGTTTGTTTTTGCAGAGGTGCTGGACGAGGTGATGTACAGTAAGACCCTGTGTATGGACGCCAAGCAGGCCTGGGGGAACCACTACGACGTGCACAGTCTGTATGGGTACTCCATGGTGTTGGCCACAGAGAAGTGAGTAATGGTGTTATTCAAAGATTCTGTAATTGTTTATTTAAAAATCAGAAGTTTTTGGGGGTATCTTCTTAAAGTTTGAATTATTTTAACCATGTACTAACATTGTTCTGTCATCAAAAGCATACCTGGAGTTTCATTTAGCTTCATTCACGTTAGATTGATGAATGCTGGTTTGAAAATCCTCTCTGACCGTCAAAAACACTCACTTCTGAACTCCTTCGATGTGTGACGTTTTTCAATCAGTAACATTGCTCCAAGAATCTTCTGTTCTGTTTTTAAGTCCATAAATCATCGTCGTGGGTCCATAAATCATCGTCGTGGGTTCGAATACCGAACCACCCCAACATCACACGCTCTCTCTGGGTGGAGTCTGCATGTCCTCCCCGTGTTACCGTGGGTTCTCTCCGGGTTCTCCGGCTTCCTCCCACCGTCCAAAGACATGACTGTGCAGGTTAATTGACAACTCACTGGGATAGGCTCCAGTCACCCGCGACCCCTAACCATAGCCGCGGGAACTAGGGGTGCAGGGGGTGCAATACCCCCTGCTGGATGGTAAACTCAATGGGAACTGTGGGAACAGGCTCATTGCTGGTTTTGCCCTGAGCAAAACTATATCTTTTCTAGGTAACATTATAAAACGACACAGTTTCTGTTCTAATACATATGATATTTTTACTTTTATCAAATGTTTTTCCAGTCAACTATATCCCTGCAGGTTAAAGTCAGGGAAAACTGAACCTGCGCTGGTGCGCGGCGCACTGACCTGAGCGCGCAAACGGCTGTTTACCGCTGTTTGTATATTCTCTAAAGTGTGACAAAATAAACGAGGAAATGACAACCCCGGGCTGGATTAAGAGGTGAAACTACACCGCGGATGCATAAATGTTTGGACTTTGCTGGAGTTACAGGCGGCGGGTGCAACAACTGTGTTTGAATCTGACGCGACGCATAAGGACCAAAGGGAGTTTACGCGGAAAGACAGCGGCACAAATCGACGTTTCCACGTCTCACAGAGGTGGGACTTTGCTTCATCTGAGCGTCTGAGCGGTGAGTGAACTGATGAAGTCGCCGTACGTCGCGGGGAAACTGAAGTGAAATGAAGTAAACCGCTGGTTGTTGCACCGTGTGGCTGTCGTTAACACTGTACAGGGTCCTACTGTGTTAAACACTGATATTATTTACTTTGGCACATGCCCTGTGGACCATCACCAAATTACATTTTCCCACGTAGAAGTCGAGGCTCATGATTTCATACAGACACCTGCTCGTGCTTGTGTGTTTATGTGTGCGTGTGCGTGTGTGTTTGTGTGTGCGTGTGTGTGTGTGTGTGTGTGTGTGCGTGAAGTGAGGCTGGGCGCTGACGCCGTCCTGTAGCAGAGTCAGGAGCAGCGTCTAATAATTTACTCTTTGTGCCTTTTTTCTGGTGTATCTTGATCATTCTACAAGCGTTACATGGGTCCTGGCGCTATTTTTGTGTGAGTACCCTTAGTTGGCCCTAAATAAACGTATGTAACTGCACGAAAAAAAAAACACAAAAACAAAACTGCACCCCCTCTCAAAATGACGTTCCCGCGGCTATGCCCCTAACGGGAATAAGCGGTAGAAAATGAATGAATGAATGAATGAATAAAATCATCGCCAGACTCGCTCTGAGCATTTCTGACGTCTAATCGTGATCTTTACAACTGCATGATAGCTTAGCATCGCTAGCATAATAAATCGTTGCGTATATACAAATGTGTGTGATTGCCTCTGCAGCCAGTCGATGGAGCCACAGCTAAGTTACTACAGCGTCTCCCAGGTTGTATTGTTCTTGTAAAAATTATTTATTTTTAGTTCTAAAACATGAGACGTCAAAGTAAAGACACTCAAGAGCATGCTACAGGACAAATAATGCATAATAGTTGTCATTTAACAGATTCACACATGGGTTTAGTTGAATAATTTACAATTTTGGAGGGCCTCGAATAATGTCCACTTAAAAGAAAGCCAAACCATCACTATCGCCAAATTTAAAGAACCGGACAGTGGCGTGGACATGTGCGCCATGACTTAGTAGAGGTTGAAAAACACCGAGCACAGATGACATTTTATCTAACGTGTGTATCATCCACACAGAGCCAGTGTTTCAGAGGTCTGTAAAACTAGATCTCAGATTGCAAAGACTACAGCGCGCCATTTAAACGTCTCCGCAATGATGTCTGCAAGTTGTTGTTGTTTTTTTTTTTTATTATGTCATCACAGCCCCAGTATTGTGTGTTTTCTGCAGAAATAAATTACACACCTTTATTATTATGTTAACTGCGTAAGCCTCGCTCCTTCACTGCAACAAGAGCCACAGGTGACATTGAGAAATAAATGAATAAATACACCACGGAGTTGATCTCCATTAAGTCTGTTCAGAAGTTTTGTCAATATATTCCAGTGAGACCTGAAACATCACTCTCCTCATCTCTTCTGTAGACTTTACATCCGTTCCGTACTTTTCTTTTCATCACAGTTGCATTTTCAGTCGTTCATGTTGCCATGTTTTATGCAATTTGTTTTTGAAAATAAAGCCGCTTTGTCCCCGTGCGGCGTACATTTTATATCGCTCAAATTCTCAAGTGGATTTTAGAGGAATAACTCATACTTCAATCTAAATTTTAAAATGTAAAATTGGTAGAATAAGTTTGGACCATAGAAAAGTAAGTCACATGTACTGATATTTATTATTTTTGTCATAGAAATGCTTTGTTCTAGAAACGTATGTCTAGCTAGAATATGTTTGGTTTTTGCTCAAAAATACGCATTCAAATAATATGCATTCTTACTTCGAGTAGTGTCTCCACTCCTGTAATTTGGTTTAATGCTGTACTGTGAAACATTCCAGGCAAAGCAACAAAGCAACATCCTCCTTCAGAAAAGATACATACTGCACCTTTAAGCATTAACATGACAGCTTTATATTTTTTTCAACATGTTTTGAATTCACTTGAAATGCACTATTTTAGAACCTTGTCAGTAACCTTCTTTTTAACTTTTACATTTACCAAAATTGTTCTTTCCCCAAAACCACCTCTGCTCTTCTCGCACACCCAGGGCCAGCTTGTACCGCCGCTACATCAGAACTACGAGCGTCACTGGCAGCCCTCAAACACAATGTTAAAATAACCCCACGCACAGAATCAGTGTCGGAAAGCGCACACTTTTGAGTAATGGCCGTTGGATAGATTTGTGGAGCTGACTTGCAAATGTGAGATGCAAAAATCCACTCCGTTCCACTGCAGCCCGGTGACTTATAACCTTTTTTTTAATTATACAGTGACTGGCGCCGACCAATAGTGAGGGTTATACCATGTGATAAGTGCAGAAATATGTTTTAATGAGCACGGCTCGAGGGCAGAGTGAATGAATTTCTCATCTGGGCCGGCCGCTAAAACAGTTTAAGGGCCCATTACTTAAAGAGAAATCAACCTAAGTATAGAATAGAACAGTTGATGTATGGTAAAACCGGGTCACAGTTATGTAAATTTATGCGTATCCATCACCAGCAGCAGAGAAGTTGGGATAGCTGTAGTCCATTTACAGAAATATATGGATATTTTCTCATTCACATATGCTTAGAGTCGTAATCACTTCCCATCAGCTCATGAAGTCGGGTTCTTTGTTCTGTTTGTTCTAAAGTGCAAATAGGAGAAGTCAAAATGTGGATAAAAGTTGCCTAAGATAGAATATACAACCAGTGTCATTTTAGTGAAGCTATTCACCTTATTCCGGAAGTTGCCATACCTGCCGCTATCTTGTTTCCGTTGTATTAGTTTACATGGAGCAGACGAGCTCAACAGAAAATAAGTTCTACACGGACTAAAAAGCCGTTTTCAGACTGACCAGGAAATCGGTGCGTTGTGACTTGTTGTTGCTCGTGTTCATTAAACATTTTACACAAATCAACCTACTTTATGTAACATTTTAGTGGCAAGACTTTTCCCTCGTTCGTCATTAGCTTTAACGGAGTTCTCGTCAATCGGAAGTGCGTTTACAACAAAAGTCCGTATCTGGCAAAAAGTGGGCGGGGCAGAATAAGGTGAATAGCGAAGTTTTAACCTGGAAGACAATCCATGTATTTATTGCATTTATTTCACTTTTCAGCGCCTCTACGTCATGTTTAAACATCTCTCTTCCACAGAGTTTGGATAATGGTAGCTAAATTGTGTATTTGTGTGTTGTTTGAACTTGCTGTAAGTGCCGAGCATCGATAAACAGGAAACGGCGGTTGCTAATTGTGTTCTAGCTTTGTTTTGCTGTTTGTCAGTTCTACATATAAAGTTGCCACCACTGTAAATATGACGGTTTATCATCAAGTCGGCGTTTGGTGAGAAATTGTTACTTTCTTTCTTTATTTTCTTTATTACTATCTTTCTGTTTTTTACTGTCGTTTTCATCTGCGTTTTTTTCTTATCCAATCACCTTACACCTTACAATCACCTTATGTTGTAACGGCAACTGTAGTTTCAACGGTTTGTAAAGCGCTTTGGGTGCCTATTAGGTGGAAAAGCGCTCTATAAATAAAAATTCTTCTTCTTCTTCTTCTTCTACCAAAAGTTTTACGGGAGCCAAAGCGAGCCAGAACGCTTTTGAAGCTAGACATGGCAGGGTCTGATTCGGATTGCTTAAACATGCCGGTACGGTTCAATTAAAACAGTAGAAAGACTTTGGGACCCAGTCAATCCACTCCAAATTGAACCAGTGGAAAAAACATTATGACGGGCTGAGCTTGTCAAATCATCGCTCAACCAACTTGTTTTAAACTTAACCCTCCGCGTCTTCATTCAGCAATTTGGCAAATCCTCCACCTCTATCAGATTTTTGTTGTCACTGCCACCAGAATCTAGGCTCAAGGGGGAAGATCATATCATGCTGACCACCCCCTACACATTGCTCATTGTTTCCTGGCACCAAACTTATTTTACATATCATTATACCATTAGTTATCATTCATTATCCTCTTATGAGATACCACAACGTACTAAAACATTACCATAACAGACCTTTTAGTAAAAAAGTGGCTTATAATGTGGCCAATAATGTTGCACTATCTGGTTCTTTAAAGTTCTATTTTGGTATAGAAATAAGTTCAGGACACTCCAAAATGGTAAATGTAATTAAATGTTTCGAGGCAAACCTGTCAACACCTCAAAGCAAAGTTGTGTTCCCCGACACACGGATTGAAAATCAAGGCTCTGATGCATTCCGTCTTCATTTGAGTCCCTCCAGACTAAAGTAGTACTAAGCATCTTTTTCTCACCCTTTCCATGCCTACACTTACAGTAAAGGACACATATTATGATACAGTGACTATTTCGAGCTTTCCGCCATGTTCTAACAATGTTCCGTCATCAAAAACATACCTGAAGCTGCATTTAGCTGCACTGACGCAAGTTTGAGGAATGCTGGTAAGAAGATAGATAGATAGATAGATAGATAGATAGATAGATAGATAGATAGATAGATAGATAGATAGATAGATAGATAGATAGATACTTTATTAATCCCGAAGGAAATTGCATTGCCGTCCGTTGCTCACATTCATGCATACATAAAAGAGAAAGACACATTCAAGTAGACTTTTAAAAGATTTTAAAAGGTGGTAGTTAATACATACCACACTAAACAGCTACAAAATAAAATAATCCTTTCCCATCTGACTAAAACACCTGCTGATCTCTTGATATCTCGATCGATCTTATTTTCTCAGATTTTAGATGTTTAGATTTTAAATCATTGCCAGACTCACTCTGAGCATTTCTGCCGTCTAAACATGATAACTACAAGTACATAAGATAAGATAATAAGATAAGGGATCCTTTATTTGTCCCACAATGGGGGAATTCCAACGTTGCAACACACAGTTTAGGACAGGAATGAATGAAATAGGCGCATGCAATAAAAATAGGATAAATAATTACTAAACATGGTAATAAAAATACAATATAATGATGATGGCCTAGCATACCAACAGCATATCAAACCATTGTGTACTGTATATTCACGGGTGCAATTGCCTCTGCAGCCTGTAGATGGAGCCTTAGCTAAGTTAATATGGCATCTCCCAAGGCAGTGATAAATATAACAGTTAGTTTATGTGCATAGCCATATTAATCATGATCTAGATAAACGGCATAAATATTAAATCAAACACAAATCTTAAACCTAGCTTTAAACCAATGATTGTTTGTTTGTGCTGATGTTCCTATAAATTATTGTTATTACTCAACGGGTGAGGAATCTAATATTACTAAATACTTTTACGAGTAATTGTGCATAATAGTTCACATTTTATTTACTTGGCGGTTCCTTATAGCCAATGTTTTTGATGTAGCAGTATTTTGAGGATTAAAAAAATGTATCAGTGATTGCCTTCTTCTACAGCTACCATTAAGTTGCTTGGAATGTAGCTGCACAGTTTTATTCATAACCTTGATATCTATCATTTCTACATAAATTACGTGAGCATTCAAATGACTGCGGTCTCGACGCTATAGCAATTTACACAAAGCAAAAACTGCTCTGACTTTCGAGGCTTTCTAGTATGCTCCAATGGTGATGGTATGGGAAATTAAATCAATTAGTTATCGGCATGCACCTGCGCTAATGGGGTTTCAGCTAATGGGAAATAAAAAACAAACACTGCTAATGCAATACAGACAATATAGCGCAACCTTCCCTGAAGATCATTGTTTCACATGATCCATATACATTTGTTCATAAAGTAATGCGCTACTGAGTGAAGACGACACTAGAGAGACCAACAAAATGCATCAAAGATAATCCATTTTAATACGCTACAATTAAAGGACGGTCCCATTGGATGTTAAATTACTCAAATACAATTAAGCGAAACAAAAATATAAAGGGAAGCAAAACATTGTAGAAAAGTTGCAATAAAATGAAAGCATAAAGTGATATTTAATTTGCTGATTCACCTCACATTTTTGGAGTCCCAAATTGGGGTTTTTAGGTGGCCCTAGTTAGAGAGCATAGTAATAATGTTAATGACAATTAACAGTGTGATGGGTTTGTTGTTGTAACTAGAGATGAGCGATACCAGTACTTTTTTGTTCCAATCCGATACCAAGTAATACTATGTCAAGTATCGCATTATTGATCGGAAACCAAAACCAGTGAGTTTTGTGTTAAAGTGCATTGAAACATCTTTATTATAAATAATCCTTTGCATCCTTATCATTGCTCTACCAACTGATCAAAAAAAAAGTTAAATGTTTTGATAAGCTAAAATACAAACAATGCATTTCTTGGAGACATTTTAAGTATCAATATTTTTGCATGAGAATCAATACTTTTTGGTACCTCAGTCAATATCAATACATCTACCGGTCCAAAAAGTTGAAACTATGTCCCTTTTCTCATGGAGAGTTCCACCACATGTTTCTTCTTTGGTTATTGCGATTGCTTTGCTTAGAAAGTTCCACAGTATGGCATTAGACTTACCATATCTTGTATGTATCAAACTAGCAGTGTTTTATTGCTCACATTCGTACTCACAGTATGAATGCGCTCGCCTCTCCACAGCTTTTACCTGAAACTTGGCCTGGGGGCGTCATCTTCTTGTCTTGAGTTGCGTGCTAGTTTGTGCCACTTTGTAAAATGTGCTAAAATACAAGAAATTACCTCTGATTTGCCATTTTCACCAAGCTTTATGATACTTTTGATCACATTCTCAAAGTCCATATTGGGAGAGAAACATTACATTATTTTGTTGATTTCAAAAACTACAGTTAAAAGATACATTTACAAGTGAACGCAGAAAATATAAAGGTACTGGGGAAAAACCTGCGAGTCTACGTTGAAAGTGTTCGAAAACTGCTTGCATTTTATCTTTGAAATGGTGTACGAACCATGAGATAAATATCATGAAATTTGATATACTTTAAAATGCGAATTGGCTTTATCATTCATCATTTGTATGTGAAGGAATGTTCAATTTGGTTAGCATCGGCAAGTGATCGAGCAACGGGCAGAGGTGGAGAACTTTATGCAAAAGCTTCACCAGGAAAATCGTAGAAAGGGTTTCAGGGGTTGTCATCCGGACGCTGTTTGAAGATCGAGACGTGTCGACTTTTATCCAAAAGTCATTGTCTCGATCTTCAAACAGCGTCTGGATGACAACCCCTGAAACCCTTTCTACGATGGACCACACCTGGACGAATGAGGGTTTACATCGACGAATTCACCAGGAAAAGTTACATTTCAAAGATATGCAACATTTACAACTAAAACTCTTGCATATCCCTTGTTTTTAAAGGTTACCGCCAAAAGGTCAAAGATTGAAGGTGTCATTGGCATTTGGATTCGAAGCGTTCTATTGGTCAACCAGACGCAGATGCATGGATCTGTGACTAAGACGTACGGTTTGTGTGTGAAAATTGGCATGTGCTTAACGCCCTTGCGCAGACATGTTTTTCAAGAGACAAAATAGATTCTTCTCGTGCAGAAGTCTGTGGACTGGACCGCAGCAGTGACCCGCCGTAAGGTCACACACACATTGTAAAAGCCCTTTGAGGTCGTCTCTGCTGACTCACTACTTCAATAAGGCCAGCTGCTCCTCTCGCGTTGACTAATTAAAATGTATTATTGGCAGGAGACACATTTTGTGAACATCACCCGGCCCTTGTATTGTCATGGAAATCAATGCTTCTTCGATTCTCCTCATTAAGCAAAATAATAATGTACAATAGAGTTGGGAAAGTAGCGCCGACTTTGACTTTCTCTTTTCGGAGGTTTTTACGACAGCGCATTTATTATCTGGTATATGCGCTGTCTTTGTTAATGATGTGCAAACGTTTTCAAAATGGAAAGGCTTTATTGCAATGGCATGATCTACCAAAATAGAAAATACAGGTTTTTTTCTACTCGTCGTAATAAATGATGGTAAAGAAACGTTGACTTGATCACTGGATCTTTTTGACAGCTTCTTTGAAAGTACGTTTTAATACTTCGAGCAAGGTCACTTCCACTGTTCACTACATATTTTTATTTATTTATTTTGGCATAGTTATGAGAAAGTTTACCGGCTGGGGAAAAAAAAGTGGTCAAAGTTTATTTAAAATTGATTGAGGCAATATTTAATATTTTAGTTTTTTAGCCCTCAACAATTTTCGAGGGCTTTTTTGAAACGCATTGTTGTAGTGTACAAAAACATAAATATAAAATACTTTCTCAGAGTTGGACTTTCTTTTTCAATTTCCTTAAAAAAATTAAACACATAAAATACAGAACATGGAATATGACACAGAAAGTAAGTAAATAACAACAAACATTAAATGAAATAAAATTATAGCAAAATGTGTATGAGTCCCATTTAGTCAAAAGTCTGTCAAAGAGGTCCATTTTCAAATTAGTTAGTCCAAATGTTGTGTTTTTTTGTTGTTGTTTTTTTTTTTCTTTTTTTTAATTTAAGTCCATGATTGCCGGTGCAGTTTGTGTCATCCTTTTTTTTCTTCTTTTTTTTTTTTCTTCAAGCAAAACATCTTTATTTTTGTTCTATTTTTTACTTTTTTTTCTAATCTTCCAGCATATTTTCTTAATTCAATCAATTCTTAATCCAATTAATATATGATTTAATATTTAAGTTTAATTGTCCATGTATTCTCTACTTGAATGGTTTATAACATTTGTGTTATATTTTTGCTGTATGTTTCACTTGTAGGCTGTATGCTCACAGTTTGAAATAAGTTGTGACATTTTTCTAAAGCAGTACATCCAGGTTTACTTTCCACTGCGCTGCACCTTACACAGGGCTCATATTTCTTGTGCCTGTCTGCCCACAGGGCGCTGCAGCGAGTCTTTGGTGGGAACCGGACCCTGATGCTGACCCGCTCCTCCTTCCCAGGTGTGGGCAAGTACTCGGGCCACTGGCTGGGGGACAACGGTGCCAACTGGAATGACATCAAGTGGGCCATCCCGGGCATGCTGGAGTTCAGCCTCTTCGGAATTCCTTATGTAAGTACAGAAAAAAGTCCTGTGTCATATTGTCTAAGAAAATAGATTTAGAAAAGTACTTTAAAATACAAGAAATGTTGCCAGGGGAAAATACATGTTTTTAGGCATAAGAATCTGAATCTGATTTTATTCATCCCAAGGGGCAAATTCCATTTGTTGCAACCGACAAGCAGAAAAAATAGAGTTATCAAATATAAAATTAAGAAACTAAAATCAAATCAAATACCAGTATCTGAGTAAGAATAACACACAATATATCAGTCTTCTTATCTGCTACCTCCCGGTGATAATAGAGTAATCTTTACATTATGACCTAATCGTATAAAAATAGGATACTGCAAGGATGAGGATTTGATAACAGAGAGTTCTGCAGTTTGATGCAGGGATGATTTCCTGTGCCTCTCATTGGAGCAGTGTGACAGTAACAGTCTATTATTGCACAAGTTCTTGTATCTGACCAGCTCATTGTGGACCGAATGGAAGGAAAATCCAGAATCTCCCTAATTTTGGACAACATAGTTGCTTGTCGATTTGAAATGTATTATTTGATAAATATTATTTCACACACACACACACATATATATAATAATTTTAATTGTATTTTGTACGTTTTAATTTGTTCTAATTGTACATATTAATTGGTTTCAGTTTAATGCCCGTCTATGCTAGTCTTAGTTCAGATGATTAGGAAAAATGCAGTGAAGCTGTTGTGTTTATGTTAATTTGCGAAGCGGAGCAACTGTTTGTAGCCTACAGCTAGTTACTTGTAATTTTAGCTAAAGAGCAATCAACTTTCTCTACCCATTCAGTGATAGCAAGATTCAGTAAGCTACTGCCAGAAATGTCTTGTTTGCTCAAAATTTCCCATTTGTGGTGGCAAATGACCATGTTAATGCACCATGGTTTACTTTCTACGTGCCAACCGTTCCACCCAATATTTTTCTGCCAGGCTTTTCAAACTCATCTTGTACCACTTTTTGAACATTGAAACCAATGCCAACTACATCTGTTAATGCTTGTTTCAGATTAGTTAACACGCTGTTCTGGAATTCAAAAGTTCCTCCACTGTTTTTTCAACTCCCTTTAAAGTAGATTCAAGCACTAATTGAAATCTCTGTTCAGACATGAGCTGAACGACAAAGGGCCCGGCAAATAGAAAGTGTGTCAGTAATAAGAGGCTGTGAGAGCACCAGTTCACCTTCCGGGTACAGTGTGAAAGAAGAAGGAAAAAAAAGGAAAAAACATGGGAGAAGTGCGGAAAAGTATCCAAAGGCACTGTGGACTATGCGTTTATTATTCGGCAGTGTGGCACAACAGGGAGTCAGGCGTACTCTGCCCAAGCTGTGCGCATCAGGTGGGCTTCTAGATGCCAACTATAACGCCGTCAGACTGTGTCGAGCAGATTCGGAGCCATTTTGGTTTGCAAGAATACAACGTATAAAGAACAGCTTTCTTTAAAAGTAGTCTACAAGAAACGTCTGTGGTGCTTCTCCATGTTATTTTTTTCTTGTGTTGTGTTGCACTTGCACTTGCCGCTGCCTCATGGCTGGGATTCTCTTGAGAATTATGTTTTAGAGATGTTATTGCTTTGGCTGCAATCTTTCACAGAAAAGGGAAAAACTTAAAGATCTACAGTATTTCCAAGCATGTTAAGCCACTAAGCAAAGTTAAAAGTTAGATCAGTGGAGAGGCGACCCCAGTAAAAGTAAGGTTGCTTTAACACTGCCACTAGGTCACAGTAAAAGAGCTTTTTGTCAGTGTGAACATGGCATGTCCGGAACTCATTGAACTGCTGTTTTGAAAGAGCTTAAAACAGGGAGTCTCAGAGCAGCTCGCCCTGCACTCTGAGGTGGCCCACAGTCCGGGGTGAGAGCAAAAAAGCATTTGGAGCTCATCTATTTGTATAAATGTGCCACAACAAGCAATTGATGATCTATATCATCAAGACACCTCTGCCTGTGCTGTAAAGCCTCTGTGTGTCGCTCAGAAAGTTTTTTTTCTCTCCCTCCAGGACGCATTGCCCTCACTGTATGTTTAGTCACACAGGTATATAGATAGATTTTTAAACAACAATTTAAAACGTGTTTAAAAAGCTATCTCAATTAAGTAACAAAAATAGGCCTTCCTCTTAGCCAATCAGAGCCTGCTAGCGTTTTCTCTCTTTCATCTCATCTACCTCCAAAATACCATCTCCTCTTCATCGCGGTCAGTTTCCAGGCAGTGTTTTACATCACGTCACTGACATCTGCCAGAGTTTAATCGCCAAATCAAGCCCTTCTACACGATACATTCCTTCACATACATCTCCCTGGTTGAAATATGAACGAGAGGGTTCTCCAGTCGTTCCTGAATCGATTCCAGCATAGCCCACAGTAAAAAGCAGCCAACAGTAAACAATAACAAGCCCGGACTCTCTGCGGACTGGCCTTTTTCTTGGACTGCTTGGTGCAATTAATGTAAATAAAGATCGCCGACCACATCCACCGCCTGCCAATAACGATCAAGGCGACAGAGGGAGCATCAAGGAAGACATTTTAAGAGAGAATTTCTGGCTGCGTATTCTCCTGGTGTCACTGTTTTGCCATGGCAGGGGAATTTGTTGACTGAGGTTTCAATATGGGTTTTTAAAAGAGTCTGCGATGGCTATTAAATAATATGTGAGTGTGAAAGTCAATATTGTTCCAAGGGAGCCTAAAATATGACAGAGGGAGCATTGTTTTGTCACATAGAAAAGGGCAAGACCTTTAAGGAATGAGAACTGGGCAAAAACAAAGACTAAATGCTATATGCAATATGAAAAAATATGAGTGCAAGTCTCCAATGCAGCCCTCATCCATGACAAATTTAAGTTCTGATCAAAGTATTTAGTTTACGGATTAGAAGAACAATCAGAGAGGTATTGTTCAGACATTCTTTTTATCGAATGCTTTTTATTTCATGTCATAAACTGTTGACCTGGTACGTTAGTAAAATTGACCCTTTTATATTACAACTGGCTTCATTTTTACCCCCAACCCAATTGCGCCACAGACTGTCACTTTCCATTGCCGGCTATGCTAGCAAAAGTAAAAATAAAGTTGATATATATTATCTCACAATTAGGGTAATGTTAGGGTTAGCTGTAGGAGCAGATAATTTGGTTAAGTTTAGTCCTTTGGGGCAGGTAAGCTAACCGGGTCTCGGCAGAACAGAAAAAAAGGAGGGTAGTTATAGGTTACACTTACTAGTACCTGATTTGTTCCATGTAATAAAGTAAAATGTGTCTGCCCCAGTATGGATACATTGGAAAACCAGCTCTTTGAGTCAAAATGAGACAAAAATCTATTATCTATCTATTATCTGGTCTCTGAAAGCTGTGAAAAGTGCTTATAAACGCATCATTTTATGCTCGGAATGCATTAGCTAAGTGAGCAACACATTTGTACCACTGCAAACAATCTTATTTTTCTTTCTTAAAATGTGAAAAGCAGAAATAGTTCGTTTTAAACCATTTTCTGCGGTCCAAACTCATTCCTCACTTTACTCCTAAATAATCCTGTGATGAGTTTATTAGCGCATTTCACAATTTTCAGCGACTAGAGTTTTGCCGTCAAGCTAATGCTAACAATAACTGGCATCCTAACACGATTTAGAATTAGATAGCACACATTGGTCTCAATTTTGAGCCTAAGAGCTGCTTTTACATGATATTTGACCTTATTATGCATTTGTTTGGGGCGTAATTTAATGTTTACTTTGTCGGATTGCAATAACTCCAAACTATAAATCAGATTTTACTTGCAAATGGCTACAAATATGTCATCAGTTGTTTTTTGTTAGCAGACAACTTAAAATGTTACGATTTTAGCTTCTCTAACCACCTCTGCATGTCACCACTTCACTCGATCTTTTCCCAAATGTCAACGTTACTGTACCATCTCACAATGCGCACGTGAAAATACAATTCCCGTGGCTTGCATTTCAGATCGGCGCTGACATCTGCGGTTTCTTCGACGACTCCACCGAGGAGCTGTGTCGCCGATGGATGCAGGTGGGAGCCTTCTACCCATTTTCCCGGAACCACAACGCTCAGGGCTACAAGGTAAGGACATTCTCTTCTACTCTTGTTCTATTAGTCTGTCAAGTTCAGATCTATACATCACACGTTTGGACCAAAGTGCTGCGGGGCCTGTAACATCGTAGAGGTGATTTCAACTGTGTGTAGTTTTACCAAAATAGAAGGTCCCTAGAAGGATCCTTTTGAGGCCGGCGTCATGTTAGAGTATAGTGGTGCATGAAGAGAGCACAGGGACTTGGGTTTTGTGGGTTAGTTTGGGGAAGCTGGAGCTGTTCGAAATGATTATAGTTGCTTTGGGAATGGAGGCCCTTGACTGGACTTAAAAAGTACATTACAGAAACTCACTGTGAAGTCCAAAAGCAGTACGGATAAAACAGTATAGTTATAAGGGTATGGAGGTAGTAAGAGGTTTAGATGCAGTTAGTGCACAGTTTGGAGCTTTTCACCTAAAAAACACAAATATACAATACACAAATCATGGCTGAGAAGCATTTTGGACATTCTTTCTTGGGTCTTGTGTGTTGCTTAATTGGTTTACTCTGTTTGCACACAAAAAAAAACTGAATTGAGGAGTAGGGCTACAGGAACAATGAATTGTGGATTGTCTACCATGACAAATATGAATCTTCAACTGAATCTTGATTTAACGAACACATATTATGCATTATTTGTATCGTTGTGGAACTTTAAACATGCTCTTGAGTACTTCTGATTTGGCATATCATGTTAAAATAATCTATCTACTGAAAGGGCACACTTTCCCTCATCAGGAAAGACGTTAGGACTCATCTACTGGCTGCAGAGGGAATTACAAACGGGAGATTAACAGAGCTAGCTTGCCCTCGACATGCTAACGCAGGCACGCAGTCGTGATGATTTGACTGCAGGTGCTAAAAACAACGAAAGCGAGGATTCATGGATTTAAAAACTGCATACAATCTCTGGAGCTCTGCCTATGATGTCACAAAACTTTGAGAAATTTGAAACTGACTGTTTTTTGAGGCTCAGGGGAAGAGGACTTATTAGACAGGATTCATCAAACTAGCGTGAACGAAGCTAAATACAACTCCAGGTATGTTTTTTGATGATTGAGCAATTATAAAATGGTTAAAATCTCAAGAAGCCTGTTTTGCTTAACATTTGTCCTTAAAGTTAAATAAATCACAAATCTAATTGCAATCCTAAACTGTAACGGGCCAGGTCTTAACCCTTAACCAAACAGTATTTATTTTGAGTCCGACCATAAAGGTGCACTATGTGGCTTTACTGGTGGAAGGATGGAGATGCTATTGCGTTGCTTTGAATGTTCCACAATATGGCATTACAAGTAGGAAACAACACCAGGTCAGAGCTAAAAAGCCTGAGAAGTCCGCTCATTATAAGAATGGATATTTTTCATGCTTGTTTTTTTTTTTTTTTACCAACAAAACACCTGTAATTAAATAAATGCATGATAAGTAATAATAAGTAACGCCATATTGTGGAACATTCCAGGAAAAGGCAATGACATCAATAACAAACGAAGCAGATGGCAGATTCTCCACCAGAAAAGTGTCTTTCTTTTCATAGTGCACCTTTAACCAGAACTGTAAATCATTACCAAATTACTATACGCGCCTAAACTAGACATAAATCATTCCAATGTACAATCCTGTGCAGCACCCTCGTTTTGCCGGACCACCATTTGAGACGCTCCGTGCTTAGAGAACAGGGACGTGCTGATGATGAATTTGAAGTATGGCTAATGTTTGACCTTTGCTTTGCCCTAATCATGGCTTTCATCACAGGGCCATGCAAGCCAGTATGCACACACACACACACGTACACACACACACGCACGCACGCACACACGCACACACACACACACACACACACACACACATGTAGCCTGGCCTTCTCATCACCAGAACATTCTCCCGGGGCATAAATGATTAGCACGATGAGAGGAGCACGGCCTGTTAGCAGCTAATCACCCTCTTACTCGGCACTATCATGGAAATTAAATCATACTTTTCGGTTTTGGTGGCTCACTTTTTTCCCGCTTTTTGTTTCAATCGCTCAACTTCTCCTCTCATAATTTCCCATTTCAAAGTGTTCTATAACAGTTTACCACTAATGATTATTAATATCATTAAGGCCCACTTATTTATAACAGGTTGTGCTGATGAGTCTGGCATTCTGAATCGGTCTTATTGCTCTGTGGTGATGCATGATTAGACTTTTTTGTTGTTGTTTTAATTGTCTCCTTCATTTTTAATCCATGGGGGAGAAAAAAACAGTACTGGTATCAGGTCTGATCCAAAATATCCTGGGCTAGGTAAAGTAATAAGACTGACTCATGGAATTTACATACAATTTTTCCTGCTTCATTCAGTCCTTATGGTGAGTTAGCCGAGTTTTGCTAAAATAAATCAATAATCACTGAAAACAAAGCGGAGTCAGAGAAACAGCAGGATAATCACTGGTAGTATGTTCAGACCTGTACGTAATTTATACAATTTACTTTATAAAATGTTTTGTTTTGTCTCTAAGCTAACGCTAACTTAATTTAATAAAATGTATAATGTCATAATAACACCACAAACTGAACTAATCTTTTCACAAAAACATTGGAGTTGGCATTCTTTGTACTTTTAATAAAGTTTTTCTGCTTTATATTTAAGTTAATGTGTGTTAGCCTTTAGCTTCAGATAAAAACTGTTCCTTTAATAGCTACACATTTCCCCTGGTGACATATTTACATTGTACGTAAAGGTTTTAACATGTTGCCAGTGATTATCCACCTGTTACTTGCTCTTTGTCCTCAGACAATTTGATTTTTTTCTTGCAAGACTAAGTCCCATAGAGAATGAACTCAGCGAGATTTGACGACCCAGAGAGTTACCCTTACGGTAACCTGAACGAGTCAGGCGCTAAGTGTTAAAAAAATGTATTCTTAAAAGAATCGGGATTCTACATCTTAAAGAGTCTGAATCGATTCCAAATTCTCAAAAATCTCTTTTAAATTGTGTCAGAGTTTCCGCTACATTCACTGTTTGTCACAATAAAATCCCTCCTTTAAAGATGCGCTTCACATCGTCTGTAAACTGGTAAAGGTCCGTGTGTAGTATTAAGTATTATGCTGCGATTTAAAACTTTAAAACTTTGTGTGTCCCTAGATTTTCTATGTGTCACACACACGCACACACACGCACACGCACACGCACACACGCACACAAACAAAGTGCACAGGAACAGCAGGAGACTTACTTGAGGCAAGGGTGAGACAGAGGAGATAGAAGTGCTACTTTCAGTCGCTGCGTGGTTTGTGCCATGTTGTTGTTGTTGTTGGCACCAGAGGAAAGCTAATGCGCTAACTACTGCCACAACTTGTTGGAATTTAAAAGGCTAGAACCACATTCTTTGTTAATGGGCAAATAAAGTAATTAGAAAATACTGATCATTGTTAACTTTGACAAATAGACCTGTATAAGTTTGATAACTGCAGGGTGACAGTAATTGGACCTTTAAAGAAATTAGAATTGGCTTGCTGCTGTAGCTGAATTGTTTTTCTATGTTCATTTTTACTCTATAGTCTGTTCAAAAACACAAATCTCATGTACTGACACACTGGCACTAAAATCAGTGAAAATACTTGACACATAAAATAATACTACTAATAATACTGATACATCCGATATATCGCCGAATACCACTACAGATATTGGTTCAAATTTAGATGCCTAAATGCTAAGGGACACAAGCCCCATGGAGATGCAAAATGGTGGTCAGCCTTTTGTGACCCGCCTCAATTCACAATGATATGATCGTCGGCGTCATTTTTTCGTCCGCCCCAACCTGACCTTTCAAGAGACAACACATGCATCACTGTCATGTTACCCCATCTCAGTGTGCTTCAGAAGGCAGGTTGCTGGTTTAATCCACTGCTTCCAGTACTGTATACTGCTTTCTTTTTGGGAATGACAGGCAACCACCTGCCCTGTATAAACCTGATGTAAATGGTTCTCAGAGGGATATACAGGGATATTTACAGGCATGTCTTAAAGGACATTTTATGCTAAATAAACCTTTTCCCTCTACAAAGACACACCTGGAGATGCATATATCTTCATTCACGCTTGTTTCATTAAAGGGGCTATACCTGATTTTTACTGTTTTGAAACATGAAAAACAGAACTATTTCATGTTAAAGTCTTTACATCGCTCACTTTCCTAATGCCGTTCCAGCATCCTAAATATTCACCACAGTGAGTTCATAAGCACTTTTCATGAGTCTCTGAGCCTAGAACGAATTTGGGCATCACCGTAAAGCTAACAAATATTAGCACTTCCAGCTTCTCAGAAATAAAACGCTCTATAAATAGATGCAGAGAAAGCGCTGTGGTCTCGTTTTCACCCGAATAGATGGTTTTTCAATATATTTGTGCTGGTGCCACATAGATTTTTACTGTATTACATGCTGTTTCAAAACAGTAAAAATCATATAAAGCCCCTTAATCCTATTTTATGAAGTCCTCTGAGCACTCACAAACAAAGGTAGAAACTGAAGGTTAAGTCCATAAACCATCTGCATACTCCTTCTTGGCATCTCTGCAGTCAAATCGCGTTCTGCGTGCTTACATAAACAAGGAGCAAGCTAGCTTTTGTGTGTTTCCCCATGGTAATTCCTTCTGCTGTCAGTAGATTGAGTGCTAACAGCAATTAATGATGAAGGAACGTCTGACTGATAGAAAGTCGTGAGGTTTTCAACACATACATTCTGAGATGTAAAGCATGTGATATTTAAAGTGTAATAATATTTTTAAGAGTGCATGAGAGATAAAGTAATGTTGAACTGAACCATAAAGTATGCGCATCTAGATCTGCTCTGTTGAAGACATTATTGGTATGATTTATACCCAACAAGAATAAACCTAGATGTCAAGCTGCAACTTGTTGGATATATTGTATGCTTGGATGTCTCAAAATCTTCACCATTTATCATTATGATTATTAGAAAATCAATTAAATGATGCTTTTATTTGAAAAAATGTTTGATGGAATCCACATTTCACATATTCTTCTACTTCATTTCAGTAGCTGACATCTCCGCTCCTCTCCTCCATTACCTTCACCTTCTAATTAACTACATCTCTGTACTGAAATACAGTGGAGACAAATGGATATTTTCTCTGCCTCTCCCTCTCTCTCAATCGCTCGGCCCGCACCTCTCATCCGTCTTCCTGTCTTCCAGCCCCAGGATCCTGCGTCGTTCGGGGCCGATTCCACCCTGGTGAGGACCTCCAAGCACTACCTGACCATCCGCTACACGCTGCTGCCGTACCTGTACACGCTCTTCTACAAGGCCCACACCACGGGAGAGACGGTGGTGCGGCCCATGATGCACGAGTAAGTCAGGATTCTGATGAAAGATCCTATGTTACGTATGCATCAGTTACCTATACTGAAGTACTTATGGATACGAGTTAAATTTACTTGAGTAACGTTTTGAAAAAATGTTTTTCATTGTAGATTTCTGACACCATACTTTTACTTCTAATTGAGTAATATTATTTATTATTTATTATACGTTATTATACTCTTACTCAAGTACATATTTTGGTTACTTTACCTCAACTCTGAATATACTTAAAGGTGCTGTGCCTTAAAGATGTGATAAACAGAACAGTGGTACAAATGTATTGCTCACTAATTAATGCACTCCTAGCGCACTAATTATTCACCGAATTTGTAAACACTTTTCACAACTTTAATAGCCCAGAGTGGTGTTTTGCCATCACGTTAAAGCAACAACATGCTAACAGTGCTCTTCCTGCTTCGCGGAGAATAAAATACCCTATAATTTGATTCAGACAGCACACAGCGTCTCATTTTGACCTTAAGAGCTCCTTTTACAATATATTTGTACTGGAGCAAAATAGATTTTATTTATTACATGAAAAAATAAATTAATGTAAGTGTTTGTATAATATCAGAGTTTTACTCAAAAAATGTCAAAGACTCCTTACTGGCAACTTGAGTAGTGAATGAGAGGCTTAAAACAAGAGTGGTTAGCTGTGCAATAAAGACATATGAGCTTCAGGTGAAGCTGTATAGACTTTTAAAAACATGGAGGAGCTCTATAAGATAACGTTAAGGGATGTAGAGATATTTTTAAGGAAAGAGACGCGCACATCCACCCTAAAAATAAGTGTGCTGTATCAAGACAGTGTAAAGATGACAAAAAACCAACTCGTCATATCTTTTTCAAGCTATCTAGAGATATTTTTAAGCTCTGCAGAGGGAGAGAGACTAAATAAGCAGAATTACTTTATCAGTGAATGAAACAAAACTCTCAAGTTCAGGTATGTTTTCAAGTAGAAAAACTTTAAAATAAGGATAAAAGATTTAGCAGATTTTGTCTTTTAGTGTTTTCACATGAGGTGCAAGTAAGTTATTATCTTTAATAAGTTTGTTTTTCTTTTAAGTTAAGATAACAAAAAGTGAATAAAAACAAAATATAAATTCGGGCAAAGTCCAGACTTAAAGAAATACTTGTAACATTACTGCTCCATTGTGGGTACAGTCTTACAACAACTTCAGTAAATCAGAGTGCTCTTGCCTGTCCATTAAATCCTTGCCGCTGAGGTAATCTCTCTGTAAAATCCATTTCAATGAGACAACATATGCAGAAAGTTATTAAAGTGCAAAAATAACGCGATAAATATGGATGAGAGCAAGATTGATACGTCTCTGCTGGCTGTAAAAATAGAGAAATAGGGCGTTTTCTTGCATATTTGTCACTTTCGGTTCATAATTTTGCAGAAAACATGCAGAAAAACTTTAAGAGCTTTCTCAAAATGTTTAGTTATTGTAGAATGAAGACATTAAACTATATGGTAGTATTACTGTCAAGATCCCTAAATACACATTTACAAAACATTACGTGCTTATATTGTACTTTTAACAAATGAACAAAATTACACTGCAAATCAGAAATGACTCAAACATTTGTTTTAGTTTAATGCAGAACAGAACTGTCACAATATCATATTATGGTGTTACGATTCAATTCAACAATTATTCTTGAGTTTTGCAACCAAACAACAGTGAAATTCTTAATTACTCTTCACAAAACCAAACTTTCTGTATGATGAAAGTAAAATAATGTGACATAAACAGCCAGATAAAACAGACCTTCATGTTTAGTTTTACTTTTTAGGAGTGAATTAATTAAAATTGCTTATTTTTTCCCTCTAAAATGGTCAAGATTCTGATTTGTTAGCTCTTATAATTTATATTGTGACCTGAATACTCATGATTATCAATTCACCCTAATAACTACTTTGTGATCCAACAGTTGTAGTCCATAATCCGACAGTCTTTTACAATTAATGGTTCATCAAAGTAGCACACATTTAGCAGTACAACATTTACGATGTCTTCTATTTTTCATGAACTCGGGTAAAACATGAAAGGACAAACAAATCGCCTTACTTGGTTCACAATTAGAATATGCATGAGTCTGCTCTTGTTTTCAATTGAAGAACAAATATCCTTTGTCCAAAAATGGGAGCAGAACAAAAGAGCTGTTTAAATATTTTGTTTGAGAAACTGGAGCAATGAAAAGAGTTTGCTCTCTGTCAATAATGAGACTTTTATGTTTGGAGTAAGTTAATGAACCAACATGGCCTCTGCCTTTGCTGGTCATTCTACTCAAATAAAAAGAGTGTCAGAGATTTTACTGTAATAATTAAATGTGGACTGTAGGCATATTTCCACTGGTTCAGTTTGAGACAGATTGATATGGTCCAATAGTGTCTTTGCTGTCCTAAGTGAACCATATCGGCCCGTTTAAGCGATTAAAAGTGGACTCAGCGCGGTAGTAGGTTCCAAAGTGGTCTGGTTCGCTTTGACGCCTGGAATGCTTCAGCTAAGGAGGAGCTACACACCAGAGCGAGATGATAGAATAGGAGAGAATGCTTACTCGAAAAGGAGATATAGAGAGAAAATAACCATTTCTCACCTAGATCTTGTGATACAATGCTGTATTTCCAGTGATAATAACTCATAGAACTATAATAAAACCTGGAAGATGAATCCAAAATGGCTGCCCTGTTTATCCCTATGGAGTGAGCTCATTGGCGCATGACCCCAAAAAAGTTTTTTACTTCCGCATTTGCTTCCTGATACGGAGGCTGCCATCTTTGTTTTACTTCCTGATACGGAGGCTGCCATCTTTGCTTTAGGGTGCCACGTGACGACGATCCCCCACTTCATATAAAAATGGTAATTTCGGTGATTTTAGAAACGGTAGAAAAGAACATTTCCTTCTATTTTATTTAAATACCGATAATAATTCAGTACTGTCTGCAATTATAATGAGCAATTTTAGAAAAAGGCTGCAGTACCTTGCACGGCCACTAATCAATCTGGGACCACAGACAGAGGGGGCGTACCTTATCCAGTTCATTTAATACATCCATGTAATGACTTTAGCAACACACAGCACAGGAAACAGCAATAGCTGTTTCCTGTGCTGGATTCACATCAAGATAAAAAAAAAAAAATACATACATTTCTTGTGCATAATGCGTCAACATTAATCAAACCCAACACATTACATAAAGAGAAATTAGAGTAAGTGAAACAAATGCTGAAAATTCTGACAATAAGCCAGAAGTAGTTTTTTGTTTACGCTAGCGCTATTTACGTCTCACAGCCCCACAAACTTGGAATTAATATCTTTTTGTGAATTGCTACGATCAACCTCAAAAAGTATTTTTACACCTATGACGACAAGCAGGGGGCTTACATATTTAAATTTCTTTTTTCTTTATTTTTAAATCAGAAAGAAAGAAAATAGTTTATTCCCATTGTCAATATATAAAAGAAGGCATGCATAAAAATAAGAATAAAATAAAGTAAAATAGACTGAGACTATATACAGAAAATGTACAGTTGGCCGGACAGTAGTGCAAATTGGCAGTGCAAATAGATAGCTGCTTTAATTATCATTGCTAAAGTGGCAGGTGTTCTAAAGTGTTCATGAGTCCAATGGCAGAGGGAAAGAAACTGTTCTTGTGGCAAGGGGAGGGGCTCAAATAGTCTATGTCCAGGGTGAGAAAGGTCAGCTGTGATCCGACCTGCTCGTCCAGGAGGCTGTGCCTTTGTTGAAGTCCATCATCATCTCCACTGTCTTCTGGGCGTTGAGCTCCAGGTTGTAGTCGCTGCACCAGGATACCAGCCGGTCCACCTCCCTCCTGTAGACAGACTCATCGCCACTTTTCTATATTTTGTTACCTTTAAGTTAAGACGTATGTAGCGGCATAATTACCTCAGAATATACCTTACCAATGCCAATTTTTGTCTTGCAGGTTCTACTCAGACAGTGCCACTTGGGAGGTGGACCAGCAGTTCCTGTGGGGAAAGTATCTTCTCATCACCCCTGTCCTGGAACCGGTGAGCCTGACAGAGATGTTACACAGCACACACAGATTCAGAACAACATTTCACTTGGTTTCAGATGACACGTAGAGTTTTGTCTGGACTGCATCATTATATAACGTCATCATGGGGCCCAGTCTAATGGGGAATTTGTTATAAGATAAGAAATAATTATGGTATGTGCAGATATTACAGCCTAATGGTGCACAATTGAGTTTTAGGTTAAAAACATGAATTGTGATGTTCTTCACTTTGTTGGCAGTGTGTCATATTAGGGGGCGTGGTCTGGTGTGGGTGAAAACACTTCAGCAGAAATGCAACTGTTTGTCTTTTTTAAGACGTTTCCTGAAAAATGTATGAGTATTTGGTAACGCTTTAGATTAAGGTTCCTTAGTAAACTATTTATAATGCATTAATAAGCATTTGTAATGTGTTTATAAGCACTGATAAGGCATTTACAAGCATTTATTAGTGTGATAATTGAAAATAATGTAATCTGCAGCTCATTGATGCTCGGTACATGTGGTTTATTCACTCAAACATGTATTGGCTGATGGATTATAAACATGTATAAGGCGTTATAAGTGCTTGAACAAACTATTAGTGCTTATTAACATCTTACAAATAGTTAAGGAAGGAACCTTAATCTAATTTTTTATATTTTTAGCACTTCATGAGGTTGTTAACCTGGTGTCACCCCAGAAAAATAAACTGTGCTGTAGACTAAGACTAGCATTGTTGTAGCATTTAGCTCAGGTTACCTTTAGCATTCTTGCATAACTATACACATTTTTGCTGTTGCACTACTTTATTTTCCTCCATGTCTCAGTGTCTGTATTTAGTACAGTAAAACGCCTAAAGTCCGTGTTTGCTCTCACAGTTGTGGGTGATAGAGCAGCTCCTCTACATTAAAATTCATGGATTGCTTCCCCCACAGAGGTTCGTTAGTGTTCTTTCCTTCAGATAACTACTGTATCTATAGTGTCTTATAAGTACTGAGCAATGAGGAGTTGTTGCAAGAGTCTATTGCTTTCCCTTTTAGGCGATTTTGTCTTAGATTATCCATTTACTAAGTCTGCTGTGGGCTTGTGGAATTAATCAAATCTTAATTGAAAAAGAAATTCGGTCATCTCTAATTGTCGATGCTCAGCTAATCCTCTGTCAGTAAAAACAGGTGGTTCAGACTTTGGAGAAATGGACAGTTAATTGCTTTAAATGGCAGTGATTAAAAGCTTTGTCTTTTTTATGTTGAAGACATTCATATTAAAATCCATTTTTATTTCTTTTTCATAAGACAAAACAAAGTAAGATCTAAAACCGAGATCAATCAAAACGAGAAGAACATTTTTTTTGTAGTCTAGTCTGGTGACCCTCATTTTTAGGGATTTCTGTCATGAAACAGTATCTTTATCAGATTGATTTTGAAGCTTAGTCTAAATTCTTGAAAAGTATACCATATAATTGACCTTATTCTGCCCCGCCCACTTTTGCAGTTTTTTGCACTTTTGTTGTAAACGCACAGCCGTTTTAATGACGAACGAGGGAAAAGTCTCGCCGCTAAAATGTTACATAAAGTAGATTGATTTGTGTAAAATGTTTAATGAACACGAGCAACAACAAGTCAACAACGCACCGATTTCCTTGTCAGTCTGAAAACGGCTTTTTAGTCCATGTAGAACTTATTTTCTGTTGAGCTCGTCTGCTCCATGTAAACTAATACAACAGAAACAAGACGGCGGCGAGTAAGGCAACTTCCGGAATAAGGTCAATACCCATCTGTGACACCAAATACCAACAAGCAGTGTACTCCACTTTTGTCCCAGCGCCCCACCATAATAAACACAGGCCCCTCTTGAATTCCTCCTCCATAACATTATGCAATAGGGTTCCATATGAAAAGCAGTGTAAATGTCTGCTGGATCACTTACAGCTCAATAGCACACCATGTAGGCGAATGGTGTGACCTCCGCTGGGAGACATGACATGTGATCCTCTTTGTTCCTCTCTTCTCCTCTCTCTCTCTCTCTCTCTCTCTCTCTCTCTCTCTCTCTCTCTCTCTCTCTCTCTCTCTCTCTCTCTCTCTCTCTCTCTCTCTCTCCCTCCCTCTCGTGCGAGCCCTAATGAGAGCTCTGACCTCATTAGCAGCAGATTAGAAGTGCAGATAGCGGTTGTGTGTGCGTGCCTGTTTTGTCTGTGTTTGCGTGGCTATGTACGTGCCACGTTCCCATAGATTGCGGTCATGTTAAAGTGGCCTTATTAATAAGCAATTTAGCGCGGCCCCTTGCGAATTACTCGGAATAGAGGAAAGCGAATTGGATTCACAGAGGGGCAGGGCAATGAAGTAACTTTGTGCAAGTGTGATTGAGGTAAACTTTCAAGTAGCGGAGGGCTTATGTGTGGAGGCGGAGAGCTGGTTCAGAATGGAAGGAAGAAAGAGGCAGGGACTTAAAGATGCATTAAGACATTTTTAGGTGGCGGGTCCGAAATCTCTTCCATGGAGATGTTGTTATTTTGTCTCAGATGTTCCAAAAAGTGGCATAAAACTTAGCCATCTCCAAGGGGACAATCATGTGACACCATTTTGTACATACCGTAGAACATTCCAGCGGAAGCCAAAACATTTTCATGAAGTAACACTCAGAAAACCAGAAAACTTACATGTTGCACCTTTTACTAAAATAATACTTTTCTTAGCATTATGCATTATGTATTATTATTTTTTCTGTTATTTTACCTTATCTTTATTTATTGTACACTTAATCCACTTGTTAGATTCTAAGTATTTTTTTTGTGTCAGTCCTAACCCTGGTTAAAGGAGAATAGAGTCAGGAAGGGCATCTGACGTAAACTATGCTTCATCAATCACTGTGCCATTGGATTTGCTTTGGTGACTAGGTGTAGGCGAAAATAAACTAGTTTTGATGAGAATACTGTATATTGTAAGTGCCCACGTACGTACTGCAAAAAAGGATAGAATTGAATAAATATATTGTGTTTTCTACTAACTTCCATCTGTTTACATGATCCTTTCAAGGGCACATATACTGCATTGTGTTTGTCAATTCTTATTAAACATGCTCTTTAGTACATTTTCTTTGGCATCTCATGTTTTACAATTCAAAAAATGCCTATGTATATAAAATACACATTAAGTTGCGTGAGTCTGCGCTCCCCCATCTTGATTTGGGGTGAGCACGCCATGTACTAGCAATAGGAATGGGAATTACCAAGAACAAAACTAAAGCTAGCCATTTTAGCAACTTAGCCAGCATGCTAATGTAAGTGTGCATGTAATGTGACGGGAAAAATGCTCAGAACAAATTTGACGATGATTTCTGGACATAAAAACAGCAAATTTATATTTTGACGTTGCAGTATTGGGGAACATTGAAATTTTGTGTTTTCTAAGGCTCAAAGGTAGAGAGCTTTGAATACAGGATTAAAGAAACAAGTGTGAATGAAGCTAAATACAACTCCAGGTGATATATTATGGTTGAATCTGGATCAGGGCAACTGTAAAGCTCTTTTTATTGTGTATATATAGGTTAGATTTTTTTTACCCACTTTTACAATCTTCACCCCACTTTATTTTTTATTGTTGAGATAAGATTAGTAATTTGAACATCAGAACGACAACTACATCTTCCTGTCTCAAGGCTTTTACATCCACTTGTTACTATATAACTATGCATAGTTATAGATGCTCGTAGAGGAGGTCCCCATTAGTGCGAGCTGGTTCCGCTGCGCAGTGACTCTGGCCAGGCTTGTGAATTAAAAAAACGGCGTGCAGTTACACAGGCATCAGACTGTGACGGCCCACATAAAGCCCCGCTCTTATCTGTTTGAGTAGGGTCACACACTGATCTTTAACAAGCCCCCAAATCCTACCTCCCTCTCTCCCCTCTCTCCCCCTACTCTCCATCCTCCCCCGTTCGGCAGCTCTCTCACCCTCTTTGATGATCCTGGAGCGCTGTCATTCACATCAGTCCAACTCTAACCTTCATCTCTCTGATAAACTGAATCTCCTGCCCCTCTAGTCCTCGCCCTCTCCCCCCGCTGGCCCGTTACACTCTTCCCTTTCATCAAACCTTCCCTCCCTTATCTAATCTGCATTCTCTTAATCAGCGCCTGTCAACTCGCCCCTTGTGATCCCCTTTTATTTCATCCGCTCTCCCCTTTCGCCCCTGCATTGCGCGCCTCTTCCCCTGTCGCTTCGAGGTACCATCTGATCCCTCTGCCAGCATAAATCTCGGGCCCACCTGATCAAATCTTAGCGTGGCGGCGGCTAACGGGGCCCTGCCTGCATGCGCCAAATGAGGATGTAGGCCTCGTGGCTTGTCCTTCTCAATCACGGTTAGCAGCCATGCTAACTCCTGCAGTCCCATCGCATTAGATAGTATGCTGAGTGATAGGCGCCGCGAGCAAATCAGACACCAGAAAAGGAGACTATTTCCCCTCGCTGTCATCTCAGCAGCTGGACAGCAGCTTTGATAAGCCATCAGGGAGCAGGCCTGCAGAAAAGGACGCATGGCAGTCAAATTTTAGAATATCATTTAGAATTCCAACATCACAGAAAATGTAAAGTATAGATGATAAGATAAAAGCTAAACATCAATTTAGTTGTTACGTCATTATTTTATACACTTACACATATGTTGGAGATTTGGAGATATGGAGATTGGAGATTTTTCCAATAACAAATGTTTCCAATTAATCCAGCAAAAGTTCTAACATTTGTGTTGGTTTCAAGCCCAAATTATTATTACACAGATACTATAGTTGTATAAAATGTGGATCTGTTGTGCCCTCGCATTCACCGCAATTTCTTTGCAAATTTCCTAGTCCTCTTTACAGTTGATTTGTTAGGGAAAGACCACTGTCGAAAGGTTCTAACACCCTCCGTCTGGAAGAGATCTGCTATATCACCCACCGTTCAAAGAGCAACAGCAGACTTTAGGAGTTATGTTGTGCCTAATACAGACACAACTGCATGGAAACGCAAAGACAAATATCCAAGAATGCTAATGTTAGCTGTGCCACTTCCTGCTTCCGCATGTTAGCACTGCCAGCTGTATTTTAAAATAAACAAAATAATATGTTTGCTGTTCTGAGGTAACACATTGTCAACAGGGTCAGTTACAATAATAATATGATAATGCATTTGATTTATATAGCAGCTCAAAAACGTTTTGGATTGCATTCACTCCTGGTGGTGGTAAGCTACTTGTAGCCACAGCTGTCCTGGACCAGAATGATGGAAGATAGGCTACAAACTGTGCCACCACAAACTACTCACACATACACCAGATTCATACTGAGTAACGTGGGTCTAGTGTCATGCGTAAGGACAAGATAACAGTTTGCACCAGAGCCACTGCTGCACCAATGTGGCACCTGGTATTCCCAGTGGTCCAGGCCCAACCATGCTTTGCTGAGATCTGACAAGATCAGGAATTGACAAGCAGACATGACACAACTTGAATAACGTGTGCTTAAAATACTCATAATTTGCCAGGAAACATCTTAAAAGAAAGAAAAAGTTGTGTTTCCCATTGAATTAAGTATGTTTTCACCCACACCAGACCACACTCCCCACTGTGACACATTGCCAGCTGTGTCGCTATAGTTTACTACTACTTTTTATTTTATTTGGCAGCATTACCACATATTAATGTCTCCTTAATCATTTAATTAGACCTTGACTGTTCTGCTCACAACACATTTTTCCAGTTTTCACAACACATTTTTGTCCTGTGACTGCTGTTAAGGCTGTTATCGCTTTATCCTCTGAGGGGTTCTTTAATACTTCTTAATGACATCTCTTAGTTGAGTTTGAAACCGACACTCTTAAATTCTGTGGGGGACAATTACCTCTCAACATTACAAAGCCTTTATTTTGAGCAACAACAATCTGTCCACACCAATGAAGCTGTAGGGAAATCTACTGTAACATACTTTTTTCTATTTACTCCTTGCATTACGTGTTTCATGCTCCCCTTGGCCCTCTCCTCAGCCCTGTTTCTTGTTCCTAATGACTTTCCTCACAGGGTAATGAAATGGGACACACTGCTGAAGAGAAATGCTGGAAAGGAGCAAAGCAGAGGTGCCATCAGTGCCTCTGACACATGGACTAAAATCTTACCTTGTGTTTGTTTGTGCCACTGCTTACTAGTACTACAACTGCTTCTGCTATTACTGCTATTACTACCACCATTACCATTACTTGTGCTAAAGAAGTGCAGTTTTCAGCTTTATTTTGCTTCACGTTTTTGTACTACTACACATGCTACTACTAAGACTACGGCTACGTCTACTGCTATTACTACATGTGGAATATGATCTTGTGAAATGTCCAATGTGATTACATTATGCAAGGACAAAAATGATGAGTCACACTTTTGAGAAGCTGTAATTACAAAAAAACAATCTGGGAGGCAGCAACTCTAAGCAGGGAGCTCACACACTTCCACCCGCACTTCCGGAGGATCTCGAGGCGTTCCTCGACCAGCTGAGAGACATTGTCCCTCCAGCATGTCCTGGCTCTTCCCGGGGGCCTCCTGCCTCTCTGACATGTCTGGAACAGCTCATCAGGAAGGAGTCCAGGAAGGTATCTGGAACAGATGGCCAAGCCACAAGTTGGTTCCTTTCCCCATGGAGGACCAGTGGCTCTAATCTGAGCCCTTCCTGTGTGACTGAGCTCCTTACTCCATTGTACTAAATTGTATTAGTGATATTGTCCTTTCGTCATTGGCCTTAAGTTTTGTCTTTTCATTCAGCTCCTTCTTCACCCCAACAATCCAATGCAGTGACTGCATCACTGCAGATACTGAGCCGATCTGCCTGTCAATCTCACTTGTGAACAAGACCCCAAGATACCTGTACTTCTTCTCTTAGGGTACGCACCCACCTGGAGAGAACAAGGCACCTTTTCTGGTCAAAAACCATAGCCTCTGATTTGGAGGTGTTATTTTCATCCCTGCTGCTTCACACTTCATTCAGGTCCTGGTTTGATCAAACCATCAGGACAACATCATCTTCAAACAGTAGAGACGAGAGCCTCAGCTCCCCAAACTGGACTCCAACCTCCGACCTCTGAACAGAATCGGTGACAATGGGCAGGCCTGTCAAAGTCCAACTTGCACTGGGAACTGGTCTAACTTACTGCTGCCAATATGAACACAGCTCCTGCTCTGGTCGTACAGGGACCAGACAGCCCTGAGCAAAGGGCACTGGACCCCATACTCCTTGAGTCCCCCTCAAAGGGTATTCACATGGTCGAATACCTTCTCCAGAACCACAACATGTGGACAGGTTGGGCAAACTCCCATGAACCCTTGAGCACCGAATGGATAGTGCTGATTCAATCAAACACAAGATTGCGAGACTAAAATTTTGAACTGAACTGCACAGTTTGTTTATTATAATTTAAATCTCATCTTGTCTTATTAGTGTGAACCCAATCTTGTGTTTCGTTTCATCTTGTGGGAGTGGTGGTTCGTCCCATCCCTACATACTAATACTTCAAGCTCATTCTAACTCCGCTGCTGCATTCGCTTGAGATCGAGCTGTAGTTCCCTGCCTCATTCTTCTCCCTGTGTCTGCGCCTCCGTCTGCCGCTGTCAGAGAGCACAAAATTGACAGTGCTATCAAAGGCGCGGTCCTCCAACTATTGATTACTCCTGTCTGTCCTGCACCTTAAGCCACCGGAGCCTGTCACCTATCAGTCGGCGCTTGATGCTGTCTGTTCCATCATCTCTTGCATCATAAAGGCGCCGTCTCAAATGTCATCAGGCTTTTGTGGGAAACTTTATATCAGATCAAAGCCAGCCTTTTTTATACAAGTTTCTGAATAGTCCCATCTTATCTCGATATGGCTTTTAGAAGGAGGGATTGTGTCTATCTTGGGTGGAGCTGTAGTTGAGTTGTAAATTTTATTTCACTTTTTTGATGTGGTCCAGGATTTTGTGAGGTGTAATAGAAGAACAATTTGTTACTCTTTAGTAGGTGTGAAATTGGTCACAGCGTAGGTAAATTGGTCTATATAACATTTAAAAATTAGACTTTGTATTATTTGGCTCATTTGCAGGCATTATGAGTCCGGTCTCCTGAATGTCTCTCCTCGCTCTATGTTCCATGTGTGATAACCCAATATTTAGAATTATGCAGTTTCCCATTTTTTTTACACGTGATCTTTTCTTCCTTTCTCATTTTCTTGCAGCATTTTTGGCTTCCAAGATGTAAAATGCATCTTCTGACAAACCAAATAAAAAAGTATGTTCCATGACCTCTACATGGGACACATTTTTGTCATATTTGGTAAAAATTTAAATCAAAGTTTGTGTCCAATTTTTGACTAGATTCTATATCATGTTACTTTGAAATCAAGAACTACTTAATACTCTATGAAAAAAAAACAAAAAAAAACGCACAACTACTAATTTCACAAAAAACATAGCTAACATTGAAACATAGCTAGCGTTCAAGATTTAGCAAAAAATCTTTTTCCTTGTTTAACTGTTAAGGTACATTGTGTAGTTTTACTTCTTAGTTGGGCACAACAGAAGGGACTTCTACAGCTAAATTCATAACTGTTACCTAGCAACCACACTGTAAACAAGGGCAAATACTCCATTACTACCCCATTTGACAAATATATCCATGACAACACCTTTATTGGATCAAATGAACGTTTAAACTGTCAGAAATAAGTTCCATGCATCTAAATTGTCTCTTTATTTTACACAAGATGATGACGTAGAGAGGAATTGTTTTTTTTTATTTTATACCTTAGCTCTTTTTGTCATTTCTGTCTTTTTTCCCCCAACATTTCTTCACACACTGCCACTGTACTGATGTAAAACTATAATAATTGTTTACCACAGGCACCATCACACCAAACGAAGTAAGAACTAAAATAAAAACATGAAAACCATATGTATTTTAAGCTCTTTCTTAGGGATTGCTAAAATTGAATTCAGTGTTAATTCTGGTACTATCCCTATTAAACCTTTTGTATTGCGTTGTATTTAGCCTTGTTTATGCCAGTGTTGGTGCTTTATAAAGATGCATGTTCCTTCCTGTAAAACACAAATCAAACACAGACATGCTTTTACACCGCGTTTGATGTTGACGCTACAAATAAAAGGCACATAATCGCATATTTAACAGTGAAAACATTCAGATCAGTGTGACGATGGCTGTAAAATAACGTCTTTGTTCTTGTTTTCTGCAGGGTAAAGATACAATTCCGGCATACGTCCCAGACGCGGTGTGGTACGATTACGACACGGTAAGAAAACCAAAGAACCTACATCCATTTATAATCTATGGGCCACGGGAGACAGCATATCTGTTTTAATTTAGATCCTACTTTACTGTATTGTATCAAAAAGAGAGAATGGAACTCAAAAGTGGATAAACACATCTGGTTGCTGATGTAAAATTTGAGAAATCTGAAACGTTTTGGTTTGGAAGCCAAAACTATGCATCTAACACATTTCAAATTTAGCGATATAGGTTTTATAATCTCAATGTAATAATGTACTTTCAATATTCTCTTTGATTGGAAATACAAGTAGGGTGCGCCTTACTTAACAAAACAGTTATATCACGAATAAGCTGGAAATAGCTTTGAAACTGGAATAATGCATTGTGCAGCCATGTTTCTTACACATTAAACGATTACATTAAGGTTATGGTAATATTATAATACCATGAAATAAAGTAGGATTATGGAAGTGTCAGGTTTTAATGAGCTATTGCCAATATACCCATGTAATGTACCAATTATCATAGTTACACTTTCAGTTTAGTTTAGTCTTTATTTGTCAGGGACCATGTACAATTCATTAATTATATTTAGCTTCTGCTACTTTGCATCTGCAGTCCATGGGCAGATGAGTAAAACATTTATACAAAGGTACACAATACATTTGCAGTGCTTTACAGCTCATTGTCATTAGCTTAGTTAAAGCTTTGTTTTATACACAAAAGTTTGAGGGCTTTTTCCCCATTCAACAGATATAATCAATTGTTAATTGCAATTCTCAGCATTCTGAAACCCATGGATTACCTTTCCCATGCTACCCATAATTGATTTATGACAAGTGGGCTTCCATTCTGTCTAAACTTACATAAGTGCATAATAAATGTTCACATAAACTCCATTTTGATAGAAAGAAAATGGCTTTGATAATAAAAACTCTTATTTTAGATATTTAAATTGTTAAGACAAAATAACAATATTTTATTAAATCTTACACTAGTACAACACTATAAAGAAATGTTGTCCTATTTATTATTTTTTTCCTGTTCAAACCAGCAGTTATAGCACCATTTTGACAACCATATATACTGGATTCAGTGATTACTTTAGTGGTACAATGCACAGTTTTTTTAGGGTCTGAAATCTCAAGAGAAAATACAAAATGGAGCATTACTCACACTATATACTGTAGGTGCTTGATTTTCTACAAAATAGGTCAGGATGACTTAGTGAAAGCTGTCATTTGCTATTACTAGCTTGTGATTTTAACACAAATCAGCTCACCTGTTGTATTTCAAACTTCTTCATGGTCAAATTATGTAAAACAAAGCTAGATTCATGTGTAACTTCAGTAACAGAGCTTCAAACAGAGCAATGTCCCCTAATCCGCCACAAAAAACTACAAGAAAACCTTTGTTAAGCTTAGTCATCTGCGTAAAGAGCTTGCGCATTTACATTAGCATCAAGGCCATGCACATCCTGTGAGCAAAAAGCAATGTTTCTGATATTGTATCTGACCACGTAGCCTCTGCTGGACGACCGACACACACTTGAGCTACTGTATACTGTATGAATAAGGGTCTTTTGTACAGGAAGACCGGAAGTGTGTCATTTGAGAAGATGTCGTAAAGTGTGGTTTCATGCAAGGTCAAATATACTCATTGTCGGTATGAAATAAAAGCTATTTTCCCTTGTCCTTCTATGGCTGACTCTAGGCAGGAAGTCATTTCAAATCAGAGAATTTCCACCTTGGGGATAAATAAACGTAATTCTGATCTGGATTTCAAAGGTGCACTGTATAACATTTTAATTAAGGGTAATAGATCTACTTTTCCCCATTTGTTTTGTTTTTGCAGTACCTGGAATGTTCCACAGTTTGGCATTAAACATATGCGTACGTGACTCTCAACATTAAGTTTGTGATCTATGAAAAGACAACTCGATGAGGAAATTAACGATTCGGTCCAAAAACTCTGAACTCTGTGTGTCTGGGCTTTCAAAGATGAGGCAAAAGACAATCTGAGCTCAAAGATACAAGAATGAACATGTTAGAGGAAGTTTTTGGACATTTGTCTTAGTAAGAATCCTATGTTAAATTTTATAAATCAGACCCTTGACCTGTAACTTGACCTGGAAGTGTCACATGTTTGTCTCTGGGTTTAATGCCAAACTGGAAGGAAATGGTAAGCTCCATCGGAAAAGTTACGTAGAGCACATTTAAAGACACATAAATACATATAATAGCAAAAAGCAGAAAGAAAAAATATGAAAAGCATCCAAATTACACTATATAGCGTTATTTCATTATCGTTGCTGTTATCATGCAGAAAAAGAAATAAAATAAAAAGAAATAAAATAACGAGGTATACTGTACGTGAAAGTTAAGGTATCCCTCAAGAGGATTTTCTGCATTTGACCCATCCTTCGCTTGAGATGCAAACTCCGCACAGAAAAGCTCAGCCTGGAAGTCGAACCTGCAACCTTACTGATGTCACCACAGAGACGCCTAAATCTGACTGATCTTATAAGTGTGCATTGTACAAAATGTTGCGTACGTGACTCTCAACATTAAGTTTGTGATCTATGAAAAGACAACTCGATGAGGAAATTAACGATTCGGTCCAAAAACTCTGAACTCTGTGTGTCTGGGCTCGTGTCAAAGATACGAGAAATGAACATGTTAGAGGAAGTTTTTGGACATTTTTGTTTTGTCCATACGTAAACTCTTAGTAAGAATCCCATGTTAAATTTTATAAATCAGACCCTTGACCTGTAACTTGAACTGGAAGTGTCACATGTTTGTCTCTGTGTTTAATGCTAAGCTGTAACATCTCCATGGAGACAAGAAAATGGTCTAACCTCCATTGGAAAAGTTATGTGGAGCACATTTAAAGAACACATAAATAAATATAATTGCGAAAAGCAGAAAGAAAAAATATGAAAAGCATCCAAATTACACTATATAATGACATTTGGATAATAATGTGAATATTGTTTTGAAGATATGTATGCAAAATAGGAAGGTTGAGCATATAATTTATAGTAAAAAAAATTGAAAAATGCTACAAAAAGAGCGGGACTAGAAATAAAAATGAAAAACGTGATATTGTTATAACTTTCAAATAAAGGTGTATGGTGATAGTTCTGCACTTTTGTGATTAGTTTTACAGACATTTCACTTGATAACTAAACCTCTACTAATGCATTTAATCAAATCAAATAAAATCAAACTTTATTTATAAAGCACTTTTCATACATAGCATGTAGCACAAAGTGCTTTACAGTGTATATTAAAACATTCCCACACATGACCATTTCCCACCCAACCGCCTCCCACCAGCCAAGCAACCCACCCACAGTCACATACACACCTGAACACACACACACACACACACAACACACACACACACACATACAGATACACACCCATCTATGTGCATACACACGTATTTACACACACATACCCTAAGATACAATAGGCTGAGTGCGGATACACCAGTTGAGGAAGCACCATCAGAGGAGCCGTCTGCACCAGGAGCAGAGAGTCCGTAGCCACAGGACACAGACTCAGGGCCCCGAGGAGAGATGGGGCAAGCACCAAACCTCCACCAGGGGCCCATGAGCCAGGGCCCAGCAACCACAGACGACCGCCGCTCCCAGTACAGAGGGCCCCTCAGAGGAAACACTGGAGTCTAAAATAAATAAAAGAATAAATAAATAAATAAATAAATATGGGTAATTAATAAATAAATAGAACTAGAGTAAAACTTAAATAAATACATATAAAATAAGTAAACACAATAAATAAATGTAACAAATACACAAATTAAATATTAGTCAAAAGCTAAACTAAAAAGGTGGGTCTTGAGCCTGCTCTTAAAAACCTGAACGTTCTCTGCGGCCCTGAGGTTCTCCGGCAGGCCGTTCCACAGACGAGGGCCGTAGTGCTGGAAGGACGCCTCGCCGTGAGTGTGTGTCCTGACTTTGGGAATGACTAGGAGCCGGCTGCCGGAGGAGCGCAGGGGCCGCGAGGGTTCATATGGTAAAAGCAGTTCTGAAAGATAAGAAGGCCCAAGACCATTAAGACATTTATAAACCAGTAAAAGAACCTTAAAATCGATCCTGAAACACACGGGGAGCCAATGCAGTGATTTTAAAACCGGTGTAATGTGGTCCCGCCCCCTGGTCTTAGTCAGGACACGTGCTGCTGAGTTTTGTAATAATTGCAAACCTGAAATACTCTTTTTGGGAAGACCAGAGAGCAGGGCATTACAGTAGTCTATACGACTGGAGATAAAAGCATGCATCAGCGTCTCCGTGTTGGCCCGAGAGAGAATGGGGCGGACTCTGGCTATGTTCTTTAAGTGATAAAAACCTATTTTTGTGATGTTCTTGATGTGCGGGATAAAAGTGAGCTCAGAGTCAAAGATGACGCCCAGGTTTTTACTTGTGCTGATGGATTAAAAGACTGTGCTTGCAGTTTGGATAAAAGTTTCTCTCTCTGGGCCTCAGGACCGATGACTAAAACCTCAGTTTTGTCCTGGTTAAGCTGGAGAAAGTTTTCTGCCATCCAGGATTTGATGTCTAAAATGCAGTTAAAAAGAGCATCCATTGGCCTGGTGTCATCAGGAGACATGGAGATGTAAAGCTGCGTATCATCAGCATAACTGTGGAAGTTGACTCCATGTCTCCTGATGACATCACCAAGAGGGAGCATGTAGAGGTTAAAAAGTACAGGACCTAAAATCGAACCCTTGGGCACACCACATGGGATTTTATGGACCTTGGAGGAGCAGGTATCTAAACTTACCATGAATGTTCTGTCTGTGAGATAGGAAGTAAACCATTTGTGCACAGTACCAGAGAGGCCCACCAGGTGCTTAAGTCTGTTTAAAAGAATAGTGTGGTCTACTGTATCAAAGGCAGCGCTCAGATCCAGTAGAACCAACACTGTCACCTGTTTAAAATCATAATTTAACCTAAAATCATTTAAAATCTTTGTCAAGGCTGTCTCGGTACTGTGGTTTACCCTAAAACCAGACTGACATTCCTCAAAAATGTTGTGTGTGTTTAAGAAATAATTTAGCTGAGTAAAAACAAGTTTTTCTAAAATTTTGCTTAAAAATGGTAAGTTAGATACCGGCCTATAGTTGTTAAAATCATTAAAATCTAAATTGCTCTTCTTCAGCAGGGGCCTCACCACCGCCGCTTTAAAGGCAGTGGGAAAGACCCCTGTCTGAAGAGAGCAATTCATCATGTTTAAAAGCTCCTCCCTAAAAGATCCATAAAATGACTTAAAAAACCTTGTAGGAACTGGATCTAAAACACATGTGGTGGGTCTCACTGAGGAGAAAACTTTATCAAGACTCTCAGCATTAACCAGGACAAAACTTTCCAGTGTTTCCTCCTTAAAAGACATACAATCAGATGTGTTAAAAGCAGTTGATTGACTGGATAAAATGTTACATCTGATGGTGTCTATCTTCCCCATGAAGTGGTCTGCAAACGCTTCGCAGAGAGAGTCTGTGGGAGTAAAATGAGATGTGCTAAAATCAGGGTTTAAAATATTGTCAATGGTTGAAAAAAGGACTTTGGAATTATTTTTATTGTTGATGATTATTTTGGCAAAGTAGTTGTTTCTTGAGTTTCTAATTGCATTGTTATATATTCTTTGTTGATTATTGAAGAGTTGGTGATTTATTGTTGTTTTATTTTTTCTCCATCTTCTCTCTGCGACCCTGCACTCTCGCTTTAATTTTTTGAGTTTCTCATTTATCCATGGAGGTGTCGGTTTAGTCACAGTCTTTTTTATTTTAAGGGGGGCAATGAGATCAAGAGCTGATCGAAGTCGACTGTTAAAATTGTCCGTAATAAAATCGCAGGGTGCAGGTAAAACAATTGGACTTTTTTCTAAAACCTCAATAAAGTTTGCAGCCACTTCAGGGGTCAGATGGCGCTTCCTCACAGTTCTCACGGAGGTCTCTCGCTGAATAAAACCGGTGATATTAAAAAACACACAGTAGTGGTCAGACACAGCCAAGTCGACAACAGAGGACACACTGGTGGACAGGCCATGGGTGATGACCAGGTCCAGAGTGTGTCCTCTGTTGTGAGTCGGCTGCGTGACGTGCTGGGTAAAATCCATATAATTTAGAACGTTTAAAAAATCATTTGAAAAAGAATCTAAGACATCGATGTGCAGATTAAAATCACCGGCTAAAATTATATGCTTATAAGAATTGTATAAAATTGATAAAAAGTCTGAAAATTCATTGATAAAAAGACTACATTTCTTTGGTGGTCTGTAAACGGTGACACATAAAATTTGTGGGTTGCTAAAAACAATGGAGTGATATTCAAAGCTTGTAAAATTGTTAAATAAAACAGGTTTGGTGGCCAGAGTGTTTGTACTTATAGAGGCTGTGCCACCTCCCCTTTTACCACTCCTTATTGAAAAAGCAAAGTTAAAATCAGGTGGAGAGGCCTCAGTGAGAACAACTGGTGCATCCGCACCCAGCCAGGTTTCTGTTAAAAACAAACAATCAAGTTTGTGGTCTAATATCACATCATTTATAATAAAAGATTTGTTCAGCAGAGAGCGGACATTAAAAAGAGCCATATTGATTGTGAGCGGGGACTGGGGACTAGGAGTTTGTTGTGGATAGGTTTTCTGGAGGTATTTTAGGTTATTTTTGTTAACTGTTGATTTATTGAGGGATTTATGGATTGTCCGCTCTCTGCTGATGATTACCGTAATGTGTTGTGGTTGGTTATATTGTCATGCTGACTGTAGAGTGAGTTCGATGTTGTGGGATAGAAGGCGGGATCCGGAGTGGTTTGGGTGAAGGTGGTCCTTTTTAAAAAGTTCGTGTCTGTTGAAGAATGTAAGGAAATTGTCCACGTAAGGGAATTTATTGTCTCTACAGTAGGTTTTTAGTTTGATGTGTAATTGTCTCAGACGGCTGAATTTAACGTCTCCGAAACGAGGTGGTGAGAATGGTCCAGAAATTACGCATTGTTTAATAATATCTTGCATTTAATATCTTTATCAGGATACGTCCAAAAATATTGAGACATTCAGTTTTGTCCATATCGCCCACCCCTAGTGCAACATTTTCTATCACTCGGACCACAGTTTGGCAACCACTGGACATCCAATAAACTTAACATGAACCTAATTGATTGTAAGACGAGATGTTTTCTTTCTTCCAACCACAATTACAAAAGATCTAATCAGCCCCACATTACATCAGGGGCTTCAAGACATACGCAGCCAACACGTATCACATAAAAGCCTTTGCCTGGAGTTTTTTTTGTTTGAGACGGAGATAAGACGGAGGCTAGAGTGAGGACAAAGCCCGAGTGAACAGAGGGACAGGAGAGACAGAGACAGAGAGAGCGAGGAGAGAGGAAACAGGGACTATCTCACTAACGGAGAGATAAAGCAAATGGCGACTTCCTCCGGGGACCTTATTTGGGCGTCACAGTGGCAATGTAAAGCGCCCTCTGATCAGATGAGCGATTAGATTGGCTGTCTTGCCGCCGGGCCCCTTGTCCTGGTTGGTCCCCTGTGATTATGTTGGAGAACAAACGCAGGGAGTGAAGGACGGCGGGGGCTACTGATGTGCACAAAATGACCATGGAAAAGCCAAAAAGAAAGAAAACGGAAAAGATGGCATGAGAATAAGACACGTATTAAATAAAAATGGTAGGTGACGGTGCTGCATGGTGTTGTTTGTGTTTCATTCTTGTTCGTGGGGTCATCTCTGCACTAGGCACGGGACGATATTGAAATGTTACGTAAGATAAGATAAGATAAGAGATCCTTTATTTGTCCCACAATGGGGAAATGCCACTGTAACACACAGTTTAGGACAGAAATGAAAAAAATAGGCGCATGCAATAAAAATAGGATAAATAAACATGGTAGTAAAAATACAATATAAAGTATAAAGTATAAGGTATAAAGTGCACACTCTTATTTACAGTAAAATGGTAACTAAAGTGGCTTAAGTGTATTGTTATATTACAGTAAAATGGTAACTAAAGTGGCTTAAGTGTATTGTTATATACAGTAAGTGACTATAGTGAGGTAAAAGTGTATTAATAGTATGTTAAATTATATTGCACATGATTATCACAGGTGAATGTTACAGTATTGCACATGATTATAGCGGGTGACTGACACAAATGTGACGTATAGACATTACTTTCTAATTATAAACACCTTCTGACATATTTGTACTTTACTATAAGTGAAAACAAAAATGTTCTACAAGAGAACATAATGGCGATTATCTTTGTAGGCGATTATCACGATTGTACAAAATGTAGCACAAACGATTATTGTCTTCCCTTTTTATCACGATAAACAATATTATTGTTTATTGTCCCATCCCTACTCTGCACAGATCTGACTTGTAAGTTGACTAGGTTGTGTCACCTGCTTGTCTTCATGGAGATGGATACGTTTAATGCCACGTTGTGTGTCGGCAATTGTCCACAGGAAAGAAACGTCCCCCTTGGGCATAACATTAGCTTGTGCTGACAGAAAAATACAGACATTGTATAGTGGCACAGTTATTTTTAACAGTTTATTCAGAAAGTTGAGGTTAAATCACAAAAGAAATCAAAAACACAAACGAAATGTCAGCATTTTATTTATGTATGTGTACACCCTCTCAATGGAGGTAGAATTTTAATGTCATACTCTGGAACATTCCAGGCCAAGCAATAACAAATAGCATGGAGAAGTTTGAAGTGACATATTGCACCTTTAATATACCATAAAAATAGAAAGAAAAAGAATCTGCCATAAAACCTTTGTGGAAATTATCTGCAAAACAGTGCTCTTCGTAATTCACCATATAGATTCCGATTACTTGGTGAATATGTATTGCCATTTTATTGTATTCAAAAATGTGCACACTCGAAGAATGTATTCCAATTAGCTGTTGCTCGAAATGTTTGGAGTTGCTTTGCGATAACACGTTACCAAGATGGAAAATAACGAAACCAGGAGCGATGGGATGTGGATGTTCCCAAAATAGACTTGAGCTGGAGGAGAAAAATAGAAGCTTTAAATACACAATAGATTGCAGGGCAGGTGGATTAGACAAGAGGGGAAACAGACTGACTTTTACGGCACAGGAAGTGTGTGGGATTGGCCAGCGGGGATGAAGAAGAAGAACCTCCTTAAAGCAGACAATGAGTGGCTGATAAGATCTGAAATTGCTTATAGACGCTCCACTAACTCCAGCGGCCCACACACATGTCCATACCACTGTACCGCACTGAACCGCGCACACACCGCTACCGCGGCGAGAACGAAGGCAAAGAATTAGAGCACCACTGGAGAGAATAGCCGAGCTCAGAGAAGGAACCCGGCAGATGAGACGAGAAGAGAGCGAGGTGAGCTGGAGAAAAGAGAGTTTGAAATTGTTTTAGACTGGTCTGAGAATTGGGTGCCCACGAGAGCACAAATTAACTCCGCTCCATCAAGGCCCCTCGGAGAAATGAGGGAGAGAAAAAGGGCTGGAGATGGGCTGTACAGCTGCGTGAGAATAGGCCGAATGCAGGTAGAGCTGAAATGATGAGTTTGTGCCGACAATTAGATTTTTATTCAAAGGAGCATTGTCAGTGAAAATGAGAAGATTTATGGCATGAATACACCGGGTTATTACAACTGTATAATAAGAAGGAAGTCAAGTCAAATGTAGGATTAGTTGACTATTCATCTACAAACACTAGTTTAACATAAAGATACTAATGACAAATTTTTTGGGCTTCTACATTAAAAAAAACACTAGACGCTGTTTTAAAAATCTGATGTCACATGGTGCTCATTGACATTCTGTGATTATCAATTGTCAGCATGGAGGTGTTATTGTTTGCCTAGGACGTCCCACAATATGTCATTAAACTTGGAACAAGGAGGCAAGCAGGTAAAACATGAAGTTACAAGTCAGATCTGTGGAAAGGCGTTCACACTCAGGTTTTGAAGTGATTTTTCAGCAATAAAAACACCTGTATGTGAATGCTGGATAAAGGTTTATGTGTCATTTTATGTGTCATACTGTGGAAGGTTTCAGGCAAGGCAAGAATATCTCCATGGAGACAAGCAGGTGGCACACCCCATAGACATTTATCGATGCAAAATTCTCTACCTCTGTCCAATGCTAAGACACGATCACTTTGCCCGATGCTATCTGGACTTAGATCAAATTAAACGCTCCTTCTCAAATGAATGGTGAAGCCGACCCCATATCAAAGTATATAAAACTTTTATTCCCGTATAATGTAAAAGAGGATGTTCAGTGGTCACTAGATTCTTACTAGAAGTTCAGAAATCTCAACTTAAAGTCAGTTAGCCTTTAGCATAGATGGTAATAATTAACTGCAATAACATTCTAAGGAGTTTACCCACTCAACAATGATTTTTAACCAGGCTTTGACCTCATGTAAATGTGGTCAATGGGTTGGTACCAGCTGACACTCTGGATTATTCATAATTTGTGAGCTAATGCCAACAGCTGTAGGGAAAATAGATGGACGGCTGCTGGAGTCCTTCAGATCATGCAGGACTAGCCGCGTTGCTAGTGGTTGATAGCATAAGCATCGAATGTCATGTCTACTTATTTATTTATATGTCTCTGGTGGACCCTCCACAAGAAAAGTTACATAGCACACTGTTAAATGTTTCCATAATCAAAAAACGTAAACTAATCCTGGACTAGAACAGGACCAAACCAAGTTTACACCATGAATAAAATGGGTTCAAATTATGACCAAATAAAGCCAAGTGTGAACGTACCCTTCATTCAAACATTCTGTGGCATATGATAAATAACCTCAACAAGTACACATTGCTTTGAGGGGTGGGTCGCATTGATAAAAATAAATATATCAATGTATTTTTGACGGATCTTGATAACAATATGCTGACGATATTTTAAGAATGCATCAGAGATGTGCTAAAATGTACCCGTAAAGGTTAAAGGATAGCACAAAACGACCCCAAAAATTAACCCTAAATAGCAGAAATATCACCTTATACCCCTGTTTGGGAGATTACACTAGACGTTTTTGTTTCATTTTGCCGTCATTGTCAATGGTTTTAATCAAGACGATACACTTCATATTGTAATTTTGCATTTCTCCAAAACAATTTTTTCTAAACCCAACTGCTTCTGCTTCTGTCAAATGCAGAGAACACATTTTGCAAACAATAAAGTACAAACACAGAAAAATAAAAAAGAATCAAGCTAAACCAAAGTAGTTACAGATATACTAAAACTGTATTATTTCAAACCTTAGGGGACTAGAGAGGTAGAAACGAATAGGCTCTTGCAAAGTGAAAGTTCTTGTATTTTTAACTGCCGATGACTAACCCTTCTGATCACACTGTGGGGAGCGCTATATCAAAGCCTCCTCATGTTTACTAATCACGGAGTCCACTTCAGGCAGGCCCCTTTGCACCCCGGACACCTGCACCTACATGGACAAAAATAGCAAGTGCTCTCCAAGGCACCTACACAGTCTGCCAGCTCACGACCAGCTCAACAGAACCACACTATTGCATCATACCGGGAATTTTAAATGATTTTATTTACAGACGTTAGCATTTATCACGTTGTGTTTGTTGTGTCGTATTTTTCAGATGGAGAAAATTGCACCACGCAAGCAGTCTGTTAACATGTACATTCCCGGAGACAAGCTGGGCTTACACATCAGAGGAGGAGCCATTCTTCCCACGCAGCAGCCAGCAGTCACCACTACATACAGGTACACAGTGCTCCTCAAGGGTTCTAATATAAGTGTGTGATATGAACGTACGATATGCGCACTTTGGTGATGTATGATGGCCTGAACGTGTCAGTGCATTGTGAAAAAATGTAGTTTAGGCTATTGTTTTTCAATCCTTTCTCAATTGTGGCACACTTTTTGGGTTGAAAAGATACCGTGGCACATCAGTTACTGAAACATCACCAAATCAGACTTTACACTGCACTTTAAAAATGGTATATAATGTGGTATAATGTCTGGGTGACTGTCTGGTTCTTTAAATTTGGCAATATTGCAACAGTTAGCTCAGGACACTCCTAAAAGTCAATTGAATCCATTGTGTAAATTGGTTAACTCAAACTAGACATTTTTTCAGGGCACACCTGGCAATACACCAAGGCACACTGGTTGAAAATCAAGGGTTTTGGCAATGAAATGTTCGATTCATAATATATATACATACTTGCAGGTCAGTACAATTAAATAAAGCACTGTATTTATCAATAATTCATCTTCATACTCAGGAAACTATACAAAGGATAAATAGTACGGTGTAGCTATACTTCACCAAATTATTCATTTTTTATGAATGCCAAGTCATAATTGAATAGTTTATATGAATCTGTTTGAGTATAACTTTATTTAGACTAATAATGGTGAGAAATGTCAACTGAGAAGGGTGCTGTAAAAATCTGCAGTGACACTTCTAATGATTTTTACTGAGCCCTTCAAAGGACGTTTGTACATTTTTAAAATAAGAGTTCTTTCTTGTGCTCACGAGCTGTTTGTAAGTTGCCCGCACAAGTTTGGAAGTTGCCCGCTCAAGTTACATGCACAAATTTGCATGTCCTGTGTGCAGCTTACAAACTGGTGCGCAAGACTTACTAACTTGTGTGCGCGACTTACTAAGATGTGCGCACAAGTTACTAATTCAACCCTTGGTGGGCTCTGTGGATTATTACAGCTGCCTAGCCAAAAAAGAAACAAGCAAACACAATTTATTATAGCTAATATTAACAGTGCACTTTTATAATTTGGTCTCACTAAATAAAACTAAAAAAACAATCAGGGCCTTTTACAAGAGAAACTCCGCCACCTTGATATTTCAGTATTAGTTGTTAACACGTGTCTGTGGTGTGTCTAACATGTGAATATGCATGTGTCTGTTTGCTCGCAGTCGCACAAACCCCATGGGCCTGATTGTGGCTCTCGACGACAACAGCCAGGCGACAGGGGAGCTATTCTGGGACGACGGAGACACGCGCGGTACTCTTCCACCTTTCTCACGTTTTGCACCCACTCCTCAGTGTTATCAAATCCACTCCATCTTGTTCAAATCACTCATTAGCTGGATTCTTTTAAAGCTGTCGTGTTTTTTGGCCCCGAGTATCTTGTGAGTCAGCTGCGATCCTGCTTGCACTCTTGCTAACGCACACATATTAGTGAACGAAGGTCACTGTGGGAATGTTTACCAGCTTTTGTTTATTGCTCATCTCTTTGCAGAAACCGTGGAAACTGGCAAATACATCCACTACCAGTTTTCAGTGATCTATGTAAGTTTTTGTTTCTTTCACACTTAATATAATATAATAAATATGTATATGTAAGTGCTGTCAAACGATTAAAACAATTAATCGCATCACGCACTTTTTTAAGTCAATAGTTTACATGTTTATTTTAAAGTATTTTTGCACGTTTTCCTCTGAAAATTAAATTTAATGTATATAATTATCTAAATACATGATTTAGATCTGTCTAGACTTAATTCAAGTCTAGACATTTCATATTGAATCTGTGGCATATGGTTCAGGTAAATCTAGGCTTCATGACCAAACACAGGTTTAATGGATTAATTGCCCTTCATATACTCATAGAACTATAGTTACAGAGGTAACTGACATTAATGGTGATAGACTGGTGCTGTTGGTATTGGTCTGGTGTTTACATGTGCTGTGTAATAGTTTGGTGACATGTTCGGTCCAGCTTACTTGTTTTAGCGCTCACACGCGAGCGGAGCACACACAGCTCAACAAGTCATCTCTGTTTGGTTTGTTCTGCGGCGCGGAGCGATGCCGAACCGCTCTTCGCCGCTCGTAAACATCAGCCCCAGAGATTTCTGCGCTCGTCAACGTGAGGATTTATGGATTATATGTGTAAAATGAACTGTATGACTACAGCGCTTCCCCTGTATTGCTCAGGTAAAGCCTCCTGCATTAACTTTGACAGCCCTTATATATATATATATATATATATATATATATATATATATATATATTATATATATATATATATACACATGCATACATATATACACTACATACATACACACACACACACACACACACACACACTGGATGTTAACTTAACATTTAAAGCACTATAGGGAGATAACGCTTCCCCCATCGGCCGGAACAGAAATAATGATTGATCCATGTTCTACTGCAGGAGCTTTGTTGGATCTAGTAGTATCCAAAGAGCTGCTCACATGTTAATAATGCAGCTCAGGCTCCTGTAGATTTTATTATTACAGAGGATGGCCTGGTTTAACCTCTGGAAGGCCATGAAGGCTTTGGGTGTTTGTAGTGGAGTTAAATGGGCAATGTTCAGTCTTGTTTGAAGTACTTGAATTTAAATGAAGTATCTATTGTATTTATCTGTCAAGAGTAACTAAAGGAAAATGTTTAGATATTTGATACTGGGATCATAAGTATCTACAATAAATTCAGGTAAGTGGAGGCAAAAGTGAAGTGGAACATAATTTGAAAACACTAGAAAAATTGGGATTAACCACAGAATCTCACTAAATATAAAGAATCAAGATGGTTTTGGCAAATGAAACCCACTCAGATTAATGTAAGTGATGGCTAAGCCTTTATATTTTACGTCATTTGTTTATTAAATAGAAGATTATGATACTAATATGACACAAATCCTGATTTTTGTTTTTTTTATTTTTTCTGACCCCCCAGCCATTTCCCTTTTTTTACCTACAGATATATTACATACTTTATATAGTTAATAACAAATTATACTTTTTGTGAAGCTCAAATACTATTTTGAGGCTAGAAAATTTTATTTTTCCATCCTTTGTAACAGAAAAGCAAACAAACTCACAGTTCAACCCTGCAAATTCAAAAGTGCTGCTTATTTTTCTTAGAAATTCTTGCCGTTTGATGTCAGTTAATCAGTGAAAATGCGTTCTGGTCATCTTCGTGTTCGCTCCATTCTGGAATTTTGATGCATTTTTTCTTTTCTTTTCTTTATTCTCAAGAAAGAAAACAGACTTAACCATCTACTCAGTTTAATAATCTCTTAGAGTGCTGAATTTCACCATTTCTCTTTCTTTTCTAGGGAATACTCACGCTCCAGGCCACCCATGTTGGCTATACAGACCCCAACAATCTGAAATTTGACGACATCACCATCCTGGGCGTACCGCTGCCTCCATCAAGTGTCACTGTTGTCCACACTGCTACAGGAAAGCTCACACATGTGCCCTCCGACAACATGCAGCACGACTCCACCAAAAAAGTAAGATTTTCTGTTATTATTTTATGTATTTGAAGATGTCTCTTGAAATAGTTTTTTTTAATCAGCTAGCTTCTGAGATCTTCTACTTAATTTACTTCTTTCTTATCTAACATTTGACAGTTAAGTACCACTGGAATTTTTATAGAATCTGAAAGTATCTGAATCAGAAAGTAAGTAAAGAAAGCTTTTAACCATGTTATATTGTTTTCCCCTCATCAAAAGCATAACTGGAGTTTTTTAAAAATTGTTTTTCTTTATTCATTGCTTTCATCCGTCCGTTTATGAGGTTGTCTTCTCTGAGGGCTCACAAATAATTTAGTTTGAACTTACCTCAAATTGTTGCGTCACAAGTAAAAATCTGTGCTTTTCCCATGCAGTTTTTAATTCCATAAGCCATCAACAGACTTACTTCACATTGCTTAAGGGCTTCATTTATTTAATTTTTCTCATTGTTGTTTCCTATGCCACATTGAAAGCAAGTTGTTTTCCAAATGTAGACATCATTTTAAGTAACAAAATGTGAAATACTTATCCCAAGATGACATTAAAACCTTGATCTAAACTAAATTAGGCCTAAACTAAGACCAAAGAAGGACTAGAAGAGAACCAAACCAGGTCTAGATCACAGCAGAACTAAGGTCAAAGTAGGACCAAGTCTGAATGCAGCCTTAGTTATAGTTTTTTTCATCTGTTGGCAATAACCCGTGCTATGTAAATGAACAAATAAAGGGTTTTGTTTACCGGAATTCATTCCTCGTGCCCAAAGCATTATGTGAAGACTCCATCAAGACAGACAGGGATGAAAACACTGATTTCTTTACAACATTTTATATGACACAAAATGGCGACTACGGCAACACAATGCCCCACAATTGCAACGTTGCTGTTTTACTAGCTTTTGCTCTTTTAACTCATCCTTGACACATGGCGTATAAAGAAACTCTCAATTGTGCCCATAAATCCGCTTTATGAGGAAAACCTTGCGCGTACACGGCCGGGCGGAAGCAGCGCGGATGGCTTTTGAGTGTGACTACCCTTGTTCCATTTATTTCAATCAAACCAGCAGGAAACTATCACCGCCTGGTCCAAGGTTAGCCTCTAAGTGTAAGAAATGATAACCGTTGGCGTCATGTGTGTAAAATGTCAAGTGGCACAGTTTAAAGGATAACCGCCGTCTTCTTTATTGCCACTGCAGTTTGCACACAGAGCCGGCTGCCGTACGTATCCATGCGTGTTGGAATGCGATTGTTTATATGTCGGCGTTCAAGGTCTCCGCGTGGTTTTATCAAATGATTCTCAGCGGTAATCATTTCCTCAGGGTGAAGGGTAACTGTGCTGTTAAGTCTAACCTGATTTGTCATGTCCATCAGTCTTTGCACGCCTGGACTGAGCGGACCTTGAGAGGAGCGGCCAGCCGACAAAATACATTTAGGTCAATAAACAGGTGCAACAAAACGCCAATTCTCAACAGAGTTTGCTGAAGTTTGGCAAGGGCCTACGTATCATTATTACCAAGGTCATTGGATCGTTGTAATTTTGCATGAGTTTTCAAACTGATAATCCAGCCATATAAGAAGGTGTCACGCCAGTTCCAAGCTTAATGAGTTGCACAAATTGACTTATAATACATTTTCCATTTTTCCTATTTAATCTTCTTAAGCAAGAGTTATACTTTTTGTATAGGTAATTTCAATAAAGTTATAGATTTATATTTCTCAAAAAGATAAGGTGATTACTGTGAATTTATTGTTTTATGGGCTAGGACTTCAAGAAATGGTGATATGACTTATGGTTTATTACAATACATATATTATTATGATATTTTGATATACTTGTCAGCGTAATAATTTGTGTTAAATTGAAACTTAAAAGTACATGCCTTAATTTAATACGCAAGTTAGACTCTGTCAAAACATAATCTTAACAGTTACAAAGCCCAGATTAAATCAAAGCTAGTTTGCATTTTCCTTTCAGATCACACATTTTCATAGAAGAACTGTACATTTCCGTCAGAAGGAAAACCATGTGATATGTTTAGCTTGTTGCAATATTGCATCAGCTGATCGAATTTTCAATATATTGTGCTGTCCTGTTGTGTTTTAGTGCTTTTACAATATTGTATGTGACTCAAAGTTAACTTATTGTGAAAATTTACTCTAGAGAACGCTACAGGTTGTAAACTATAGACGCTTTCTGTTACATTTATAAAAGCATGATTTAGACATTTGTAAGCAGTTGAAACACTTTGACTTTGCGCTCCGCGATGTCGTCTCAGCAGGTCGCTGCGCCAACTGAACGGAGCTGGCGCTTTTCACTTTTTATGAGGCTGATTTTCATAAACTAAAGACCATTTGGCTCCTTGTGGAACCTGCTCCACACTGTGCCCCTGCTCTAAGTGTTGTTAAACTGTGGCTTGTACAGTAGAGCTACCTGTGCACAACACAAACTCACTAGAGAGGGAGAGAGAGAACGCGTGGGTCCTATTTGTTTTGAAATTATACAGAACAGAAGCCTACTGTAGGCGCCTGTTTGTTTGCAGTTTAGCTGCTGCACAAATAGTCTATTCTGTCATTCAGTCCAAACTGCCTGGTCGAGCTAGTGCCCCTCGGAGCACTTGATGCCCCACACACTGCGCGTTATGTTCGTAATGGGAGCGCCGGCACTGTCCAGTTGCTCTCGGCAGTCGAGTGGATAACACAAGCCAAGCTCCAAGTGCTGTCGTGAGTTCGATTCCTGCTTTGAAAATGTCATCCTATACTGCCCTGTCCAATACAGCCTGTGGGTCAAAAAGAAAAGTTGAAAGATTTCGAATCGTGCCCAGGTCGTGTTCAGACAGTACGTGCGCGGGTTCAGGCGGGTCGGGCTTGAATTTTTGAGCCTGATCTAAACTCTACCCTAGAGGCTGTTCCCGGAAAAATACATAAATTAGCCGCATCTCTGTATAAGTCGCAGGGTTGAAATAATGAGACAAATGTAGCGGCTTATAACCCGCATTTTACGGTACAAATTACAACATAGCACCCGTTATATGCCATTTAAAGTTACACGATGTAACTTTTCCAGTGAGAGAGGGGCCCTTCACCATCTCATCTCCATGGAGATGTTATTTTTTTGCATGGAATATTCCACAGTATACCAGTAATCATATCTATTTAGCATATTTTTAAATTCATTTTTTTTACTAAAAAATACATTGCACTCATATTTTAAATCTTTATTATCAAATTCATGTGCCTTTTGCTTTGTAATTGAACCAAATTACTGGATAATTGGCGTCTGAACTGGCACATGAGCAGATCGAGCACAGAAGACGATCTGTGCAGCCACAGATTACTCAGATGGTGAATGTAGTGACTGGAGTAAATGGGGCTTCCTCAGAAGGCTAGGAAGAGTGAGTCATAATTCCCACCAGAGCTTGTTGAAACAGCAAGGGAAATTAACAGCTGTGTCCTAATTGATGGCACATGCAACTGAAGAACTGCCACTGAATCTCAAACAGGCCTGAATCTGCTCCCAGGCATGATGGGAAGTGCTGAGGATGTAAGTGAATCCAAATCAGCCAGTCGTTGTCGAATCAAAAGCGCAAGAATATTTCCTCTTCAAAAAATGCAAAGAGTGGTATTTTGTTTCATTTATGCATGCTTATGTAATCCCGTGTGTAAAAGGTCATCCAAATCTATTTATTTTCACTGTACAGTCCTTCTTTGTAATGTATAAAGTAAAATCTGTTTTACCCCAGTTCTTATATATAGTAAAAACAACTATTTGGGGCATAATTACATTGCATTTTGCTGTCTGGATCCAAATACAGAGCGTTTTATTCCCCACAAAGCAGGAAGTACGCTGTTAGAATGCTAGTTGTAAGTCACTCTGGCCTCTGAAAGTTGTAAAAAGCGCTCCTCGACTGTTTCCGGTGAATAATTTTGATGCTCAGAAGGTATTACGTAAGCGAGAAACACATGAGGATCACTGCAAATTGTTTAAAATGAACTATTTCTGTTTTTCCTGTTCCTGATCGTAAAAATCAGGTGCAGTACCTTTAATACCAAATTCTAAAGTTTTACAAAAGTCTTTAAATAGCAAAAAATGATATTCCCTTAGAGAAAAATGTCAACATGTTCCTTGCATATCCTCCTGATACTTATGATAATGTTGCTCCTTTGACTATAATATTCCTCAGTATGGGATAAAACCATGGAAAATGTTAAGTATGTCAAGAGTGGTTTAAACTTTCTATTTCCATGGATTCATTCGGGTTAAGTACCGCCTGCTGATGTACACTGGACAAACAACTGTATTCAATAGGTTAAAATGTCTTTAATTAAGGATTTACACAACAATTGCTTATATGAAGTACTATACGATTTTTTAAATTTGTTTAAGTGTAATGTGACTCGATCCCTTGGGCTTTTTTCCTAACCATTCAAACTACTCAAATCAAGCTCAAGCTATTATAAAATGTATGTATTTTTATGTTTATCATGCTGGTTACACTGAATAAAAAGCACAGAATCATAGTCCATGTACATTCCCGCACTTTGCAGTTGTAAGTGTCGCTGGAAAAGAAAAAAGCCAAGGAGCTCACAGACGTTACACTTGACTCATTTCAGAATAATAGTACATTTCCTTTGTGCTTTTCCCTTGAAAGGTCTTGTTCTTGCGCCGCCTGTCCCTGACGCTGGGCGAGTCCTACACTGTCCAGTGGAACCAGCTCCAGCCCGAGTTCCAACGCATCGACTGTTATCCAGAAGAAAATGCAGACCAAGCCAAGTGCGAGGCCCGAGGCTGCATCTGGGAGGTGAGGACACGTGCACGTTCTGTAGTCAATAGTACCTGGGAATTTGTAATAATGGAAGTAATAATATCACAAAATAAACTATTGGGATTAGGGCTTGTCAAATGATGAATTCTATTGTATATTTAGACTTTTAAACACACTATCAGACAAATAAAGGTTGAAATATGGTGACTGAAGGCTTCTAGATAGTGTATGAATAAAGTATATTATTGATATAAATCAGCAAAAATCTATTCTTTTTGGACATTTTGATGTAATATATTGTATAAATTTATTAACAAGGTCTGTTTTGTCCAGTTAATGATTACGATTATTATCATTATAGAAAATAACTTTTTATTGTTAGTTGACTAGTCACAATTAGTTGATTAATCATTGCAGCCCTAATTGGGATATATATTTTTAGCTTGTTGTAGTTGTACGTTTCTTGAAAACCATAACCGTGACAATTTTTCAGACCAAATGTTAGATTATTTGAAGTCTCCTCCCTTTTTCTTTCTCCACCGACATCCGTAATTTTAGATGTGCATTTGATTGTTTCTATTAATAGTTTTTTTCCTTCTTTTTCTTTATTGCTTTATTATGTAACTTTGATTTCCTTAAGTAATGTTTAATTTAGCGCATCATCACTTTTACTAAAATGCTGTTTTAACACTGATAGTTTTTTAATTTCTTTTTTTGTTTTTGATTGCTTTATTATGTAACTTTGACTTGTTTGATTAATGTATTATCAGACGCATCATCACTTTTCAACGTAAAACTAAAACGTTATATAGAATAATAAGTTATATAAATTATATAAACGTTTTTAATCAAAAAATAATCGATTAGTTAATTGTTATTATATTAATTTATAGTAATAGGCACTTTTTTAATTTCTTTTTTGTTTTCTCTTGCTTTATTACTTTGATTTGTCATCACTTTTTAACATAAAACTAATACAAATACATTTAAAAAAAAACGTAATCTAGTGCACATACACACACCTTCTTGAAAAAAAGAACAAATTCATAAATAACCATTACATTTTTGAACCAAAGTATTTTGCCAACAGTCTTTTTAACATAACCCTCAGCACAAAGTATTAAATGTGTTTTGTTTTTCTATTCTTCAGCCATCCACTCTTGAAAAGGTTCCTTGGTGCTACTATCCAAACGACTATGGATACACTTACACATCTTACAGTCAGACAAATTCAGGCATAACACTCGACATCACGAGGAACGCAAAGCACAGACGCACCAACCGCGCTGGCTCCCCGGACATCGATAACCTCCGGGTCGAGGTCTTCTACCACACCGGCGACATGCTGCAGTTTAAGGTATCGAAGAACTACAAGTGAATCGCTCAAGAGAAATGCGTTGTGTCTGTGGATATATGAATGTGTTGGCTTTTTCTAGATTTGGGATCCAAGTACAGAGCGCTATGAAGTCCCTGTGCCTCTAAATGTCCCGTCCACGCCAGAAACCGATGAGAGCAAGAGAAATTATAGAGTCCAAGTCACCAATAATCCATTTGGCATTCAAGTTTTCAGGAAAAGCACAGGGACCAAGATGTGAGTACCTCTTATAGTTTGCTATGGATCAATGTGTGTTACAGGATGCAAAAGAAAATGTGGCACGAAGACTTTAAGGTGCAGGATGTAACTTTTTTAGTGGATGTTACTGTTTGCCTGGAATGTATGCAGGAGAGTATTCACCTTATTCCGGAAGTTGCCGTGAGCGCCGCCATCTTTTTCTGTTGTAGTTTGGATTAGACGAGCTCAACAGAAAAGAAGTTCTACGCGGACTAAAAAGCTGTTTTCAGGCCGCCCAGGAAATCGATGCATTGCTGACTTGTTTTTGCACGTGTTCATTAAACATTTTAGACAAATCAATAATGTTTTAGCGAGAGACTTTTCCCGAACGGTGTTCTCGTCAAACCGGAAGTCCCTTTACTACAAGAGTGCGGATCGTAGACATAAAAAGAGGCAAAAGTGGGCGGGGCGGAATAAGGTGAATAGCATTAAATTAGCTTTCATGGAGACAAGCAAGGGGCGCCACCAGGTTTAGTAACAGGTCAAATCTGGGGATTTATCTACTGCTTACAGTAAGAATGCATGTTTTTCAGAGTGTCGGACTGGGGGGGTAAAGGGCATTGCTTCCCTGGGGCCCAGTGCAGAGAAAGGCGCTCAAAAGCATAATGATGTTGTTGTTTTTTTCAGGGGCATTTGTCTATGCTTGAATCTATTTTTGTTGCAGTGAAATGTATTGTGGTTGAATCAAGTCATTGAGAAACAAAATACAATTATCTGAGGGCCCCATCGCCCTAAAAAAGGGGAAAATCGTTGAACATACTTCTCACATATTAGTCAAGTCAAGTAAAAACAGTACTGGATCGCAGTATTATCTTGTGCTTACACAGGATATCAATACATTTGGGAGTTATTGTTAGGTGACTGTAGAAACCATAGGGTGTGTATTCTAGCAAAAGGAGGGGATAAATAAAATGTACTAAATTATTTATTAGGGGCCCATCGAGAAGGTTTGTACCTGGGACCCAGAATTTGGTGCTACATCCCTGTTTTTCAGTAGTGAGTAATGACATCTCTATGAAGACATCGCTGGCAAAGCACCCTCTACATAACTTACATAGTGCACCTTTAAAGAAGACGAGATATGCTTTAGTAATAAGCAAAACTATGTAGATCATTTTGTCAACTGTAAACCACAACACTGATCTAAAACATAGAAATGTTGCTGAAGTGATAAACCCACCTCATAGTGGTGACATTTCACAGTAGCAAACAGCAGAACTGCATCCATTTTTATTGCTGAAAAATGACTACATGACATTTTAACCCTACATGTATGAATCAGAGGATCATTTTTTAAATAATTACAAGAGAGTACAGAGCTGTTGCCTGAGGGGATGGGTAGTAAAATATTTTCTGATCCCTCACCTTAAATGCTGGACAATGCAGGATTATTCGACATGCATGAATCAATCTAAATACAACTCTATGTAAGTAAATTAAGAGAGAGCATTGGTTAAAAGCTTTCAAATGAAATGTTGACTGAAATAACTGTATCATGTCACCTTTTCCCTAGTAAAGGTCAATTTAAAATATTTACTTAGGATCAATGGGAAAAAATAAACTGACGAAAGATTATATAAAATATAAATCAGTGTTTCTTTTTTTGTGTGTATCTCAAAATACCATTAAAACATTTTGATGCATTTGATTTATCTTCAGACTTAAAAGACCACCAAATTAAAGATTAGAAAATTCAATGTTAAGTTTCATAACACTTAATATCTTTTGAATTTTTTTTATAATATTTTATCTCCAAATATCGTAAACTCTGTTGCCGTAGTGCACCCTGAGAACCATTACAAAACTATTGATTATGACTACACCTTCATGAGCATTTCAGGCTAATTGCATAAAAAGTTTCTTCTCCTCAGTGAGTTTATTTTAAGACCCTGTAGTTGCTGTTGTTAACAAGAAATAAAAACGGTAGATAAGGCTCTGTTTGACTTTATTTTAAGAGCAGAAGCTTTGGGGATTAAAGCTGAAATGCTGACTCAGCCCCGTGGCGCTGGGTGTACCTCATCAGATATGCCCAGGGAAGAGAGAAAACCTGCGGTAGCTTCCTCTTGTTCAGCACTCACAATGGTGTCACATAAAAGAGCAACTGTCACCAAGTCTCTTTAAAAGAATGTGTTTAAGCCAAGCTAGCAGTATTCTGTAGTCGAGCCAGTGTTTGTTTTGAACTGCCAGTCTGCCACAGTTAATTTCACAGAGCAGGAAACGACTTGAAAATAACAGACATTTTTATTTGACCTTGATGGCAAAGAAGCTGTTTTTTACCCTTTTTCGACTTAAAGGCAGTACTTACATTGCAAAAATCCCAATTTCCAATTTAATCTGTCAGACTCGAGTAGCTTCAATCTTGGTTGATAACCAGTTTATCTTCTCTTCTCTTTGTGGCCTGTAGAGGGCGATGGATTCTGCCCAATATAAAAATTGGGCCTGCAACAAGTAAATTGATTAATTGCTAATAATTTCGTTAACTGATTTAGACATGGGTTCGAACATGCTATAAAATAAATAAAAAACAGTTTGAGCTGTAATTACATGAAAATGACACAGTAAACTTGTAAATATATTTTTAAGGAAAAGGTCTGTAAATATACTCCACCAGGAAGTCCTCAGGTGGCTTAACTTCAGCTTCATCTGGTCAAATTTAGTAAAAAAAAAAAAAATAGCACTGATGGGAAAATGTATAAATTAATTGAAAGAATAATTGCTGATTCTCTTAGATTCTCTTAATCAGTTGGAAAAATGATCGTTAGCTGCAGTCCTGCAATTAAAACATATGAGCTCCCCATAATAAAGGTAAAGGTAATATGGGAACTTAAAGGTGCACTATGTATGCGCCATGTATGTATGTTTTTTGGTGACCTATCTACTACTTGTGTGTCTTCATGGTGGTGTCATTGCTTTGCCTGGAATGTTCCACAGTATCTCTCTCCATAGAGACAAGTAAGTGATGCCACCAGGTCAAGCTACAGGTCAGATCTGTGGAGAAGCGAGCCCGTTCAGTCAAAGTATTTTTGAGCGACAAAAATACTTTCATCAAAAAAAATACAAGACTGCTAAGTTACAAAAACCAGACCAGAGAGTGAAAATGTAACAAAAAAGGAAATAGGGTAGTCCAAAAAAATAAAACAAAAGTCAAGTTAAAGCAGAAGTAACTTCAGCGACAGAGCACCCCCTGCAGCTCTTTTGTGAAAATACACTGCTAGTGAAAAGACACTGACGCTTATTTTTTTCTGCTTTTTTATTAAAGTAAGGAAATACGATAACATACAAAAACGTTTCACATTCCCAAATATAAAAAAGAACGAGTGTTCCCAGGATAGCTGTCTTTGGGTCGTTGCCTGTAATTGTTGCAAGGACGGTTTTCTAACTGGAAACAGCAGGGGGCAACAACGAGCATTTCAAACGCCCTGAAAATACATATGAGTCCACTATACAGACTTATAAAGATGTTTGATAAGGTGAAAATGTTACTTAGTTCTGCTTTAAATGTCAGGTTTGTTTAGTTTAGTTTATTTGCCATTCGTAGTTTGAAAAGTACTTTGGAAAATATGTGCAAAAGGCTCAAAGTGCACTGCATAACAATTAAAACAAACAATAAAATAAAAGTTACATAGTGCACCTTTAAATATCTGTTCAAATCTACTACTGTCCTTCTATTTCTATAAGTCAAACATACAAACCTTCATGTTTTTGTTCCTAGCTGGGACTCGTCGCTGCCTGGGTTTACCTTCTCGGACCTGTTCATCCAGGTGTCCACCCGGCTGTCCTCTGAGTTCGTCTATGGCTTTGGGGAGACAGAACACCCCACGTACAGGCACAACCTCCATTACCACACCTGGGGCATGTTCGCCAAGGACCAGCCCCCAGGCGTAAGTAGCCGACCACTCACTCACTACCACGGACTTTCAACACACAGACAGTTTGCAAAATATGAATTGGTCGTTTTCAGATTGTACAATAGGCCGATGTGCTACTCAGACACAGAGGAGGCTGTCAGTAATGTTTTGATCAGATTTAAAAGGAGAAAACAAAAGGATTGAGCCTGATTAGTAGTAATAAGTATTATTTGTTTACTCGTCATCTTTAAATCCACACAATCATGGTAAATAATGCAATTGAAATGTGATAGTATTGATAACAAATTTCAACATTTTATATCTCTCTTTATGAACATGTTGAAACGAAATGAATGAATGAATGAAGGAATGAATGAAGTTTATTGATTTGGCCCCAAAACATTTACATTTGAACTATTTGTTTAAAATTTTAGTTTCATAAAACATTGCTATCTAAGTATAGCAGGTAGAAACTTTTATCTGGTTTGAAAAAAACATTCTAAAACTTGACTATAACTAGTCATTTACAATTTTGAGGAATAAAGCTCTGGAATTTCAGAATTTGGAAAAATATGTTAAAAACAATGGAACTTTTTTGTGATTTATTGGGAATTTTAGTTTAGCTTTTTTTGTATAATATTTCTGGAATTTAAAGTGTAAGATAAGACAAGACAAGAGAACCTGTATTTGTCCCACAGTGGGGAAATTCCAGTGTTGCAACGCACAAATCAAAAACAACAGGAATAGAACATACAAACAGAAAAAACAAGATAAATAAATACCTTTAAGGATAAACTTAAATCTTACACAATGCGCAGAGATAGAAGAGAAAGTAAAGATAACATGAAAACTCTTATGTACAGTAATGACCATGGTTGTGTTTAAGTCCAATAAATGACACTCAAGAATGTAAAAATGTAAAATAATACTTCTGGCTGTACAATGGCAGGATACAGAGGGTTAAAATGACTTTGAAGTTATTACATATTACTATAATTCGTTATGGCGACTGAAATCAATTATACTTTTCGACCTACAAATTCTTCACTCCGCACCCTGCTCTTACACATCCAGATTTGCTTATCCCACATGTAGCACACCCCGAGCTCTGGGACGTCCTCTCCGGAGACCTGCCGAGGCGACTTGTAAATAACCTGGATGTAAACGTCATGTCCGTGTCACTTTGATGCAGCGGTGGCGTTGATATGAGCAGTAGTTATATGAGTGTCATCATGTTTTTCGTCGAATGCGTGTCAAGGCCGCTTTCCCGCTCGCGTCAGCACTATCGGCCCTAATTGCTGAGCTGTCAGGAGCGGCTCCACGGGGTTCAGACAAATGTTACAGGCCCTTGCGGAGAGCAGCGGGCGTGGAGGGAGGGGAGGCGCAAATGTAAAAGGGCCAAAGGAGGAGAGCATCCACAGTCCAGAGCGATGCAGGTTGGATTGAGAAATGTGTCGTTTTCAGCAAGATTGAGAGTAAATGGTGTTGGTTTAGACGGTAGTGAGAGCAGTGGTGTGTAATGCACATTAACATTGAATTGTACGGTGTGTGCGCATTACTTCCTACTTGCTCTTCACATCGATAGCATTTTAAGAATACTGCAATATGCCGGCATGCCACCTTGTCAATGCACGGTCTCCTCTGATTTTGAAAGCCAAGCAGGGTTGGTCTGGTTAGGACTTGGATGGGACATTACTGGAAATAGTCAGTGCCGCAGTCAGGCAGCAGTGGCTGTAGTGCAGGGGTCTCTGGGGCCGAAATACTTTATATTATGTACATCAGGCATGTCCAAACTCAGGCCCGGGGGCCAAATGCGGCCCTCAGACCAATTTTTCTTGGCCCTTAGGCTTCCTGGTGAACTGGCCCACATTGTCCTGAGAAGTACTTTTTACAGCACATTTCAGATTGTCAACAATTCTAACCTAAATAACTAACATTTTGGTGCAATACAGACCTGATATTAAGGCACTGAGACTGAATGTAGACGTGGCGGTGCTTAAAACATCAGATAAATGCAGCTTTTTTGAACGTTTCGCAACTGATTTGTGGCCCTCCGCTTGGTCTATATTTCAATATGTGGCCCTCGATGGAAAAAGTTTGGACACCCCTGATGTACATCATTTGCAAGGCTGAGGACTCTATGAGATTTACAAAAAAAAGTAAAGTGAGTAAAGTAAATCAGTCACTTGAACGGATAAAGCCTTTTAACTAAGAGTCGGATTCTTAAATCGTACATGTGCCTTCATGTTGCTTTAAATTAGCCCAAACCAAAAGCTTCTGAATAAAACATCTTCTGCAAACACTCACTACCTTCCAATCACCTGTTTTTGAGCGTATTATTTGAGCCATTTAACTTTAGCATGTTATAAGCTGCTACTTATGCTCTGACAGTCTCTACAACCTGTTTCTGAAGCTTCTGCCCTCAAAAGGGACCGTGTCTGTAGTAGGCTGCAAAGTATTATGGGACCTGTAGTTAAAATATTACTCGCATATTATTAGCAGAGCCTTTAGGCTGGAACAAGTCATCCCGGGGACCAGAATGCAAACGGTTGATGTCCTAGGCCTAAATATGAATGTGATGTGTGTGTGAATGACTGATTGGTGATGGTTAGACAGGCCAGTGGCAACAGATTGGCAGTTTCACTTCCATCAGTTGCTCTAGGGCAGCTATTGTTGTTACCACCACCGAGAATGGAATAAATAATGCGCAAAAGAGCAGAGTATTAATATGATTAATATTAATATGATGGAAAAAAGGCAATGTATTATTATTTAGAATTTTGAATGTGAAAAAGATTATTTATACTGTATGTAATGCATTTATTACCAACACACACACACAAAAAAAGATTCCAGAAATCTATCTTTTCAACTTTGGACGCATTGTCTTGTACTTTGCAGTCCTGTCCATGTTTACAATGACAAACTCCCCGTCTGCTGCAAAAACAAAGAACTGACAAAACAAAATGGAGCACTACAGACATGAGTACCAATCATGAAACACACCACCTTTATTTATTTATATACGGTGTCTCCATTGTTCACCTGTGCTCCCCTTCCCCTCCCCTGTGCTGCAGTACAAGATGAACTGCTATGGAGTGCACCCCTTCTACATGGGCCTGGAGAACACAGCCGACGCTCACGGTGTGCTGCTCCTCAACAGTAACGCCATGGGTGAGAAAACACAAATGTCACACTTAGAATCACATGCATAATTATCAAGTGTATTCTTAACTGGACAGATTTTCACTGAAAGTACACATATTATGCTAAATTAACTTTTTTGAGCTTTTAACCATGTTATAAAATGATTCCCTCATCAAAGACTTACCTGGAGTTGTATTTAGTTTCATTCACACTTTATGTCCATAAATCTGTATGAAAACTAAGTAAGTCGTTTTATTTCAAACCTGCTTGCGGTTTACAACACAAATTCACATCAATCGCATACAATTGCCTGGTTTGAAAGGGGGATGGTGGAAGCTTTCGCTTTTTAGAAGTCCGACCCCCCACTCAACTCCACTTACATATTATTGTATAATAGATAGAACATACAACATTTATTATACATCAAGACTACATATAACATATAACATAACACAACATAACATAACAACACAAGGACAGGCCCAGACACTCTCTAACCTCTACCTCACCCCTCCTCATCTACACACTCACTGCTGAAGGCATCATTCACTCTCTTCCTGATATTTTTCCATTGTTTCTTTTTTAAACATTCGTTTAAACTGAACAAGATTTAAACAATTTTTCATTTCATCCGCTAACCCATTCCACAAATCTGTGTTAGCATGTTGTGTGCAAACTAGGTTTGTTTATCTCTCATTTGTAATTCCTTCTGCTGCAAGTAGGTGGAATTCCAACACAAATTCGGATGAGTATTATATGCTTTTGTTGATATATTGCTTTAAGTTAAGTATAAGGTCAATAACAGTACAAATAATGATAATGTGCAGGGTTTTTAATGTTGTTTAATGTTTAATGGGTCAATAAAAGAGTTATTAAACAACTTCCAAATTTTATAATCATTAATTTCATAATTTTCTCGTATGAAGACATTTCACAAAAGTATGCTTTTTGATTTGTATTTATAATAAATTACTTTGTACAAAAAAAAAGCTCCCTGAAGTGAAAAATGTTAGGAACCCCTTCACTAAATCATAGTGTGTCTGTAAATGTGTTTGTTTGTTTTTTTACCAAAAGGTGTTTTAGTGTGTATCATAATAACCATTTCAATAAAAGATCAGCTAAGTTTGTTAAATGCATGTCATTTACACCAGTGTTTCCCAACCAGGGGTACAGGAACCCCAAGGGGTACGTGAGGAATTACCAGGGGGTACTTGGAATGGTTTCAGCTTTTAAAAGAAGATTAAATGTATAGTATGAGTAAAAAGTGTCATTAGTTGTAAATTTAGCATCTTTTTGGAGTATCTTGGACCATCAGTATAATTAAAACAAAAATATAATAGTAATAACTGACAATATGTGATTACTAAACCCATTTATTTGCCCGAAACTCAAGTTAAAGGGTACTCTGAATGTGAAACAAAAATTAGGGGGTACTCGAGGCAAAAATGTTTGGGAACCACTGATTTACACCACATGCCTTTCATAAAGTACCGTTTTAAAACTGTATGAACACTCTCCATTCTCTGTTTAAATCATGAGTCACCCCTTCACTCCACTTTGTATAAATCTTAAACGGCTAATGTCTAATTTCCTTCTTGTGTGACCAGACGTGACTCTTCAGCCCACGCCTGCAATAACCTACCGAACCCTGGGGGGCATCCTGGACTTCTACATGGTCATGGGCCCCACTCCGGAGCTGGTGGTGCAGGAGTACACTGCGGTAAGATCCCTCCGAGTGTGCAGCCTAGTTTCAGCGAGGTGACTCTGTGTGAGTGAGAGTGAGTGCTAGTGCAAAAGCGAGTGTGTATTTTGTGTCTGGCCAAGGGCTGCCGTTGATGGACTGCAGCAGCTGGGAGTTCCTTGCTTCATTGCTCGCTCTCATTTAGCCAATCTAAACACACTCTCTGAAAAAAGGAAAAGAGGAATCAAACAAACACTTGGTGGAGGCCAGCCCATTTCACCGCCAAAGAACTTTCTGCCTTAACTTCCTTGTTTGCCTTTCTTCTTAACAGCTGATTGGACGGCCCGTTCTGCCTGCCTATTGGTCTCTCGGGTTCCAGCTTTGCCGCTACGGTTACGCCAATGACACAGAGATTAAAGAGCTGTACAATGAAATGAAAGCTGCCGGGGTACCTTATGTAAGTACACAGACCTTTTGATATCATTGAGTATGTAAACCATAATGAGCATCGATTTCTATATCAGAAAGTGCACCGTTAAATAATGAAATTATGCTAAATACAACTGTAAATGTCTTTAAATCTGGCTCTGACATCTCTTACATATATCTGAGTGGTTTTCTTTTGCCAAAATCATCTCAGTTTTTCATATTATGTTAATTAGGTTAATACCAGTTTCTTCATTGAAATCCCATATTCAGTCACTCCATGCAAATATGTGGATATATTGATTTTAAATACATTTTTCTACTTTATAGTGGCATGGAAGCACACTCATTGTAGAACTCAAATAAAAATATTAAAAATATAATATAATATCATATAAATGATTACTAACGCAATAAAATATTTGAAGCTAATGTGACGGTTGCATTTCTATAATAATGGCACTTCAAAACCTTGACATAAAAATCGTAAACAAATGAAAGATAGTGCTGTATTACACTTAGTATTACACGTAGTATTGTGTATATAGACGGCAATGATTTATTTCATGTTTTTGTGTCTCTTTCTTTATATTTTAGGATGTGCAATATGGCGACATTGACTACATGGAACGCCAGATGAACTTTCTCTTAGACAAAGTGAATTTCAAAGGCCTCCCTGCATTAGTCGATTCAATGAGAGCGGAGGGCATGAGGTTCATCTTCATTCTGGTGAGAAAAAGATGCAACAAATAGTATTTCACAACATTGTATACATTATGTTCAGTTACAGAATTCTGTGATTTGTCCAACCACAACAACAGTGTGCAATGATCTGAGTTAAAATGACCACTCAACCACCTGAGCCACTGTCAAATAAACTTTTTTACTCTACTCAACTATATAAAATGATATTGACTTGGCTAAAAATGTGTATCTCTATGTGCACTAAACCCATATATTCACACTCATATATACATTGTGTCTCCAATTACAGGATCCAGCCATTTCAGGCAATGAAACTCAGCCTTACCCTGCATTCACCAATGGCATAGCACAAGATGTTTTTATCAAGTGGCCAAAAAATATCAGTGATGAAATTGTGTGGGGAAAGGTAAGATACTTTTATTTAAGCTTTGAAACAACAAAGAACGACATGTTCTTGATTCATTACTGCTTCTGCTTCTGAAGGTATGGCCAGATATACCCAATGTCACTGTGGATAACTCTTTGGACTGGGACACTCAAGTCAGGGTATGGTAAACTTAAAATGTGCTGGGTTTTTTAGGAAATTGCTTTATATGATTTGTAATGCAAAGTTCATCTTCAGTTATACAGAGCCTATGCTGCGTTCCCTGACTTCTTCCGCACCTCAACGGCCCAGTGGTGGGCAAAAGAAATTGAAGACTTTTACAATAACGTCGTGAAGTTTGATGGAATCTGGATTGTGAGTAAATTGATAATGGTGTGACAAACTAGTATTTCTACTTTTGTAATGTTACTCCTTGCCATGCACAGGACATGAATGAGCCTGCCAGTTTTGTCCATGGCACTGTTGGCGGAGAGTGTCTTGGTGACCCGCTCCTGGAAAATCCACCATATATGCCACGTAAGACAAAATTCCTCATCTCTATGACTATTAAAGGTGAATGTATTCATGTTGTGCCACTCTCTTTGTTCTCTCACAAGCTCTGGAGTCCAAACATCTGGGCCTGAACCACAAGACTCTGTGCATGAACAGTGAGCAGATCCTCCCCAACGGGAAACATGTCAGGCATTACGACGTGCACAACCTCTATGGCTGGTCCCACACCAAACCCACCTATGAGTATGTTTCATACTGTATATATTATATATAAGTTAAATAATATATCATGACTCTAATCAATAGATCTTAAGTGGCTTGTCCCTCCCCAACACGTATGAAACCATTTACTGAGACGGATTCAATGTTTATTGTCTAATTGCTACAAAGTTTAAGGATATGTATTTTATAGTGCAGACGCATTCACTTGAAATATTCAAATACATGTCTGAGTGGTGATAGTTCCCATGTTAGTGCTTTCATTTGCACCTCCAAGCTGCCAGACTAGTGTGTGAAAATTGTTATTTACAGAATGACCTGCACTAGTGTTTAGAATTTAGGATCACATTTCCAGCCGTAACATCATTCCTCCCATATGTCCAACATAACATAGTGCAGAAAATTACCTTTATCCACATAAAGACAGCCTGTGGTCATAATCACCAGTGCACTTGTATTGGTCCGAGTGGTCAGATTGTCCTCTTATCACTGCCAGATTGGAGAATTAGCCACAGAAGGGCCAGGAGACACTGGGCTCAGAGCCCAGACTTGAAGCAACAGTTTCATTGAGAAAATGTACAGTCGTTTAGAGTTTTGCTGTGTAGGGCCAAATGAAACAGAGATATCTGTGTGACGGCTAAGACAAATGAGACTGCATATGCTTTGTTTATACAGTGCCCTGCTGGCCACTACGGGTAAAAGAGGCATCGTGGTCACCCGCTCCACCTTCCCCACCAGTGGACAGTGGGCTGGACACTGGCTGGGAGACAACTATGCCAGCTGGGACCAGCTCTTTAAATCCATCATAGGTACTTGTCTTGCTGCATGCTCTTTAGAAACGGATCAGTGCAGGATGTGACTGTGTACAGTGTTGCACACCTATGAGGACGTGATAATAGGATGGGTCACACCTACAGTCTGTGACAAAGCATTACTCATGTCTGCTGCTCTCTCTTTCTTTTTCTTTAGGCATGATGGAGTTCAGTTTGTTTGGCATCCCTTATGTAAGTAGCTTCTACTGATCTTTTTTGACAAGCCATAATCTTATTGACTTGACCTTGTCCTTTGTAAGTAGATTACAGCAGCCTGTGTGATGTTATTTGGTTTGCTAGCCCCTTGATCAGAGGACAGCTTGTGATACAGTCATTCAGAATATCATTATAAGGCCTTCCCTGTCACAGGCCGATGTCTGTGTCTCATTCTCCCTTACAGAATGTTGGTGTTTTTAAAGTATGTCTTCAGACACACATGATAATGTGTTTCAGACAGGAGCAGACATCTGTGGATTCTTCAATCCTTCAGAGTATGAAATGTGCCTGCGCTGGATGCAGCTTGGAGCCTTCTATCCGTATTCACGCAACCACAATGGATTGAATAACCCGGTGAGTTACATGCGCAAGACAAGCTAAAATAAGCCACGTGGTTCACCGCTTGTCCAAAGTGTCTCCACTGTCATTAGTGAACTGTTCGTAACTGTTCGGATCTGTTCAAGTGATCCAAACAGGGGTGTGAGTGGTACTACCTTGTGGCTTAACTTTTTCTCCCGGAACGCTTTTGAGTGAGATGATTCGACAAGAGAGAATGCAGACAAATGGCAAAAAGCAGATCTAAATAGACAATTACAATCCCTCACCGAACAATAACTGCAGAATTTCTAGTGATGATAACTTTCTATGTTGAACTGACAGACTTTAGCACACAACACTTGCATCAAGACCGAAAATATTATATTTCCAGTACTTAATGTGTCTATTATTATCCAAACCCAATACATTACATAAAGAGATATGGAACTAACTAAACTTGCCCAGCCTTATTAAGAATAAGTATAATTCAGGTATGATTTAGATGTGATATTTTAAGAAACATTTGTGATTTTTGGATTTTGTCAGCTGCTCAGTCAGGACCTTTTCATGGAAACCATTATGGAAACGCAATCCACCATGAAAAGAAGCGTTCCAAGATGCTCTAAAGTGAACAATATAAACCAATTTTTTTTAATTGTATATTTATTTCTGCACATTATGAGTTGATGAACTGAATCAACAATGTGTAATGTACACAAAAAAGAAAACAATGCAAATCACTGCACAGAAGGCAAATCCAGATGCATTACTATTTATTTTTAGGTTTGGAGGTGGAAACTGTCTTTTTTTTTTTTTTTTTTTTTTTTGCCCCTAATCTGCGCACACACTCGTGCACATACACACACAGCGATAGACCTGTTTGGTGCTGTAGTGTCGCTGGCATTCATTCGAGCAGTGACCTTTAAGAGCGTTGGAACACATCTGAGAAATCCAATAACGCCGTCCGGAGATCGATCCCAGCGGGCGAAATTTCTCAGCTCCTCGACTCGGCAATACGAGACACAGGACACTATTGTACGTGTGTAAAATGTGTGTGCGCGTGCTCTTTTTAACAGCGTGGAGCAGGGTATAATTGAATTCTCAAGGTGATCTGGGCAGCGCCGCACACCTCTCACCTCTACTCCATGCACACATACGCCCCGTGATTCCAATCATTTAATAATGGCTTGCAAATGGGTGTTTAAACATGGGGAAAATTGAGCAAAAAAGGCACATGCGGCGGGGTACAGTGGCTTACGGCTCAGAAGATAAATGTGGATGAGGGAGAGATATTGGAGGAAGATATTCAGAGATTGTCTACATGTCAATGTACGATTTGAAGTGGAGGTGAAGAAAGTGCCTCCCTGGGTGGCCCATCACCAGTGTTTTATACAGTTTTAAGAACTGGTAGAGTCATGGTTCTGGTTCCACTAAAGATGGAATGTGGTGGTCTGTTTAGACGCGAGTTTGGTTTGTTTACAGTCCGTTTGCTATATGATTTTAAACTGTTACAAATGTTGTTTTATTTTATTATGATGATGATGATTATGATTATTAAACATTATTATGAAGAATTTTTTAGCGATAAGTCCTGAAATGTAGCAGCTTTATGAGTTAAAAATATAAACTACACATATTATGCAAATTTACTTTTACTTTTAACCATTGTTCCCTCATCAAAAACATATCTGGAGTTGTATAAATGAAGTCGTCTTCTCTGTTCCTTTTCTGATTGTCACAAAACAAACCGTTTCCCAGATTTGTGACGTCACAGGTAGCGCTCTGAGATCCTCTGCATCGTTCTCACGCTTAGTCTCATTCTCAGCATTTTCGCCGTCAAGTTGTTTGTTGTTGAAGGCAAGCTAGCTTTTGTTTTTCTCCTGATAATTCCCTTTGCAGCCAGTAGATGGTGTGCTAAAACCTATGCTGATGAGGGATGGCTTTAATGGTAGAAAGTTTTTCGTGGTTTTCAGTGCATACATTGTTTTTAAGTTTTAAAACATGCCAAAAGCAAAAGTAATCAAGAGCTTGTGAAGGCCAGTAACAGTACAAATAATGCAGAATATGTGTCCTTTAAAAAGTAAACCAAAAAATTTTAAAAAGTATGCTTCACGTCCTGGTCATTGCACTGTATACATGCAGTTATTGCAAGTAGTGTTGTCATGGTAACTCCATTCTCTTACTACCAATTTTGATACCACAATGATAATTAAAAAAGCCAACAACTGTCGTTTTCAACACAAAACTATAATACTTCCTTTATGTTCCCATGTGGTCTTCGTCCTGTTAAAATCAATATAATTCTAAAACTATTCAGGAAAGGTCAAATTTTGTTTTGTAAATGTGATTTATTTAGGCCTGTCACGGTATATACTTCAATAAAAAAATAATAGATGGATCATTTTGGGGGTCAATATTTATCATCTATACTTTTTTTTGCATTTGTGAGGGACTTTTTGTTATTTTTCTGTACTACAATAAGATTCGGGCTGTAGACGATTGAATAAATAACTTTTTTTGGCTCATTATAGGTAAACAAAGGACTAAAGTGTTTCATTCTGCTATTTATTCATTGCTGCTCATATTTTTTTGACAATATTGTGCATTTAGAATAGTTTTTGGGGTTAACTTGGTTTGTGTCCGTGGCGTAAACTAGTTGCTGTATTATCTATTTTCTTCAGCAATATATCGCACTTAAAAATGTGTTATTATGACAGGCCAAGCAGTAATACTCATTAAAAGCAAATAAAAAACTGAGCCGATCGGAAAGAAACCACATAAACCCACATATTAAACAGTGTGTTGTAAAGAAACTGCCACGATCACACACACACACACACACACGTAATACCCATGTGTTATCAGACGGTTAGCGCAGGGGCCCTATGTCCTGCTCAACAAGGCGTTTGACACCTCGGCATTAGCAGTACATATTGGACCAGAGGGTACACAAGGGCACAGACAGTGGAGAGCGAGAGAGAGTTTGTGCAGAGTCATTCACTCCATGCCCTGCCACGCCTACGGTCTCTGTGCCCTCATCCAGTCATGACCTCCGGATAATTTCACCACACCAGCATTGTACTCCACTCTTCACAGTCAAACTAGAACAAAGTGGAAATTTATTCAGGCAATTTTGAGCAGAGGACAAACACTTGTACAAACTGTCTGCCTGTGCACTTGTGGCATGTTGCTATTAAGATAAACGGAACTGAGTTATTCTCACCGTTTGTTGTTTTCACCGGTTTGTTCCCATTTTCCCCCAGGGTCAAACAGTGAAGGTGGCGAAGAGGAGGTGGAAAGGCTGAGGAGGTTGATGGTTCTGTTGCTGAATTGTATGGATGGTTAGCTGAAATTACATGGCGAGCGTTTTAAACAGAGATAATCTGATAAGGATTTGTTTGAGCCGATATCAATCTTCGATATTTGGCTTGCTTATGTGGCTGATGAACTAATACATTTGCCAATACTGAAATTTAGGAATGACATCGTAGCGCCACCAAAAAATATCGCTGCCAAATATCGCCCGATGCTGAAACTTGAACCAATATATCCCCCTTCCCTAGTTTTAAAAGGGACATATTATGCATCTAAACTTTAATGAGTTTTTAATCTTGTTAATACAGTTTTTCCTCATCATCATTTTAAGATAAGATAAGATAAGATAAGATAAGATAAGATAAGATAAGATAAGATAAGAGATCCTTTATTTGTCCCACAATGGGGAAATTCCACTGTTGCAACACACAGTTTAGAACAGGAATGAATGAAATAGGCGCATGCAATAAAAATAGGATAAAAAAACATGGTCATAAAAATACAATATAAAGTATTCCCAGACAGTAGGTGGCTGTCTGGGAATAAATAGTAAAAATGGCAAATAAAGTGGCTTAAGTGTATTGTTATATACAGTAAGTGACTATGGTGAGGTAAAAGTGTATTAATAGTATGTTAAATTATGTTGCACATGATTATCACAGGTGAATGACCTGTTTTAAACAGAGATAAGCTGATATGGATTTGTTTGAGCCGATATCAATCTTCGATATTTGGATTGCTTATGTGGCTGATGAACTGATACATTTGCCGATACTGAAACTTGAACCGATAGTTTTAAAAGGGAAATATTATGCATCTAAACTTTAATGATCTTGTTAATACAGTGTTTTGTTACAGAATCTTGTTAATACAGTTTTTCCTCATCATCAGTTTACTCAAAGTTGTATTTTGATTCCTGCATGTTTGAATGATCCTGTCTTGTGATGTAACTGAGGCTCGAGTGCTAAGAAAATGCCTGTTTTCACCTGCCCCCTATCCCCGCCCACATCCCTGTACTTAGTTGTGATTATATGAAAAATTAAGACGCACACAGCCAGTTTTCGAAAATAAAAACATGTAAATGAAAGTCCGCTTGCTAACGGTGAAATGTCACTATGAAGAGGCGGGGCTTGTCAGTTCTGCAGTTTTGAACAGGAAGTCAGTGAACCTGTTTCTAAACTTAGCCATTTCAGATCAATATTGCCGTGTACAATGAACAAAATGTAAAATTTGTGATATACTTAAGTTACAGTTCAATACTAGTTACTGGGAAAAAAGCCTAATACGTCTCCTTTAAGGAAAAGCAGCTAGCAGGTATTGATTGGCAGCTAATGTATAGTTTAACGTCAGCATATGCCTTCATTTCCAATTAGAAGTCGCCATATTTGATATTGACATCCACCCGTTATATTTTAAAACGAATGTGCAAAATGCAATCCAGAAAACGCAACGTAAGATCAGATGTTGCGAAGAAACGGATTAGGGACAGATAAATGAAGAGAAAGGGAAAGCAAAGTGGCCAGGACGGATGAGGCAGGCTGACACCGCACGATAAACACATTTTTCCTCTCAGCCTCCGCACACATGCACGCTCGTATCCGTCCAAAATCAGCGTGCAGTCACAAGGCCTTTTGCCCTTATAAATGCGCTCGTAAATTTGTCCGATCCATGAGATAGATTCTTTACCTCTCTCCGCTCGCGTTATCCATCCCTCCCTTTCTCTACAAAACTCTGCCTCTGCTGTCAGGAGTTCATTGACTTCATGTTGATAAATAGTAAGGTTGGGCATGCCGGGCTGTCAATGACTCATTTAGAACAACAACATAATTATTAAGTCAATTCTGTCAGCTATTAAAAGCATTACGCTGATTTACATGCTAATTAGACTATGCATTTAGATCTCTGAAATGCTTTTACAGATAGGAGCCTGCATCAACCGTCTCCTTTAATCGCTGACGAATGGTATGGTTATTACTTAGAGAGCAGGGAAGTCATGTTTTCAAATTAAAATGGTATTTTATGTGTAAAAATTGCCCAAATTGCACATATTTGGGACATATAAATAGAGCCAAGTTTAAAAAGCTTAATTTTGTAGACATGAGATATTTTTTTTCCTATTTAGTATTTGAGTAAATTGCCAAAAAGTGGCGTGAGGCAAGGCAAGTTTATTTGTAGAGCACAATTCATACACGAGGCAATTCAAAGTGCTTTACATACAGTAACTAAAACTGCATTAAAATAAATAAAACAAAACAGATAACGACACACAATATCATTATAAAAAATACATTAAAAGAGAAGAATGCAGACACAATCTTTTAGTCGTATGCACAGCTAAACAGGTTTGAACACTGTCAGAGTAGAAGCCTGTCTCACATCTTCATGAAGACTATTCCACTTTTTAGCTGCATAAAACTGGAACGCTGGTTTCAGTCCCTGAGGTCCTCATAGTCGAGATGGTTCATCTGGCACTATGAACCAACATATCGTTCAAATTTTTGTCTTATTCTTTTTTTTCTCAAATATTAGAAATAGATATCAACATATTCTTCTGATTGATCCGTCAAAATACGGTTCAAGGTGCTTTGCCAGACGTGTACCCTGTAGATTGTAAGCTCTCTCCCCACTTCATTTCACAGCATTTGAGTGAGATTGCCAAGATAATTGATAATTGAACTCAAAAACTACACACGTGCACACCCTTAAACACTGCACCGCCAGTGAGCCGTCTTAAAACTTGGAAAAACAAAAGCAGTTCTTTTCTAATGGTTTGCAGTGGTCTATATCTATTCCACACTTATCTAATGCATTGCACTTCCTGCTTTGCTGTGAATAAAATGCTGTATAATTTGTTGCAGCCGGCACACAGCGGTCTAATTTTCACCCTGCTAGAGCTGCTCATACAGTGTATCTGTACTGGGACAAAGCAGATGTTACTTCATGGGTACAGCCCCCATAAGTACAAGACTGTAAAGTTTGGTGTCCATTGATGCTACTTTACAGGGTGATTTTTATGTCATGATTTGAAGTTACAATGCCCCATATAAAGCTGTGGATGCAAGTGGACTAGATGAAATAATGAAACATCTTTATATGCAGATTGAACGGAACAGTGAACAAAAATGAACAAAAAACTAAAATTAAGTTTTGCTTGTAGACATAAATGCCTATAACAGGTAGGACTACTAATTTAACTAAAACACAGTTAAGATAAATATATTTCAAATTCTGCTAAAATCTTTATAAATTTTACTCCCTATTTTTCTTTAGTTTTTAACATTTTACTTCCTGGTTGTAAATGATGACGTTACACTTGGAAATTACCAATAAACCATCCTGTACACTGGGATATAACTCCTCTAATGCCACAGATCTTTATATTTGACAGTAGGGACAGTAAAGTATATGTCAACAGCTTTATTTTGTTGAACCAATGTTTAAAGAGTCAAAAAAAGTAGTTTGTTGTGTGTAAATTATGCATAACATTTGTTTCCCTGTAATTTTCAACAGAGCACAACCTACCTGATGTAAAACTATAATTTATATTCACTAGAGGTATTAATACACTAACATGGCTTTGGTTGTATCCACTTCAACCACTAAATCATTATTTTCTTGTTTTAGAATTTTAAAACCAGCTGCATTAGCATTCCTGTTTGATTCCTGTGGTGAATAGGGCCTTTCTTCTCTGATTAACCCCTTCAAACTTCTAACATCAACTAACACCATGGCTAAAGTCGCACTGTGGATCTCAACATCTTTAAGAACAGACAAAAAAAAGCGGATTTGAAAATCCCCTGCCGTCTTTGCATACATTAAAGCAGTGTTTTTAACCTTTTTTGGGTTTTGGCACACTTTTTGGGTTTACAAGCTACCACGGCACACCAACAAACATACCAAAACAGACCATTTAGTTAAAAAATATGGTGTGTAACAAGCCAACTAATGTTTGTGCCACTGTCTGGTTCTTTAAATTTGGTAATAGTGATGGTTTTGTGTTATTTTTTAATGCAGAAGTTGCTCAGGACACTCCAAAAAAGTAAATTAGTCAATTACATCCACATTTGTCAATCTGTGAACTCAATTGGACATTTTTTCAAGGCACACCTGGCAAAACCTCAAGGCGCACTCATGTTTCCCGGCACACTGGTTGAAAATCAAGGCATTAAAGTAATATTTTGACAGTGCACACATCACGTCAAAACATTCCGAGCAAACCTGTACTTGCTGATGACTAAAATAGCCTCTAATATGCTGTTAACCGTTAATAGAGTTCACACATTTTTCCACCTGCTAATGAAAAACAACAGTACCTGCTCCCACCATCTGTGTTCTAGTGCGGGCTTAAAACAGACTTTACCGGTGTGCCCTCTGAACGTGCACACACGCAAACTTCACGCCTCAAGGTGCTAAAGTGCAAATGAAGACCTCCCTTATTAATTAGAACATGCCAAATGTTGAATGTGAAATAATGTTCTGGATAAGTTCCACTTGAGAATAAAATAATTAGTCATGTATCCCAATTTGTTAGTTCGCTCACTCACAGCTACTTTTTATTCTATTTTTTGCCAAAGACCTGAAGTATTTACCCAGAGACAGGGATTAGTATCCAAGATTTAAATCCAGGTCATTCTTGTTGTAATGATACACCGGGGAAATGCATGTTAGAGGTTATATATGACACTTTGTAATGATTTTATTTTATATGTTTTATTTTTTTGCCAAATAATAATAATCATGACAACAGTAATAACAGAGTCTGTTCTGAAGAAGGGCCCGAAACATCACATGTGGTGCAAAATGAAAACTGGGAGCTCCAACTGCTGTGCGGATCCTTTTTGTGTGTCTTAACAGTAATAACTCAGTATGAAGCTCTGTATGGCGAAGAAATTACATATTTGTATTCCGTATTGTATTGTATTGACTTGAAAATCATTATATTCTTTGTTTTCTTTAGTCCGTTTAATCCCTCATTCACCTACAAGTGGTCAATGGTAGAAAAGATCAAACATAGCTAGGACATTTGGAAATGATTCATATTGATCATGAATATACTGTATCTGAAGCTACAGCTCTGAGGAGGTAGTTTATAGAATGTGTTAAATTCTAGCTCTTTGGACCAGTGCCTTTAGATCAGGCATGTCTAAACTAAGGCCCGGGGGCCAAATGCGGCTTCCTGGTGAATTGGCCCACATTGTCCTGAGAAGTACTTTTTACAGCAAATTTCAAATTGTTTCCAATTCTAACCTAAATAACTAACATTTTGGTGCGACACAGACCTGATATTAGGGCAGTGAGGCTGAATGGAGATGTGGTGGTACTTAAAACATTAGATAAATGTAGCTTTTTTGAACGTTTCATGATTGATTTGTGGCCCTCCGCTTGGTCTATATTTAAATAGGCGGCCCTTGATGGAAAAAGTTTGGACACCCCTGCTTTAGATTGACTTCAATGGCAGTCGAAACGTCCCAGTTTCAAAAACATTGTTGAGATTTGTATTTTTTAACTTTATTTATTTCATTCATAACATAAAAACGCATCATCGGTGACACTGAGTTAAGCATAGAAGGAAGAAAAGAAAAGGAACAGAAAGAAGAGCAATCTTTTGTCTTCTGCTCCTTTTTTCAACTTGTACTCAAGTCTGATGGTTTAAAACGCATTACACCATACACTTGCATTTAATAACTTACAAGAATACATTGCAAACAGTTATCCACCCTTTGAAACTGTTTTCTGATTATTGTATGAAATCAAACGGTGTAAGAAGTGGATAATGATCTGAATAACAACTTTCAGTGATTTTTCTTTTACTGTTTCACAATTTCTGCATACTCTTACAACTTTGCATTTACCATTCACCAACTCTGAACCTTTCAAAGTCACTTGATATCCAGGAACTATCTGTACCGATGCTTGATGAGACCAACGCCAAAGAATAGTCACCTGCCCTCTCCGTGGCACATCCAAACATCCATTTACTTAAACAGAGGCCCGGCTTGTCTCGCTGCCCTCCCCTGTATCATGACGAGGACCATGCACCGGTGACACGCTCGAGCTAAGTGTCTACGCTCTTGCACTTAGCTGGCCTTAATATTATCCCCGCGCAGCTCCGGATAAATGGGCTAATGCATTTATATTGGCCTACATCTCCTAAATGACAGTACACCGTGTCCTCTTTCCGCTGGCCCTCGTCCCTTAAGGAGACGCCGTACTTGTTGATGATTAAAATAAGGTAAATGTCACCACACTACATTTGGCGGCAGAGTGGCTCGTGGGTAATTCATCAGAGCCGGCAGCACGCGGGCCATCCGTCGTACCCCCTCCCAGCCTACTAACTAGCTCCGGTGTTCCTGTCACACGTCCTTCATGCCTCGCAGCACTTTGCAAGTAATTTCCAGCACAAGTTATGAAATCCAAATAAACAGAAAACATTATGTCAAGACAGCCGACGCTACAGCGGAGTGCAAATAGCGTCGGCGCGGATAGGACGAGCAGTAATAAATCCACACTCGGCCGGATTCTGCGTGTACTTGTGCGAGTGGGGGAAATGAACCGTGGACGAGGCGTTTGAGAAGTTTATCTTGTTACAGGGGATCTGCTTACTCAAACACGGCGCTCGGAGTTAGCTGACGTGGCGCAAGGCTGGTAGAGTTATCCGAAATGGACCTGTGCATGTGCTAAGTTCAGAAGATTTATGCCACTGAAGCTGCTGGGTGTGGATTTGGATGTGAGAGAGATGAGTAGGAAGGGGGAAAAGTCAGTGGTGGCAAAGGCCTTTTCTCTACACATTGAGCAAAATCTTCCTTTTATTTGAGTCTGTATTAGTAGAAGTGGTTATTGACTTTCTTCTTGACACTAATACTGGACACATTGTGTAGTTAAGTAGTTGGACCCTGGGATGATGACAGTAGCAACAACTATTATTCTCGTTAGACTCAGACAGACAAAATAACAGTCATAAGAACAGATTTATTGCATGGTTAAGACGTCTTTTCCCATGGGTCGTGACATCGGTGGTGGTCAAGAAAGGCCAGGAGATATCAAGGATGTTGGGATGTAGGTAACTGGATATTTAAGTGTGAGCGTAGTTTAAATGACTGCACCGACGAGGAGGTAAGGTGATGAAGCCTCGAGTAGTCTTCCAGCCTTGAATTTTCCCCTAGGCTCCATGTCATATGTAATGGGCAAATGGGAAAGAACAAAAAAAGGTTTACTAATTGTCTTACCACAGACATTGCCACTGGTATCATATAAAAGCTGATTAAAACATTTCCAATGGATCTTTTGCACTGGATCTGATTTAAGGTTATTGTGACATTTTTCTTTTTTTTTTTTTTCTTTCATCTCTGTATATTAGGTGTTTTGTGTCTGTTTGTTAAATTGTTGTTTTGGGTTGAAACAAGTTCATTGATTAATTGCAACAAATTGATTATTGAGGTAATTGTCAGCTAACCAAGTAACTTTTAAAAAACAGTTTGCTGCATTACCAACTTTATTTATTGTATTTTTTATAAATTGATACATTGAGTTTTCTCCTCCAGGAAGTGTATTGTAAAAGCAGACAAAAATCAGACTGCTACACGCTGTCATAATCTAAGTAGGAAACACTGTATATATTGTAAACGTGTCCAAACTCAGGCCCGGGGGTCAAATGCGGCCCTCAGACCAATTTTTCTTGGCCCTTAGGCTTCATGGTGAACTGGCCCACATTGTCCTGATAAGAACTATTTACAGCACATTTCAGATTTTCTACAGTTCCAATCTAAATAACTAACATTTTGGTGCAATACAGACCTGATATTGAGGCACTGAGACTGAATGTAGATGTGGTGGCGCTTAAAAGATCAGATAAATGCAGCGTTTCGCGATTGATTTGTGGCCTATATTGGTCTATATTTCAATATGTGGCCCTCGATGGAAAAAGTTTGGACACCCGTGGTGTAAGTGGAATGAAAGCTGATTGGCTGTGCAAGAGTGGTCCACCCTGCTTCACTTCTCTGTCTGAAAAAGTAATTCTGAGCTGTTCTAGTGGCCAAAAAATAACACATGTGAACACTTTCAAGGGTTTGTGAAAGCTAGGAACAAGTTAAACAGATTTAAATACCTACTCCTTTCACAGTTTGAAAATCAGATACCCTCGCTTTAATAAAGTGATACAGTAAGATAAGAAAGCACAAAATTAAATCAAGCTTTTTTTCCATCCTTGTGTTTCAGAGACAAGACCCCGTTGCCTGGGACCAATTCTTCGCCAATTCCTCCCGAGACGTGCTGAACATCCGCTACACCCTGCTGCCTTACCTCTACACCCTGATGTACGAGGCCCACACCAAGGGGAGCACCGTGGTCCGGCCCCTGCTCCACGAGTACGTCTAACGCCACAGCCACGGCACGACGTCAGACTCAGTCCCCCATAATCGAATCATTTGCTTATTAGCGCAGTGGATCGTCTTCCCGATCGGCCGGCGAGATAACCAGATTTCATACTGCATTGCCTCTCATTACGATGCGGAGTTGCACACGAGCTGGTAGCCGGACCAAAAAGCAATTTAGGCCGCGGCTTCCATTGGAGTGCAACATTTTTAGCATCGCTCTGTTTTAATGCCCGGCTAATTTACCATCAAAGCTGCTTTTATTAGCGACAGATGTTTAGCAAAACGGAAATAAGTAACCGCTTTATTTACATCTACACACTCTTCCTCCCCCTGACCGACGATAGAGTTCCATTTGCCTGGTCTAATTTTTCACAGAGAAGAAGTTAATAAAAGGGGCATGAAACATTTATACATGGATTAATTTATTCAAGAGACTCTTAGAAGGCTACAGATGGTGTTTAAGGAACTGGCAGAGGCGAGAATGGCACAGATATTTGGCTAGGATCTTAAGCGTTTAATTCTAAATGAGTGTTCGAACAGTCTGTTAGGCTGAGGACACAGGAGAGTCCACGTCACGACTGGTAATAGGAATAAATGGTCAGGAAATTAGTTGCATTTACTCAGTTCCATTCACTATTGTACTCCTCTGTGTTGTTTTGTGACACCTTTCAATTCAACTTGAGAAATATGTTTGTGTTTTTAGTAACAGTATACATATTTGAGTTAAAAAAAAAAATGTTGGTTACGCTACTGGCTGTGGTTTTGATTCCGGTTTGATCCCAGTTTTGTCTTGGTAAAAACTAATTTTGTTCTTGTTCTAGTCTGATTTAGTCATCTAGTCTAGTCTAGTCCTTGATTTTCAACCAGTGCGCCAGGGAACAATATTATGCCTTGACGTTTTGCCAGGTGTGCCTTAAAAAAATATCAAATTTGAGTTAACAGGTTCAGAAATGCGGATGTAAATAACTAATTTACCTTTTTGGAGTGTCGTGAGCAACTTCTGCACCAAAACAGAACGCAAAACCACCACTAATGCCAAATTTAAGGCACCAAACAGTAACACAAACATGATTTGGATCATTATATGCCATATTTTATTAACTAAATGGTCTGATTCTGTCATGTTTTTGTAGGTGGTGTGCTGTGGTATCTTTTAAACCCAAAAAGGGTGCCGCATCTAGAAAAAGATTGAAAAACACTGATCTAGGTCAATAGTTCCCAACCTTGTTACTCTCGAGTAGCCCCTAAGCTTTTTCTCACAGAGTATCCCTTAACTTGAATTTCAGGCAAATAAAAGGGTTCACTAGTCAAATATAGTCAATTATTACTATTATGTTTTTTGTTTTAATTATAGATCCAAGATACACTTTATTTATTCAGATAAAGGTTTGTGCCATCTTCATTTAAAACCTGAAACCATTCTAAGTACCCCCTGGTAATACCTCACGTACCCCTTGGGGCCTCTGTACCCCTGTTTGGGAAACACTGATCTAGGTCTGGTCCAGGTTTATTCTGCGTTCCAGTTGTCCTCTGAAGTTGGAACTCAGACTTCGTAGAGATGTTTTCATAAAGTTTCTGTGTTCCAGTCATCCATAAAAAACTAAGCTCAACACATTACAGTTTATGTGCAGTAACAACTCAAATCAAATAAGTCATGAAATCGCACAAATCAACCAAAATATGGATCCAATTACGTAAATATATTAATCCGCACGGTTATTTGCGAGTTATAAATCAGCGTTTGAAAGTGAATTCCCACTTTTGTTGTCATTTGCTCTGTAGATGTTGGTGACATTAACATCACAGAGCGTTCAAAACTGCAGGGGCTCGGCGGCAGCACAGGAGCAGCTTCACAGACAGCGAGTGGACAGGAGAGAGCGACTGAGGGGAAAATAACAAGTTCTAACTTTCAGTAAACGCAGGACACAGTCATGTTGGATCGGCTAACTCGGATAAACTTGGGGTTCTGGAATGAAACTCGTGTGTTTAAGTAGGAATTACAAGATTTGAGGGTGTTCCAGTGTGAATTTAACTTAAAAAAAAAAATTAAATCTTACTCCAAGGACAACTTAAATGCAGCAATAGTCCCCCCGAGTCAAAGGGTGCGTTCATACTTACATATTCACCACATTAAAATTGGGACTTAACTGGGACTAAACAAAGACTAAACCAAGTCCACATGCAACTTACAGCTTTTTACACTTTTGCACACTTTTGTTGTCTCACATGAGTTATTATTGACTGCTTTATACTTCTACTTGAGTCATATTATTTCAAAGTCTCAACACTATTGTAGTTTGAATTGACACTCACCTTTGCTTTCGTTATCACACCCTGAAGAAGGTTTGAGGAAGCCGACATGCAGTGTGTTTTTAGTGTATCCTAGCCTCATTAAAAAAGGCTTTTATATTTTTCAAACAAATGTCGGCCTCTTTAACATGGACAGGGAGCTGATTTCATAACACAGGAGCTCGGCAGCTAAACACTCTACCTCCTACTGTGCTTTTAGAGACTCTAGAGACCACCAATAAGCCAGCGTTTTGAGATCAAAGTGCTCGGTTTGGATGATAATGTATTGTCTGGTCTTCCCACTGCTGACAATAACAAAAAAACTGGTTGCTTTCCAGGTTTGTCCTTGATAGAAACACATGGGACATCCACAGACAGTTCCTCTGGGGTCCAGCACTGCTCATTACACCAGTCCTGGACAAGGTTCGTACACTGGCTCGTTGACATTATTTAGCATTTGAATTTTGACATCATTTACTTATTTTGTGATCACCAGGGTGTTCGAGAAGTGAGGGCATACGTTCCACATGACCGCTGGTACGACTATCACACGGTAAGTAACTGTACGTCATTAAAATTAAATCTATCAAAACATAAGAGGGTACAGAGGCAGAGTGTGAACTTTGGATGTTGAAATTTGCCAGGTACTAGCTAAAAAAGAAAACAATATATATAACAAATGAAATAAAAACACAAAATTTAACTTGTGAATAAGTGAAGTAAGTTATATTTATCTTATTTTGAGTATCTTGACTATTTTAAAACATGATTTGTCAATTTATTTCCTTTTTTATCTGATATTTTATGTATGTTCCATTTGCAAATAGTGTTTTAAGACATATATATAGACACAATATACTCAAATAAAAATAAATACTACTTAATTCATGCACATATTCACTTCTCATCTGTATTTTTCCCAGTGTAAGAAAAAGAGTCATCATATAGTACTGTTTTGTTTTTGCATTTTATCATGAAATATATAATTTGAGTCATATTTGGCAGTGGAAAAGCATACATTAATCACATTTTGGGCAAATGTATTAACAAATGGTTGTGTTTGATTCACAAAGGGAACAGAGTCAGTTTTCTTAAGGGGCGGTGTGTCAGATAAAGTTGTACACACTTGCGTGCCCTTCCAAATAAAACATAAAAGCTATAAACAAAATGAACAAAACTGTAGTTAATGAAGTGGCGTACTGTATGAAGTAAATGGGTAATTTTATGTTAAAAAAAAACAACACTAAAAGCCTTTTCTGACAATGATGATCCTGATTTCAATAATGCTCCTAATGCAGCATTGACAAAAACAAGCTTTTAGGGCACTGACTTGTATTTTAGAGTAATTGTGTGTCACTGAAATTCTTTTTTTTTTTCTTTTTACATCATTTGTGTAAATGGACTGATGAGAGGAACTGTGCACTTTTGCATCTTGTTGTGAAATGAAAAGACTTTTTCATGAATCAAAGACCAGACTATATACATGAAATAATAACAATGTGCTTTTACAAACAGAAGATAGTAAATAAACAATAAATGACCTGAATATTGGCTGATATTTAAATATTCTGAGGTCTTCAAAACAATCTCAAGAAGTTACTATGCAAAATTGACAGTAATGAGCTTTTAACATGCTATAATAAATAAATGAATACTTAATTTAACTAAGTTGCAGTTCAATGCACATCCTTTTTGGGGCAGATTACACGCCTTGGACTAGCTGTGAGCAAATGTGGAAGAACAACAAAATTGCAAGAGCTGAGATTTGGAAAACCCTGCACAGGGTAACATACCCATGACTCCACTTGTGTCACTTTACATTTCATATTTATTTAATACAAATATAAAATAACTCCAGAAATCCATAGGCAGTGGCTGTCAAAGTGGTCCGGCAACAGTCTTATTATGACGTTAAGGGCAGGCCAGAATCAGCACCGGACTAGTTTAATCTATTAACTGGTTTTAGAGCAACATTGGAATTCAAAAGACACACATTCTGCTACAGTACATTTTTTGTCATCAAAAACATACCTGAAACTGCATTCAGCTGCAATCACTGTTTTGAGGAATGCTCATTTGAAAATCCTCCCCCCTCCGAGCATCAAAAGCACTTCCTGCTTAACTCCTTCGATCAGTGACATTTTTTCAGATCATATATGTCACTTATCCGAGAATCTTTTGCTGTTTAAGTCCTTAAAGGTCCCATATTCTGCTATTTTCCCCTTTACACAGTCTATTCTAAGGGCTTTGATGATACAATTTTGCGTTGCGCAATATCCATAACATAACAGTTTCCAAAAAACACCCATTTCTTGGACTGCCCCCCCTCCTTGCAAAAGCAAACAGCTCACTCTGAGATCTGCCCCCCGCGAACAAAGAGCAGGTTGCCTCGCCCGCCCAACCCGCGCGCCCCCCCCGCCCAACTCGTGCCGAAGCCTAGAGCGGAGATAGTGCGCATGCGCCGTGTGCTCCGGTAAACAGCGATACACAAACACAGGAATAAACCTTTTATCCGTCCTGACGGTGCGTCGTGCTGAGTCCTACGTCCTGGATCTGACCTGGAGTTTGACGTGCTCCAGTACCTCGACGACGGACGTTGCCGTTTGGTAAATAACAAGCTAACTCTTCGATCTGTCGTATCCATCGTGTAATTACTGTGTAGCATTAGCATTAGCTGTTTTTATTCTGCGGCTGCGCGCTTCCCGGAGACATGGCTTAAACACCGCGTCATCCATGGGAAGCCGCGTCATCCTTGTGAGGAGCCCCCGTCTGCCTGCTCAGCCGAGGGGGACAAAAAAGACAGTTCTCTAGCGAAAGCATGCGGGAATCAATCAAAAAACCACTTTGGGTACACATACGAGGCCCAAATAACACTGTAGGAAGGTTAAAACCTCTGAAAAGTCGATTTTGCATGTTATGGGACCTTTAAATTATCTCCAGAGTCGTTCTGAGCATTTATGTCATCTAAACACGATAACTGCAACTGCTAGCCTGACAGTAGCATCTCTTATAGTGATAACATAACTAAATTGTGTATAGTGCTAGGTACTCAAGAGCATGTTTAAAAGGGCTAATATGAAAAATGCATAATATTTTTTCCTTTAAATGACCAAAATATAAACTAATGCTCCACTTACAGTACGTTTTAAATTATATCTACATACCAAAGAAAAGCAGAATGTGTCTTATTTAAGAATCATGATATGGCAAAATCCATTAATCCATTGACACTATTGTTCAACAAATCTGCAAAAACACTCCTGCTTTACTGATCTTAATTATTATGTAGGTCTCGGGCAACAGAAAGCCTGTTGACTACAACGAGGAACATTTTTGACAACACTATTATACGAGGTAGACAACAGCAGTGGTGCAGACGGCAGCCTGATGACACAAACAAACCAGCCGTATCTCCTCTGTCTCTGCAGCTACAGGACTCACAACTGTTAGACTCCACTGTTACACTTAACACAAGGGCCGCACAAACCCACTGTAGACTCAGAAGACCCTCTACTGCTCACTTATTGCGCGGAAGGTTTGATTTTAAAAGTATGATTGCGTTTTCTGATCAGGCCAGAGACGTGGGTGTGCGTGGACAAACGGTCATGATGCCAGCGCCACTCAACCACATTAACCTTCACGTCAGAGGAGGGCACATCTTACCGTGCCAGAAACCAGAGAGGAACACAATGTTGAGGTAAGTGCAGATGGAGGAATACTTTTTAGGTGTTTGTTTACATGTAAGCGTCGCAAAAACTGAAAAATTCGTGCTCCTTAGTAGGTTTTTGTTGAGCTATTCTTGTACAGACAGTACTCAAATAAGGATTAAGATCTTTATCTGTGCCGCTGAGGAGGAAATTGGCCCGGAAAAGCATGTAAACATATGAAGCAAAGAAATTTGAAATGAAGAGTTCCAAGTGCCTTTTGGAAAGAAGAAAAATTGGCTCGAAATGGACTCGTTTTCTAGCAGTGTTTTTAAAAGCTGAATCTATTTTAGTGGAATAAAAGTATAATGCCATCCTTCTTTCAGCAAATCTTCTCTACTATGCTGCTATTAGTAATATGTGTAAATGAGATGCATTCAAACTTCAGAACACTTTTCTCAAATGTGTTATTTCAAATGCACTCTTCAAATAGGCAAGGCAAGGCAAGTTTATTTGTAGAGCACAATTCGTACACAGGGCAATTCAAAGTGCTTTACATAAACAGGAAAAGTTGCATTAAAATCACAAAACACAAAAAGACACACAGAATCATTTTAAAATCATTTTAGAATAAAGTGATTTAAAAGAGAAGAGTGCAGATAGATCTTTCAGTCGTATGCACGTCTAAAGAGAACTGTTTTTAGCCTGGATTTAAACATTGTCAGAGTGGAGGCCTGTCTCACATCTTCAGGGAGACTGTTCCAGATTTTAGCTGCAAAAAACTGAAATGCTGATTCCCCATGTTTAGTCCTGACTCTAGGCACCAGCAGGAGGCCGGTCCCTGAGGTCCTCAGATTGCGAGATGGTTCATATGGCACTAACATGTCAGAGATGTACTTTGGTGCTTGGCCGTGGAGAGACTTGAACACAAGCAGAGCTGCTTTAAAGTCAATTCTCTGAGCCACAGGAAGCCAGTGCAGAGACCTGAGCACAGGACTAATGTGATCGTACTTCCTGGTTCTTGTCAGGACCCGAGCAGCAGCATTCTGGATGTACTGCAGCTGTTTTACAGCTCGTTTGGAGAGGCCAGTGAACAGGCCGTTGCAGTAGTCTAACCTACTGGAGACAAATGCATGGATAAGTCTCTCCAAGTCTGGTTTAGACACTATACCTTTAATTTTGGCAATGTTTTTAGGTGGTAAAGGCTGTTGATGTTATTGATTTGATGTGGCTGTTAAAGTTCAGGTCTGAGTCCATTATTACCCCCAGATTTCTAACTTGATTTGTCGGTTTTAGAGCGAGAGACTGGAGGTGACTGCTGACACTTTCTCTCTGTTTCTGCGGCCCAAAGACGATGATTTCAGTCTTGTCTGAGTTTAGCTGAAGAAAATTGTTTTGCATCCACAAGCTGATCTGTTGGATGCAATGACAGAGTGAATCCACTGGTCCATATTCACCTGCCGTCAGAGACATAGATCTGAGTGTCATCTGCATAGTTGTGATAAGACACATTTGTGCTGAGTATTAACTGACCTAAGGGCAGCATATAGAGGTTGAACAGAAGGGGTCCCAGGATTGACCCTTGGGGCACCCCACAGGTCAAGCTCACGTGGTCTGAGACACAGTTACCAATCTCAACAAAGTACTCTCTGTCCTCAAGGTAGGACTTCAACCAATTTAGGGCAGTGCCAGTGATGCCCACCCAGTCCTCTAGTCTCTGTAGGAGGATCCTATGATCGACAGTGTCAAAAGCAGCGCTCAGATCTAACAGAATTAAGACTGAGGCTTTGCCCGGCGTCAGTGTTCAGGCAGATGTCATTTGTCACCTTGATAAGAGCAGTCTCAGTGCTGTGGATGAGGTCTAAAACCTGACTGAAAAACATCAAATGAGTTGTTTATTAAGAGGAAGTCAGTGAGCTGTTGGTAAACAGCCTTTTCAAGGACTTTGCCTAAAAATGGCAGATTTGAGATGGGCCGATAATTTTTCAGTTCTGAGGCATCAAGACTGCTCTTCTTTAGAGGCTTAATGACCGCAGTTTTCAAGGCCCTTGGGAATGTTCCAGATTGAAGCGACATGTTAACTATGTGAGTGGAGTGGTGTTAACAAAGTGCTCAGAACAGACTTTAGAAATCTGGTGGGTAACACATCGAGGCAGCATGTAGAAGAACTCAGACTGGTGATGATCTCTTGGACAGTTTTGTCAGTTACAGGTGCAAACTGAGTCAGCTCTAAATGTGAGGTGGTTTTAAAGTTATTATTTGCACTGTGGAATTTATGGCATTTTTAATGCCCTGAACCTTGTCATTAAAGAATACTGCAAACTCATTGCACTTAGCTGTGAAAATTAGTTCTAATGGCAGCAGAATTGGAGGGTTTGTTAGTCTGTTTACTGTTGCAAACAGAGCACGCGAGTTATTACTGCAATTTCCAATTATTTCAGAAAAAATCCTTCCTTGTTTTACATAAAATGAGGTTGTACATGTACAACCTTTCTCTATAAATCTCTTTATGAATCTGGAGCTTTGACTTGCGCCATTTTCGCTCAGCCCTGCAGCACTCCCCTTTCTGTGCCCTGACTGTCTCATTATTCCTCCATGGCGCCTTCAACTTATTTTTATCCATTTTAACCTTCATCGGAGCAATTGTGTCCAGACCATTCAAGATATTAGATGTAACAGAATTTAAAAGTCGTCAACATTTGAACATGAAGGATTTTCAAAGTTTATCATTTCAATGAAGAGTGCACTTGTGCTGTCATTTATGTGTCTCCTCCGAACAACTGCAGGACCAGTCGGTGATTTGGGAATAACAGACAGGTCAAAGAAAACACAGAAATGATCAGACAGTGCCACATCGACCACACTGACGCTTTGAAATATTAAGCCCTTTTGTAATTAGCAGGTCCAGAGTGTGTCCTCTGCTGTGAGTGGGGCCACTCACATGCTGAGAGTAAGACCAAAGGTTTCAAGGACAGCATCAAGCTCTTTAGCGTTTCTGTCGCAAAACATTATCCACGTGAACATTGAAATCACCTGTAATGACCAAACCATCAAATTCTGTGCATACAACTGAAAGCATCTCAGTAAAATCATCAATAAAACCTTGGCAGTGCTGGGGAGGCTTGTACAGGACAATGTAGAGTATGGAGGGAGACTGTTTAGCTCCATTTTAAAGATAAATACTCAAATGATGAAAACACCCCAAAAGACAACCTCTGGGTAACTATTTTATCTCTAAAAACTGCACAGACACCTCCACCCTTTTTGTTGTCGCGTGTTTCAGATTCAGAACTTGAAGCGCTCGTGGAGTCAGCTTCTATTAGAACTACATTCCCGTGTTTTTGTCAAGCCATGTTTCAGTTAAAAACATAAAATCAAGATTATAAGAAGATATAAAATCATTAATTAAAAGTGATTTGTTACATAATGATCTGACATTAAGCACAGCAAGTTTCAGATTGGTTTCAATGTGACTGGACGTTATCTTTTCACAGGGAATATGAATTAAATTTCTAAGATTGGACAGTCTAACTGTCCTTCTGTTCTCCAGTCTGTGTGACGTGACTACAGATATAACACAGGGCCCCTGGGTTTGTTTGACCATTTTCATTACCATAAGTCCTGTCAACGCTGAGACCCACTACATCCTAGCTATGGGAGATAACAGTTCTGGGGGGAGGTGGGGGAGGGCGGTGAAGGGGGAGACCTGGAGGAGGTTTGGGCAAAGGCTGAGTGGGGAGAGCTGGGGGGGCTTTGGGTGATGGACCAGGTGAAAGGTGAGGGGGTGGAGGTGCAGGTCGTTTTTTGGTGAAGCAGGAGAGTTGAAGCTCCTGGGTGGTATGGTGGGCACAGATTTGTACGGGGAAGAGTTCATCATTGTTGACATCAGAACTCTTGATCTTGCTAAATTAGGTGTGAGTGGAACCATCTTTACTCCTGATTTGATCAGACTTTCAAGATGGTTGGGAAGGTCCTGGGGGGATGGTGGTGTTGAAAAGGAGAGTGATGATTGAGTGGGAGTAGATGTTGCAGGGGGACCCAGGACTGGTCTGAGGGTAGGGTGGTGACAGGGCAGCTGCTGGGCCTGACACTGACTGGTCCATTGCCTGTGATGAGGACCCGAGGGGAGGGGGCGGATGTTGAGCTTGAGTCCTTCAAGGCGGCGTGGAGATCGTTGTGGTGCTGCAACTGATGAGCTCTTTACTGGAGGCAGTGTAGGAGATTTTGGAGCAGCTGGAGCTGAATCCTTTGCTGGGCCTGGTGGAGCTGCTGTTGATAAATCCTTTTGTGGAGTCGGCTGTTTTGTTACTGCTGATGTTGAAGCATTGACTTGGTCTCTGGCTGATTGATCCGGTGTTCTTCTCTCATTCCTCTTTTCTCGAACTATCTGTTCACGACCCTGTCCACGGCCATTCTGATGCCTGAGAGCGTGGAGGAGGTTTTCTGTCAGCGCCCTCACTCCACCTCTGCACAGATGTGGGCCCCTTCCCTTGAACAGGTCCTCTGCTTTCCAGAACAGATAGAAGTTCTCAATGTAGTGCAACTTCTAGGTGCACACTCTTTTGACAGCCAAGTGTACAATTGTAGCAGCCGGCTAAACTTGTTGATCTTCCTGTCAATATTTGGAAGAGGTCCACTGATGAATGTTTTGATTTCTACTTTATCAAGCTCCTCAAATAACTTCATGAAGTCTTTTTTCAAAACTTCAGTCTGCTCCTTTCGAATGTCCACTGCACCCACGTGTACAATCAGCTGTTTAACTCCTCTGTGTGTGGACAGTACGTTGGGAAGCAGTGACGTAATCTCAGAAACTGTGCCGCTGGGGAAGCTGCATGTTTTCATTCTTCCATGTACAACTCCACTGATAGCACCGTCTCCTATCAAGAGTGTGTCACTGTCCTTGACGTTGGCACAGACTGTCTGTCTTTCTGCTGCTTTTTATCAACATCATGGAGGCTACAGTTTTCTCGTTCTGTAAATTCAGTCTCTGATAGTGGCAAAAATCTGTTTGTAAGCTGTATGGCAGCAGGCGACTTTACATTAGCTTTGTATCGCTGGAGTTGGATCCAAGATGCAGCCGGCTGGTCTTTACCCAGTTTTGGGAAAGACACAGAGTAGCTCGGTTTAAGTTGAAAGTAGCTTTTCTTGAAAGATATGTAGACTTCTTACCCCTCGGTGACACTGGAATTGTATCGTGAAGTCCTTTTTCAGATTCTAGAGCGAATATCCGTGCTTGTAGCTCAATTATTTCATGTTGATATTTCCGACAGCGTTTACAAGAGTTTGTTTGACTTCTCTCTCCGGACATGTCGCTGGCTCGTCAGATAGTTTGTTAAAAATGGAAAAAATTATCTTAAAATCCTTGGTTTCCTTCGAAAAGTCATAATCCAAGATTTATAGAGGAAAAAAATTGATTTAAAAGCAAAATAAATAAGAAAACAGCTGTAGCAAGCAGGAGCAGCAAGGAAAAGCGTCTGCACTCTTCAGTAACAGGAAGTAAATATGTTGTATTTCTTTCTTAATTTATAATATACGTGACAAAAAAGATAACATAGAATAAGTGTGTGAATAACTCAGTGTTGCACCTTGTTATCTGTTCATTTCAACGTTCCATTTAATTTTGTTTATTTTAGGGTGAATCAAAAATCCATTCAACTTCCATTTTTTTGTGTGTTTTCTATTTGTTTAAGGTCTTGCCATTTCTTTTGATTTTAAAGTTTTAAACCATATATTTTAGAGACTGCCATCAAAAACATCCCAAAAACTACTCTCCTCAGGACCATTCAGGATGGGTGGCTTTTTAAAATGTTCTCATGTAAAAATAGTCTGAGGCTTAATTTACCTGAATTGCCCCTATTGACAGATAGATAGATGTTTTATTTATCAGATTCTTTAACTAAGTGCTTAAATGTTACATGAATTCAAATAAAGCACACACATGCAGACACTGAACTGTAAATGAAATCTATTCTGCATTCTTCTGCAACTCTCGGGTTTTATTCAAATTAGAGAAGACACAATTGCCATATTAGGAATGTCTATCAACTTTTACAAGCCAAAATAGGGGTGGGCAATATTGACATTTATTTTTTTATATATGTGTTGATGATGCTTTTTAGATAATTTTCTTGGAATCAATCAGGAAAATGCTAAAAAGCGCCTGTAACTGTATTTCTTAGGGTTGAAATATGAAATTGACAGTAAAATTAACAACAAAAAACCTGCAGAAATATCACTTTTTTATTTAAAATGTTGAAAAACAAAGAGCGTGAATCTTTAAAAAATTGTCTGTGCCTTTAAATGTACATTTTGTCCTTAATTTCTTAAATTCTCTCTTAAAATGTTAATATGTTTTTTGTTTTGTTTTTTGTGTTGCTGTTATGTTTTTCACTTTGCCCCAGGTCACCCTTGAAAAAGAGGTTTCGATCTCAAAGGGTTCTTACCTGGTTAAATACAGGTTAATAAATAAATAAATACATTTCATATTAAGTTTGTAATTTATTTATTCTTACGATGCTTATTTTGCAGGTTTATAAAGTAGTTTTTATCATAAACAATGTACTCAATGTTCAAATTTTGCTGCAAAACAACAATTTCAATATTATCAATTTTCCGATAGACCCTCTTCCTCTGGGTCAGACTGAAAGCTCACAATAATAGCAACATTTCACCCATTTATCCAATCTGGCTTCCACAAAACCAAGCTCCTCAGTGCACATGATTGTCCCGAGAGGCGGGCGGAGGTGCAGGGTGCAGCGGCAGCAGCAGCACTGGGATCAGGTGGACCCCTCGAGCGCAGACGTTAATGTGTTTGTCCTCACAGGCAGGCGTATATATAGAGACGTGTCCTTTGGCAGCGGCCCCTAACACTCTGTACTGCTTGTGTTTCAGTCGGAAAAATCCTCTCGACCTGATCGTGGCCCTGAGTGACTCCAACACAGCCCAAGGATCGATCTTCTGGGACGACGGAGAAGGCATCGGTACGTGCATGTAATCTGACGGTCACTACGCACGAGGGATACAAGACAGGATAAAAGACACGATAAAAAATGTGAAAATATTACAATAAAAGATGAAACTACTTTATAACAGTGACAGAGAATGCAAAAGTCCACGTAAACCCTGTTCAAAATTAATCAAATCGTCCAAATCATGAGCTGCTATAAATAAAAAGTTGAATGAAACACTTAAATAGTTTGTTAGTATAATACATGTTAATTAATCAACCCTCGACGGCGGAAATTTCAACAAAAAGTTTCCGGTTTGTGCAAAGAAAAACATACAAATTGAGCCCCAAAATTTTTGTTTGTTCTAACTTTCATTTATTGAACAATTTGAAACTTAGTTAGGAGGATGGGTAAGGATTGTGGTAGAATGTGTCGCTAAAACAGGGCTGTCCAAACCTTTTCCATCGAGGGCCACATATTGAAATATAGACCAAGCGGAGGGCCACAAATCAATCGTGAAACGTTAAAAAAGCTGCATTTATCTGATGTTTTAAGCACCACCACATCTACTTTCAGTCTCAGCGCCTTGATATCCGGTCTGTCTCGCACCAAAATGTTAGTTTTTTAGGTTAAAATTGTAGAAAATGTGAAATTTGCTGTAAAAAGTACTTATCAGGACAATGTGGGCCAATCACCAGGAAGCCTGAGGGCCAAGAAAAATTGGTCTGAGGGCCGCATTTGGCCCCCGGGCCTTAGTTTGGACATTCCTGCGCTAAAGGGTACGTTTACACTTTGGTTGTCATTTTTTGGGCTTAAATTGAGCACATTTTGGTTTGGTCCTGTTCTAGTCCTCGTTCAGTTCTGATCTAGTCCAGGATTAGTTTTCACTTTTGTCCTGGTTTTGTCCCAAAGTCCATTCACGAAGCATCTCTTTTAAGACAAATGTATATATTTTTTTAATTTTATGATTCTTTAAAAAGTATAATATTAGCTGTTTTTCACAACACCCCAAATCTTTTTACTTTATTTCATATAAGGATTGTTTTGAAATTAAATAAAATATTTGATTGCTCTTTTAAAAGTTGATTCGAGGGATAAAGCTGACATGTGCTGAGGAGATTCTGCTTTTGCGCTGATCAGAACATCACACACTGGACTCGTGCTATAAATATTCGGCATCTCTATCACACGGCCAAAAGTGAGAGGAGCGAGCCACAGCAGTGACAGCCACAGTTCTTGTTGTTCCAAATGAACGGAAAACTTCTATGTTGCAAAGCGAACTCTCTTATCACTCTGCGCGCCGCTTCTTTCTTACCAAGTCGGATAATAACCGTCTTCCCGACTGTTCTCCCACACTGTTAAGCTTTCTAGCCGTGCAGCGAGTGACAGCAATGAGGAAAAATAGTAGTGCGATATATTTTTTATTTATGTAATTGCCCCCATCTTAAGTTTTTACATCATGAAATTATAAAACACGGTCGCAACCTTTGACCAATTTGACACATCGTTTGTGCTTTTCACTTACCTTCAAATGAAACTCCCACTTTCAAAACTCTGAATCCAATATTTATCTGAAGATTTGATTGCTTCTGCAGCTCTCAGCCCAGTTAGCATGCCAAAATTGTGGTTAACCCAGGTGCCACAGGTCCACTTGGCAGGCAAATAAAGCTGAACTGTCTAATGTTGTTTGACACTGAATTGGTATTTTCATAATACTTTCAGCTTTGAGTCATGATTCATCTTCTACATCTTGAACACTGTTTATTCCAGTGTGTGACACGGCCTTTGGATATTTACTTGGCACTTAAATATCAATCAGAGATGTTGAACAGTGTGTTTTACGTTAGTGAAAAATTGCAGTGCTTGATTTTTCCTGTGGTTTTGAGTAACTAGTCTCTGTACCAGATAATTGCCAGGAAGATATTGACAAAACTGCTAACGTTCTGTGTCACATCCCACCACAAAATTTAATCGTGCTCTGCCAAATGAATTCTCGCGATGTTTATGAGGTAGTTGGCTTCATTCATGCTTCTTCGATGAATCCTGTTTAGTGTTCCCTCTGCCTTCTGGGCCTCATAAAATACTCAGTTTGAAATTCCCCAGTTTATTGACGTCATGGGCAGAGCTCTGAGTCCTCCTGCGTTGTTTTTAAACTGTAACTGAGGCTCGAGCGCTCAGAAAATTGGGGTTTTCACCTAACCCAGGGGTGTCCAAACTTTTTCCACCGAGGGCCACATACTGAAATTTAGACCAAGCGGAGGGCCACAATTAAATCGTGAAACGTTCAAAAAAGTTGCATTAATCTGATTTTTAAAGCGCCACCACACCTAAATTCAGTCTCAGTGCCTTAATATCAGGTCTGTATCGCACCAAAATGTTAGTTATTTAGGTTATAATTGTAGAAAATCTGAAATTTGCTGTAAAAAGTATGTCTTAGGACAATGTGGGCCAATTCACCAGGAAGCCTAAGGGCCAAGAAAAATTGGTCTGCGGGCCGCTTTTGGCCCCCGGGCCTTAGTTTGGACATGCCTGACCTAACCCCATTCTCACCCACAGCCCTGCACTAAAATGTCATGTGGTGACTTTTCAAAGATAAAAATGCATAAATGAAAATGCTGCTTACTAACGGTGTGTAACGATTGCTATCGGTGTCACTAACGTGTGCTGATGAGTTCTGTAGTTCTGAACAGTAAGTCAATGGATCTGTTTCTATTAATAATCCCTTTTAGATTAATCTTGTAGTAAAATTAAGATCTTCTTATGTTATAGTTCAATAGTAAGAATCTGAAAAAGTAGAATATGTCTCCTTTAAGTCCATAAATAATTGCCAGATTGTTCTGAGCATTTCTGCCGTCAAATTGTGTTAATTACATCTGCGTGCCTTCATTAGCATGTCTGAGGAAGGCTAGCATTGTAATTGTAATTCCCTATGCTACCTGTAGATGGAGCGCTAATACAAATCCTGATAAAGTTACGCAAGCTTTCAGCACGTACATTATTTAACTTCTAAAACACGAGATGCCAAAGCAAAGATACTGAAGAGCATGTTTAAAGGTCCCATAACATGCAAAATCGACTTTTCAGAGGTTTTAACCTTCCTACAGTGCTATTTGGGCCTCGTATGTGTACCCAAAGTGGTTTTTTGATTGATTCCCACATGCTTTCACTAGAGAACTGTCTCTTCTGTCCCCCTCGGCTGAGCAGCAGACGGGGGCTCCTCACCAGGATGACGCGGTGCTCAAGCCACGCCTCCAGGAAGCGCGCAGCCGCAAGAATAAAAACAGCTAATGCTAATGCTACACAGTAATTACACGATGGATACGACAGATAGAAGAGTTAGCTTGTTATTTACCAAACGGCAACGTCCGTCGTCGAGGTACTGGAGCACGTCAAACTCCAGGTCAGATCCAGGACGTAGGACTCAGCACGACGCACCGTCAGGACGGATAAAATGTTTATTCAGTGTTTGTGTATCGCTGTTTACCGGAGCACACGGCGCATGCGCACTATCTCCGCTCTAGGCTTCGTCATGGGTTGGGCGGGGGAGGTGTGCGGGTTGGGAGGGGGAGACTGTGTAAAGGGCAAAATAGCAGAATATGGGACTTTTAAAGGCCCATTATATTACAAATAATGCATAATATATGTCCTTTAATGTGAATGGCGAAGGTCAAAGAGGCTTCAGTCTCAAAATACCACTTCTGAACCCTCCTCTCGCTCAGATATAGCAGCACCAATACATTTAATCAACTCCTCCTGATTCAATGCCAGATCTGTTCAACACTCCAAAAAAGTCCTTATGCTCTTTACTTACAGTCATAACTCTGATGCGTTGAAAGCGCCCCCGTATGATCCAAACCGTCGCACGTTTGTGTCGGGACAAAGCCGAGCGGGACAGATAGAGAAGGGAACGAGGGATGACAGAGAAGGGGAGTGACAGAAACTATTACAGTAATTCGCCGTGTCGCTGGCTGCAGATCGGCTCTCCATCACTCCTCCTTTATCTGCTCCCTCGCTCTTGTCTTCTGCCTCTCCCCGTCTGTCTATAATCTAACCTTTACACATCTTCCTTGTTGTCTTTGTCTTCCCGTGTAGTGCTTTTTTTACTGATATGATCCATTTGTACCGCGGCTATTACAGCGTTGCGCAGGCTGTCACTCAATCATCCGTCATTCAAATTCACACTCTCGAACGCAACAGTTGGGATGTAGCTATTCGTGGGTTTCATCTTCCTGTTTTTAAGTGACGTTTGAGGACTTTTGCTCATTCAAAAGGATGGTAGAGAGGAAATTAAATCAGCTTCAATCTAGAATATGTTACAAGGTGAACACTAGGAATTCCACAGTATAGTTTTGTCACACAAACATCATCATGATAACGATTCGATTTTGATACATCAGGTAAACAAAAGGAGTTCCTTATGTTTTCTACTAAACATATACATCATTTAGGACCTATGATATAAACTTTAAACATAACATTTCAATACATTGCAGCTCTAAATGCCTATTTGTGACTGTTGCAGGTGAAATACTAGCATCTTCCTTTAAAAAATAAAGCCCAAAGAGGTTTTAATGTCTTTAGAACTTCATATTTTTGTCATTCCTGGGTCTATCCACGTAAAATAAAAAGTAACAGAAAGATAAAGTCAACCTCTGTTAAAATATAGCAACTGTTTGCTTCCAAAAATTCGAAAGTAGGACTGCAACTAACGATTATTTGGGTAATCTGTTAGTCTATTGATTATTTATTAATCGATAACTTGTTTAGAATCAGAATGTTTTTTATTGCCATTGCACAAAATTCACAAACTAGGAACTTGCTTGGGCGGTAAGGAGCAACATATAACAAAGAATAATAATAATAGAAAGAAAGGTAAAAAGTAAAGACTAAGTTTAGAACGCAAAAGACCCTTGAATATGAGAATTGTGCTAAATTTTACCCCGACATAGCTGAAGTGAAGGCGTTTGACGACATCCTGGTGGAAAATATTTATAGATGAAGAAGTATTTTAATCAAAAACACACAATTGACATTTTCCTGTGTTTTTTGTGTTATTCCTGGTCTGTCTGAGAACTACAACTCTCTTCTTTCAGCACATATAATGTTTTGGAGTCTGGGTATAGACCAGTTAACAATTACTTGATTATTTAATTAGTTGACAACCATTTCTATAATCGATTAGTTGTGATCAATCAGTTAACTTGTTGCAACCGTATTCCAACAACACAAACACGTGCATATCCTAAAAAAACAAAGGATTTGAGTGATCATTCATCCTTTACATCTTGAAAATAGAAGAGTCATGTTTTGTTTTTCTTTGTTTTGGTTGTGCATTGAAACTTATAAAAGGCAATTCTTTTATTTTTGTGGATTTGAGTGGCCAGTCTCCAGAGGTCTGGACTTCCAAATCATGACTTAGACTTGAGTCAGACTTGAGTCACTATTTTGAAAACTTGAGACTTGATTAAACGGACTTAAACTTTAGATTTGACTTGGAGTTGAATGCTCGTGACTCAGGACTTGATTTGAAAGCAAGTAAACTATTTCAAATTCAGAGGCTCAGAAAAGCAGTCCAAGGCACCCTGATATAAATATGATATCATGAGAATTATAAGATATTTATATCAAAGTGCCTCGGACTGCTTTTCTGAGCCTCCGGGCTTGAAATTGCACGTTCAGTTTACTTGGGAGACTCAATCAAATGCTTTCTAATTCATTCCTTTTTTGTCCTTAAGAAGCACCTGATTTTTACTGGATGGACCCATTGATTCTTTCCCATCTCTATTTCAACGACTCAGGACTTGATTTGGACTTGGAGCCTTGTAACTTGAGACAATTTGATACTGGACTTGTAATTTTACATGAACAAACTGGAACAAGTCCATTCCCACTTACCATTCATTTGTGAGTTGGGCCTTTTTAAATTTACAAAAGTCATTGGAAAACTTCAAGCTAGATTCCATAATTTGGTAGAACTTGAAAGGACTTGAGACCCAAAGCAGAGGACTTTGATTTGACTTGGACTTCCATCTTTGAGTGGTGACTTGAGTAGCAAAACAAGGACTCTTTGCTAGCTAACAATGATGCAGTTTCAGGGCAGATGTTGTCAAAATTACTGACATTTGCTGTAGTTGTTCTAATGCATTAGTTATCTTATTTGTGTTCCATTTTGTGAGTTGATCTTTCCCAGCTGAATCCTCGACGCCGCAGCTATTATGTGAAACCCAACGTCAAACCACAAGTCTTTTCTGATTTGTAAAACCCCGTTGTACTCCGCAGCCTTTTTCATCTGCTATACATTAATGCCTACTCTCATTTCCTCTGTCTAAATTGCCGCTTTTCTTTTGTTTTCACAGACAACGCAGAGAGAAACCAGTACATGCTCTCATCCTTCACAGTACAATCGGTGAGTTCAGAGGCCAACAGCACGTGCGACCTGCTTTTCTCTCGGTCTTTAGCATCGTTAGCGCCGATAGCGTGGTTATTGTTATTAGTCCGGTGGAACAGAATGAGCCCGGGCTACTCTGTGAACCAGACCAGTGGGCGGGTGTCAAAGGCTAACCGCTGGAAACCATTAGCGCATCATTTCGCATGCGCAACTTTGTGAAGGTGATTTGAGGCGAGCTTTCACCACTGTGAGCCTTAACAAGGTTTGAAAAGTATGTGTGTTTTTGAAAGGCAGGTTAATTAATTATGTCACAAGATTGCAAAGTCTTCATTTTCTTATAGGACTAATTATAATTTAGAGGAAGATTATTAAGCGCTTTAAGAAACAAGGATGAGATTTAGTGTCACACTTACACAGGAAAAGACAACAACTCTAAGGCTTCAAGATAAAAGAAGATGCCATTTCTATTGTTGGTACCCACTTTACCCACTTTAAATATATTTTATTTTCATTTTTTTGTCAGTTTTCTTTCTCAATATATCGCTTTAAAAAGTTTTATTCTTCCATTCAATCCACTTCATTCATAGATTTCTCTGGGACATTGTAAATTCAAATGCTGTTTTTTTTTCATGCATTTTTCTTCCCTCGGGACATAAAGATCACCGCTTAAAGTAGATCCCACACCAAACTGTACAGTTGTGGACCCAACAAGATTTTGACGCACAGAAGGATTCTTTGAGATCTTATTCTAAAAGTGATTTATTGTTGTTTTAAGTAAAAAAAATATGCAAAATTTAATTTTTTAGGACAATTTTCAGTCCAATCTAGTTTACTTGAAATCTAAATCCAAAATCCCCTCTGTACATTTTTTTGTAACGAATATGTGTACAAAATGAACCAAGAAATTTAAATCAGGTTCTGTCCATTTTTCAGATTTATATGTCCCAAATATGTGTATTTTTGGCTATTTTTACACATAAAATACCTTATTTCTACATGAAAACATGACATGATGAAAAACTTCTAATACATTTTACATCAACTACAGGAGAAGTTTCAAATTGATATCTGAAATTTTAAGATTTTTTCCTATTCACCTGTAGTCGTAGAAAGGGGTTCAGAGGTTGTCATCCGGACGCCGTTTAAAGATCGAGACGTTTCGACTTTTATCCAAAAGTCATTGTCAAAGAGACCTTTCTACGATGGACCACACCTGGACGAATGAGGGTTTACATCGACGAATTCACCTGTAGTGTCTCACCTTAATATGTTTTGATTTTTTTTGTTTCATTATTTTTATAGTCAATTTGTTGTACTTAATTTAATATAATGAATTCCACATATTCATTTATAATATGCTGTTTTAAAGTTTTGAACATTATTGCTAAAAGCAATACAAGGCCTTTAAGATGTTAATTAAAAATGCTGTACTAGACTTCTTTTTCTGAAGTATGCGTTTTCCCCTAAGGAGTATTGTGAAGCAGAACTTTGAGACTTTGAGCTGCCGTATAGAATAAGTACAGTACATTATTTTTGTCAACCAGGAAGTAAGAGTCAAAATCATCGCTCTGATTGGCTGCGCTCGAGTGGTCCACCCCAGCTTCACTTCGCTGTCTGAAAAAAAGCTGTTCTAAAGCCATGTTCTCACCTGAAAATGAATGCATGTGAATACAAAAGGTATAAAATTAACACAGTTGGATTTACATCAACTTGTGCAGTGGTTCAAGTGGTTGAGATGATTTCAAGATTTTTAAAATGTAATTATGACACTGTATTTAATCTATTCTTTAATTAAGATATAGCAGGTGAATAAGACAAAATATTAAATGTAGAGCTATCAATTTGAAACTCTTTTCTTTTCTTTAGTTTAACTACCTAAATGTAATAAGTATACACATTTTTCATCATGTTATGTGTTCAAATACAGTATAAATAAGAACATTGCACATATAAATCTAAAAAATCGACAGTGCCAGGTTTAAACATCTTGCCTCATTTTGTTGGCAATACAAAAAATAGACAATGGGGTTTTTCAATATCTTATTTAGTATTTGAGTAAGCTAGATCTTACTGAAAATTGACATAAAATATCAAATTTTGTTCAGGATTAAAACTTCAATAAACAACAAATCCCTCTGTACAATCTGTCTAAGTACTATAGTAAATGTTGTCTGTTTGGTGCTGTAAGGCTGATCTTTATGTCTCTACGGGAGGAAAATGCATTTGAAGATACAATGTCCCATATAAATCTATGACGCAAGTGGATTAAATGACAGAATAAAACATCTCTGGGAGCAGATTGGACAGATTTGTTATTTCCACTTAAAGCTCATATGTTGTGGCCTATAGTGTCTCGTCTTAATTGAAAAACAATGTCTTTTTTATGAAATTAGGTCCAATAACACAACAAAGGATTCCAATAAACGTGATTAAACATGTTTTGCCACTTAAAATTATTACCGCCGTCAATTACGTTCCACAGTGGGGCTCCAGACTCAATCTCACGCTTATTTAGCAGGTCCTGGCTTGAAAAGTTTTAGAACCCCAGAACAAGTAAATCCCAAATCTGTTGTGAATTGTTCTTTATATTTTGATCTTAGTTTTTTACAACCCTTGATGATCTACTAAACATGGGTGCCAACTGCAGTCCCTTTTTATTGAGGGTTTTTTATGCACTTACTATAGCTAAAAATCACATTTATGGCGCCGGAGTTGGCAAAAAAGAATTATATGGAGCAAAATTGATGGTGCAATTTTCAAATGGGTAGCGAAATGGCACACTGCAGTCCAACCTCAGCTGTGTTCCCAAACAACCTTGGCAAATGTCTGTGTGGCGCGCCAATATCCGCCAATCACAGACAAAAGAAGCTGTTGAGAATGGCGCGTACGTCTGGTCATTCTGAAGCTGTTTCAGGGGTTCACGGATCTTAAAGCATTGAAGGAACATTACCATAAAAAGAGTATGAGTAAGAGTATCTTGAAAATGTTCTTACAGAATAAACATGTCAATCGGTTGAAGAAAAGCGTTTTAATATGCTTTTTCTTTCTTTTTTTGAACTAAACTTGAGGTATTTTTGTTTCATACAGAGGTTTCCGGTCTAAAAACTTCAAGCAATCCCATCTGGCCTGTTGGAAAAGTGTCTAAGGTCATGCTGTGTGGAGTTAATTTGCTCTCAAACCCAGATTGTAGATCAAGATTTGAAGACGTTGCTTTCTCAATCTTTAACTGCACCTGCTTTTTTCCATGGAGAAGGCGTTTGCTTTGCCTGGATGGAATGTTCCAAAGTATGACATTGAACATGCGCTGTATATTTCCATGGAAAAAAGCAGGTGGCGCTCGAGACCAAGTTACAGGCCAGATCTGTGGAGAGGCGAGCCTGCTTAACAGTGAGAACAGTATCATCTCCATAGATACATGCAGATTGTAGACATCCTACCTCGTACAGCTGCATTATGAAGTAATAATCCAATCCAATCCAATATAGGTTACTACATATTGAGAAAAGGATTAGTGTTAACCTTTTTTCCATGAAAAAACACAAACCATTTGATTGAGTCTTCACACAGGGTTATGGTAGTTGGGATTAATCATATTACCAGAACATAACCATGAAACCCTAAGTGCAGTGTAATTCCTGTGTAGTAACTGTGTTTTGTTTTTTTAAGTTACCATGCTATTTCCATCCTATTTTGCACATTTATACATCAGTGGAACATTAAAAGTTACAGGACCTGTACCTGGTTTTTACTGTTTTGAAACATGAAAAACAGAACTAGTTTAAGTACCCCATTTTTTGCATGCAATAAAGTAAGTAAGTAATAAGTAATCTTTGTTGCCCCAGTACAGATCGATTCAGGCATCGATTCATGTGAAAATGAGACCGCAGCGCTTCCTCTGCATCTATTTATAGAGAGTTTTATTCTACGAGAAGCAGGAAGTGCAGTTTGCATGCTAATGTTTGCTAGCTTTACTGTGACGCTTCGGGTTCAGAGGCTTGTGAGAAGTGCTTATAAATTCATGGCCGTGAATATTTAGTGAGCGACACTTCTGACTGATGTAAAGACTATTTCTGTTTTTCAAGTTCAAGTTTTTTACTGTTTAAAAGTTTAAACGTCTCTGAAACCTCAGCCTAGACGGTCTTACTCTGTTCTTTTATCTCAATTGCACGGAGTATGTACTTCTAAACCTTTAAAGCAGATATCAAACTCTACAATTAGAATTAACACTGATTTAATTAAGTCAAGATATTGTACAGATCGCTACAATTTAATATCTATTCTAACAAAAGTCTAGAAATTGTAGATGCAAGACGTCCAGATGAGATCTGAGCTCCTTTGTCCCAGGGTCCCCCTTTATACTATAACCCAAACATGCCCTTATATGGTATCTGTCTGGCTTACCAGTACATATAAATCTGGTACGACTATATAAATCATGTGTCAGTTGTGTAGGAAACCAGTCTAAACTGGTTTCTGGGTTTTGTATTCTTGTTTAAGCCCTGGATGTGCGTGCATGTTACAGCACAGCAAAGCATAAATATATAAAAGATCTTTCCCAATACCTCTGAGTTAGTGGGCACATTCTCTACCACTTTACAGGCCACTGCTCTTAATTCAGATTTTGGTTACAACAAATTATAACATATTTATTACATGAAGTGACAATTGCATTACATTTTGGATTTTATTACATACTGTACACCTCCTAAAAGTAACATACACCTTTTAAGTTCAGCTGAAATACTCTCGGATGTCTCTCACAGTCTGTCTCTTGTCTAAGTGAGAGGCGAGTACTTAGCCCCCTAGTTTGATCACAGTTTGGAATCAGACGTGACACACAGTCCCCATAATCACTAGGACTAATGGGACTAAAGCAGCCCCATTTGCTCTGCAGCCAGGCAAACAATTCTGCGTCCCTCTCCCTCTCGCACACATATACGCCCGTACATGTGTGATCCAAACCCCGTTCACACACACACAGCAAAACCGCGGCCAAACATCTGTGGCTGTCCTCTGCCTACCATCAGACTCATTCCAAAGCAATTTCACACGGCGATAAAGCAGCCCCACTGTCTGACAGCCAAGGGGTACAGAGGGAGAAGGCGAGCGTCGACGTTTGTGTGTGTGCGCGAACAAGCAGATGTGAGGAGATGAGGATAACTCCGGCAATGGGGCCAGTGCTGCCTGGCAGATTAGCACATCATATGCCGTTTTGGAGAGGTGGGCCTTTTCCTATGGGGCTGCGCATGTATAGATTGCTATGGTTCAGTTGATAAGTTTGGAAATTTGGAGAGGTTTTCCTTCAGCCCGGGCGGGAAAATAAGACGTATCCCAAGGCGCCACAAAGCAATGGCTCAGTGTGTTGCCAATACACTACATAATGTCGTATCCAAGCGATTAAGAATGCTATTAGTTTATTTTGTCAATGAAAAAATATATAACAATTTTTTTAATATACATTTCAAGTGCACTGTTGTTTTTGTTATTTAAAGTGTAACCAAATGTCTTTTTCTTTTTTTTCTTTTTTGAGTATTTTAAGTCTTGTTCCATTGGTAGATCATTGGACTTCTAAAACAAGATTTGACAATGAGGCCCTTGTGAAGTTCTGCGTTTTCTGTGTGTACTCTGCCAGGAGCCAGTGCTGCTTGGTGTTGTGGTAAAGAATCTGCCTGTGGATCAGAAGATCGCAGGTTCAGGGTCTTTTCATATTGGTTTTAGTAAAGTTTTGTATCATTGGTGGACAATTATATATCTACAACAAATAATTTCACATCAAGAGAAAATATTCTTAAGTAGTTAGTAAGTAAGGAAGTTGGTAAATACTTTTTCAGTGCATTCATTTACAGGGGATAAGGTAAACGTAAATGTGTTGGTGGTGCCAAATTAAATAGGCTAAAGGCTTTAGAAATACAGGGTTGCAAATAATGGGCATATTTTAAAAGTTAAATACTAAACCATTTCAATTTATCCATTGAGAGATAGCACAAGACTGCTGTATCATCTAATCATTACTAGAATTTACTCAAGCCTAATATTTTTTGTTTTGTTTTAAGCATTAAATTTGTATTTCTAGAACAGGCCTATTCAACTTGTAGCCCTGGGGCCAGATCAGGCCCTTCAAACAATTTGATCCGCCTGCGACCGTAGCCTCCAAATATTAAAACATATACTTCCTCTTGTTTCCTGGTTTAATTCTAGGTTTGTAGTAGTTTATACTTTTTGGTCCCTGTTTAGTCCTTGTTTAATTCCGCTTTAGGCCTGGTTTAGACCTAGTTTGGTTCTGGTTTAGTCCTTGTTTGATTCCGCCTGGTTTGGACCTAAAGCGGGCCAAACCAGTTCAGAGCTGTATCTTTGTATCTTGTCCTAGTTTAATTCTGGTTCAGTCCTGGATCGTCAATTTTGTAATGCAAATGCAATGTAGAAGTAGTTATTTTACCATCGTTGAAACAAATCTAGTGTTGTGGATATTATGTTGTGGAGTATTGGCGTGTTGGCCACCTATCCAGCCCAGAAGCCATGGCCCTCCAAAAAATCTGGTCCTCGGGAAAATTTTGTAAAATTTTGTAAAATAGGCTTGTTCTACAATTAAAAGAGCTAATCAAATCATACCTGGCATATCAAAAATGTATCATGGGGAGGTTAGACAGACTCTACTGCCAGTGAACCAAAACACATTTACCTCCTTCATTAACTATTATTGGATTGCTACTATGATTTAAGTTTAGCGAGTTCCGATTGTAATTATATCTTTAATTAAAGCAGGTATTCGGCTGAATTCAGTGTTTTAGTCTCTCAGGACCAAATTAATGTGGTGAAAGGATGGAGAACCAAAAGAATGTTCTGATTTATGCTGCTTGTCCTTGGTTTAAATTGCACACATTTATGCGTCGCGTCTCCTATTCACGTTGGTTCAGAAATGTGACTCCCCGTGCAAAGTGGTGCAATAACTTTCTTAAAAAGAGCACATGTTTTTGTCTGTCACTTTTTCCTTAACAGATTTTTAGCAATATTTGACAGTATTGTCATTTGCTGATAGTTACTCAGTGTTAACAGAATTAATTAGTGAGCTGTTTTTGAAGGACATTAACCTCATAATAAGTCACTGTAAAGAGAATTCTAGGCCAAATACCATCAAAGCTAACAAGTAAAAATGTGCAAAACTCAATGTATGTTTGTATTTTATTTCATTTTTATAGGTAATGATTTTAAAGAATAATATTTGATGGAAAATAATGTTCTTACTCAAAACTAAATCTAAAAGACAATGTATAAAAAAAAATAGTACATTAATTCTGCTTTGGAACACCAGAGGGCATATTTCTTGTATAATAATGAGGTACCATCCCATACCACGAGGCCCTTGTGAGGTCATGCCTCCTCTGTGAACTGTGCCAGGAGCTTGTCCTGCCCGGTGTGGTGGGAGAGCGTCTGCTGTGGATCAGAGCAGCGGCATTTCAAACCTCAGAGGAGACACTGATACACTGGGTACTAACACTACCACCTGTGAGCACAATTATTTATACGGTGAATAAATACTAAGAAATGTATTTATTTTGCTCCAAATACATATACATTTATCGAAGGGAGTTATGACCGTTTCAGTTATTTAAGTCTGTATGACAAGTTTGGCAAGTCATTTCACTAAAACGTTGTGAAGATGATTATATTTAAGATTTTACTCAAATTTTTGGCCTATTTATACCCAGTTTGACAGTTTTCGTATTGTTTATAATTGTACTTCCTGGTTGGACATGGGCAGCAAATACAGTATGCATGGATGTATTAAATGAACTGGATAAGGTACGCCCCCTCTGACTGTGGTCCCAGATTGATTTGTGGCCGTGCGGAGTACTGCAGCCTCTTGGAACCAGCCTTTTTCTAAAATTGCTCATTATAATTGCAGACAGTACTGAATTATTATCAGCATTTAAATAAAATAGACCTACCGTTTCTAAAATCCCAGAAATTACCGTTTTTATATGAAGTGGGGGATTGTCGTCACGTGGCGCCCTAAAACAAAGATGGCAGCCATCGTTTCAGGAAGTAAAACAAAGATGGCAGCCATCGTTTCAGGAAGTAAAACAAAGATGTCAGCCTTCGTATCAGGAAGTAAATGCGGAAGTAAGAAACTTTTTTGGGGTCATGCGCCAATGAGCACTCTCCGTAGGGATAAACAGGACGGCCATCTTGGATTCATCTTCCAGGTTTTATTATAGTTCTATGACAGTATGACACAGAGGTAATTCCCCAACTGTTACCTAGCAACCATTTTGAAAACAAGGGTCAAAAGCCTCAAATATTACACAATAGTTATGATTTGACAAATAATACCTGATACCACTTTTCCTTTGTTTAATTATTGTTATTTTTCCAAATTTCTTCACAAACTGCAACTTTAAAGACATAAAACTATAATAAATAATTGCCACAGAATCTATCCCACCAAACTTTGTCATAATTACATTACATTACATTTTGAGAACCTGTCATATAGACTTTAACTCTTTCTGGACGTCTACAAGTGGTGGAACCCTTTTTAAATGGTCACTGTACAAAGACTGTTTCTGCGTTAAAAGCAAACTTTAAACTGTGGTCATTTTCCTTAACCTTCTCGTCATTGTTGTCACGGTTTTAACACTAATACTTTGTCTTGCAGAACACCCTGATCAACAATGTCATTCACACCGGACTAGCGCCTGCTGACCGGCTGTTAATGGGTGTGGTGAAGATCTGGGGAGCGGGCAGTGCGCCGATCACCGAGGCAACATTCACTGATACCGCTGGAACCACAAGCCCTCTCACTCCCAAACACGACCCCGACACTCAGGTGAGGATAAGGCTGAGAGCCAGAGGGGTGCATGGGGCATCAGGGTAACTTTACCTGAGAGGCAAAGCGTTAAAAAGCAGTGAGTGCGCAAAGGAATCACTTTTAATATTATTCAGTCAGACACCAGCAATGTTATGCGCATTTTATATAGTATTAAAACCTACTTCGTCCAACCAACATTTATTACGTGAGCGATATAAAACTGTTTGGCGATTAAATTGTGAGAAGATGTTACAGACAAAGGTGTGACAGAGGCAATCTTTGTTAAATCCCACTTTAAACAGAAATGGTGGATTAAGGTCTAATTTACTTTCTGTTTAAAGCCAATCAAATGCTACTCAGGCACTTAGCAGGAGGGAGAATGAGGCTGTCAGAGAACAATACAGTAGAATGACCTGAAATCAGGCTAGGTAGAAGGAGAAGTGTCAAGATATAACTCCTCCTTCAGGGCAATATTCTAGCTTCTCAAACCAGTACCTTTAGATTGAAAATGACCACCAGATGGCAGTTCAAATGTCGCAATTTCAAAAACAATGTCACTTTTTCTACCATAATTCATGTGAGTCCAAAATGTTCAGTTTAGGGACATAAGGATGTCAAGATATATTGGACACAGTGATAACCGTGACAATAGTTGATTTAGTGGAAGTAGAGTAGGTTTCATTGTAATTAAGCGGAAGTCACTCTTCAAATACAGATTATCACTACTGTGTATCATTTGATTGTTTGGACTCCACCTCCCAGAAGGCCACGGTGTTTTGATCTGTCACTGAGTAGCTGGAGCAGAAAGAAGGGCACGTCCTGGTTTACTTTTTGGTGTGGATAAATAAATGCTAAAAGTCACGCCTTTAGAAGTAAAGATGCAAATCGAGGCGCTCTCCCACAGTTATTATTATGGGTGAGGGTCAAAGTAGGAATAAATGGCATGTAAAGTTAGCTGGTGCAGCTATGTCAGAAGACATGTGTCTCAACTGTTGCTTGATTGGTTTAAAGCTACTTATACTGACCACAGGAATTAACCCGGCATATTTAGTAAAATTTGAAAATCCTAAAAACCTGCCATTCCCATTTTTAAATGTATTTATTCATTTTAATCAATATACTATTTTAACAGAGCTTCTATATCCCGTCCTGGTCCCACACAACAGAAATAGCAACAGAAAACCGAACAATGAAGCTTAGTTTGATAGGAAATATGAGTTAAAGCAACTCTAGAGTTCATCCATAACAGATCGAGACTCAGAGAGATAAGGTTAGCCATGAAAAACGGGAAGAGGTTCAACAAAACCAGCATGAGCTCCACATCAATGCTCTTCAGTAGCATAGACTGAGACAGCTGGAGGAAGAGGACCAGTAGAAAAAAAAAACCTCAAAACCAAAGTAGAGGAGCTACAGAACGAGCTGGACAAACACCTCGAGGAGAACCTGCATGTGCAGGATCTGAGCCAACAGCTCCAGAGGACTAGTGTAGAGCAGCTCCACATCAATGAAAAACTGAAGGGGAGACTGAGGGAGCTGGAGGGGGTGATCCAGCAGAAAGATGGCCTGGTACAGGAACTGCAGAAGGAGCTGGAGGAAGTTAAAGAGGAAAAGGAAACCAGGAGTTTGGGAAACAACTCTTTAACACAATTAGACAGCATTAACGAGTATATGGCAGACCTGTTCAAGGAGAATGATTATCTCCAGAGAGCAGCAGACCATCATGCTCCAAAAACAAGCTGAGGTGGAGGAAATGGAACAGTCCATTTACCGGCTTCAAGAACAAGTGGAGACACTTGAAGCAAACAGCCTATTGTACAGTGCAAATGTTTTTAATGGACGACATAGAGAAACAGGAGGTTGCCATGGTAAACATGACGAAAGAATTAAGTCACTATGTGCATGAAATAAGGGCACTTAAGAGTCAGCTTCAAAGGGCCACTGAGGAGACTGAGAGCAAGGCCACACTTCTCACCACCACCCAAACCGAGCTCCAGAAGGAGCAGGAGGAGAAGCAGCTCCTCACCCTGGAGTCTGCCCTCGCTGAGCAGAGGCTGAAAACAAGGCACTGGAGCTGGAGGAGAGCCTGAACGCCCAACACACCAAAGTCCAAGAGCTCCAAACAGACTTGGACACACAAAAGAGAACTTTCTGAAGTCGTCCGAGGATCAACTGTAGCAAACTAAGACCATGGTGGAGGAGCTCCAAGCTGTGAAAGACAAGAAAATGTTATTTTTAAAGTGGTTTAAGTGGTGACAGTAAGCCACCCTCCAGTCAGAACACAACATCACTGAGTCTGTGCATCTTGACTCGTTTCCGCTGCAGGCGACTGTGGAGAACAAATGAGTTGAGGTGCACTACACAGTGTTCCTCTTGCATTCTCAATAAACAAGCATAAAAAAGCCTTAAAACTCAGTTGTGAACACCTTTTATGAATAAACTTAAGCACAGCAATGACATGGGGCAGTCACGCAGTACAGCACAGTTGACAAGTGTTGAAAATTATGTTTAATGGGTTAAATATGGAGGACAAGAAAGGAAAAAAAAAAGTAAATAATTCTTGCAAGATTTAATATCATCTAACTATAAAATAAATGCAAAATAATGAAACTAAATGAGCCAACAAGTCTAATACATACAACACACTGATTACCTCCTGGTTAGACATGAAACTCCTCTGCAATATCGCCTTCCAAATCACTGCATTTAACAGATTAATTTATGAAAAGATGTCACTTATGTCTCGCATTTATTCATATTTCCCAGGTTTCACGTTGATTGAGCATTGCGTGCCTGTCAGAAACTGTCAGCTCGACACAAAAATTCCCAGGTTCACAAGCCGGCCCCCCACCGTGCCCTGGTTTGACGTCTAATAGCAGTAATCAAGCCTTCACTCTACCTGACAGTGCGCTTTAGTAATGAACAGCTCCACTCTCCAGCCGGGACGCGCATGTTTAAAGCCACTCGTGTAAAAAAGACACATTTCCTGGGCTGAAAATGACAAGACAAGAGCAGAGGTGTGCAAAAGCAAATAGAGATAGTACGAACTTGAAAGAGAGCTAAAGATCTGAAGCCAACTTTATGTGTTTCAGTTCTGTCCAGTCTATATTTAACTGGTTAAAGGTGCACTATTGAACTGTTCTGGCAAATGGATGTCTGGAATGTTCGTCAGTATGGCTTTAAACTATTCTAGCTTGCATTTTATTCAATCACAAGTTTAGTTTTCTTCTTAAAATACTTCTTGGTGCGGTTTTAAGGCAAGAAACTGCAGATGAATACTGAAAAAAACTTGGAGACAATTTGAAACTTCCACTAAAGTTGACATAAATATTAAGAAAAAACGTTTTCCATCAACAAATTGCCCGTATTTCGGACATATGAATCTGAAAAAAGCCAGGTTTAAATTTCTTGTTTCGTTTGTTGACATATTAAATTATTTTTTTTTAAGTATTGGTGTAAAAAAAACATTTTAAGTTGCAGTGTCCCATATAAATCCATCAAAGCGAGTTGATTAAATGAAATAATAAAACATCTTTAGGAGCAGATTGGAAATTTTGTTGTTTTCTCATGAAAGTTTATTCTGTCTGTTGAGAGAGCAAACTAAACTGCTGTGTCTCGTCTTAATACAATACTGTGGAACATTCCAAGCAAAGGAATAACATCTCAGGGAAACAAAAAATCACACACATTGCACCTTGAAAGAAACAGTATTAAACTCATTACTTGAAGGACATTGTGATTGCCATTAATTCAATTCACCTTCATTCACCTTATTCCGCCCCATTTTTGCATCTTTTAGTTGTTTTGGCACTTCAGGGAGAGCTGTATTTTTGTGGAGAACGAGAGAAAAGTATCTCCCCTAAAATATGATGTACAGTAGCTTGATTTGTGTTAAATGTTCAGTGTTCATCTGCATCAACAAGTCAACGATGCACCGGATTGAAAATGGCGCTGTGGTCTGTGTAGAACTTATTTGCTGTTATGTCTATGTCAAATGATAAAAGCAAAACGTAGGGGTATAATTACTTGCAGCGCCCATGGAAACTTTGGGAATAACGGGTGAATACAAGAGCCATCAGGTGTTGAGGTACAACATCTGGAACCTAAAGATTCTTTGAAAGTAGCTGGGATCAACATATTCGCGTTCAGTTCCAACATTCATTTTTACATAATGAAACAGTAGACGTGAGTAAATCAAACTTACATCAAAATAAACAATGGCGCAGTAGTTCGGACTCTCGTCTCGCAACAGAACAGTCCTGGGTTCGAGTCCCAGTCGGCGTGAGGCCTTTCCAGGGGCATTAAGAAGCATTAAAAGTCATTATATGAATTTTGGTCAAGATAAGGCCTTAAAATGCATTACAGGTATTCAGGTATTCAGTCTAAAAACATTTTGAATAAAGATTTATCTATCAGAACAATAAATATAAACGTAATAAAATGTATCCGTGTCCCAGAGTAAATTAGCTTTTTGAATATTATAAAGTAGTTTATTATAGTCTCATCGTTCTGCTGCTCAATGGAATGGTTAGAACCCAGAAGTTTTGACATGATAAAAGCGTAAATGTCTTGTTTTGAAGTCGATTAGGGCATTAAAAATCTTGAAATGCGACATTAAAAAGCATAAAATTAGCTGAAACCTGCATAAACCCTGCTTTCTTTGTGAAGTTTGCACGTCCTCCCTGTGTTTGTGTTGGTTTCTCCACAGTGCTCCGCCCCTTTTCACACCAGGAATCAGGAATTCTCAGTGAGACTCTCCGGGTCAATTAAATAACAACAAAAAATTTACTTAACATTTAATATTTCGACGCTAATCTCAACCTAAATTTGCAGAACCTGTTATTTGTCTGTAACCTATTATTTAACCTCCAGTACCAGTCTCTACTACTGTACGTGTTTTGCTTTTGTTTTTTTACAGAGTGTCTTTAAAATGGGCTAAATATCAAGACATTAGCTGTAGTTTTTGGGTTAATTCACAGTTTAGCTCTACATGTATTGATTATATTTCAGAGAATGTTTCACGAAATAGTAAACGCACAAAATCAACTCATGAAAGCCGTCCAAACTCTACAAATTCTTGATCCAGTTGGACCCACTCCTAACTTTAAGCATCTGCCTCTTTCTCCTCAACATAACACATTCTCATCAGCGACAGCCAAAATACAAAGCTCGGGCATCTTCATAAATAATCATTGGCAAAAAAAAGCAGACTCAGTTTCAGATTTATTCCACCATTAGAGGAGATGGACCGGATCTGCCAGGGCGGCCGAGATTTTCGATGAGGAAAGTCCAATTTGCGTACGTGTATGTGGAGAGATGAAGAACTGAGGCCGGCTCGCGGAGGAGACGTAGAAAAAGCGTTCGTTTTTTTTTTTCCTCAGACAATCATCTGTCTTCTTAAGTATTGTCTGATAGGATAACAACTGCGAGGGAAGGCTAGGCAGCTGCAGTAGAGCCATTTGAATAGATTGAAGACGGAGCTGTTCTGGCTCAAACGGATGGCTGCTAATGTGACTTCTCCTGGAGTACAGTAAGGGAGTAAGACTTAGTTGTAAGAAATGAGGTGTAAAGTAAAACGCTGGAGTTTTGTTTCAGTTTTTTGAGTTGATGATTGGATAGTTTTACTTGGAACAGGTGCCATCACAAAAGCAGGTTGGGACGGCGTTAGTATGTGGTGGATTTCTGTCCCACAAGAGCCATGTTTCCGCTGGGTCGCGTTGGAGCAGATTGTTACGGTCCCCGCTGTCGTAAGTGAACAGGCTCCCGTTACATTTTAGCGAAGCACCACGGCGAGATGATCGGATAAAAGAGAACGCAGAAACCGATAAAAAGAAATGATCGTTTCTCACCAATGTTGACTTGATCTAACGTTTAATATTTCTATGCTAATTGTTTGTCTGTAATCATTTAACCTCCAGTACCAGTCTCTACTACTGTACGTGTTGTGCTTTTGTTTTTTTACACAGAGTCTTTAAAATGGGCCAAATATCAAGACATTAGTTGTAGTTTTTGGGTTAATTCACAGTTTAGCTCTATGTGTATTGATTATATTTCAGAGAATGTTTCATGAAATAGTAAACGCACAAATTCAACTCATGAAAGCATGATAAACTGCTTTATATGTTGTGCTGATACGCTTAGCTAAACAAAGCTAGCACAAGTTTCCTGTTGATTGGCGCACGGCACTCGCGTCAACACTGAAAATATCCCAGACCAGTGCATAACGCATAACAATATCCAAACCCAACGCTTTACACAAAGAGACGTGGAGCAGAGAGGTGAAATAAATGCTGAAAAGCTGATGATAGCGCCGCTCTGTGGCCGAGTGGATCGAACATGTGCGCTTCATGTGAACAACCTGCAGCATCATGAGTTTAAATTCGGCTCTCGACAATTTGCTGCATTGTCCTTCCCCACTCTCTTCCCTGACTCTCTCTGTACAATTCTGTCTAATAAATTCTACGGGTCAAAAAAAAAAAAAAGAAAAGAAAAGGCTGATCATAAACTGAAAGTAGTTTTTGTTTCCTCTAGCTCTAATCACGTCTCACGGCGCCACTAACTTGGAATGAATGTCTTTTAATGAAAGGCTTAGATCGGTCTCATGATTAAAAAGTATAATTCAGGTACAATTTAAATTTTTATTTACTAAGAAAACCTTGGCTTGGTTTGGCTGATGTCGGCTGCTCATGAAGCCGGGGCCTAAAAGTGTCTGTTCTGTATCGCCTGATATGTATTCGAGGTATGACATATGTTGATAAAAGTATAATATTGCACTCGTTATTCCAGAGATATGCAAAATTAGAATAACAAGAGTATTATCAATACTTAAAACTATTAGATATGATGGCAAAAAAATAAAAAATCTCTCAGTTAAAGTGCAACATAAAGTGATATGTTGCACTTTAACTGAAGCTCAACTATGACGTTTACAGGCTGATTTTAGCACATCCTGATAAAATATCTTCAAATTATTATACTGTAATTTAAAAAAAAATTAGATATTCATTTTTGTCAGTGTCGCCCACTCCTAATATGTATGTTTTGTGTGTCTTTGTAGGAGCTGATAATAGACGTCACCTCTAAAAATCAACGCGTGGATCAGCCATTCTCAATATCATGGAGATAGACCAACAGAGTGACGTTTACTGGAGGTTTTGTCATGTTGTTATATGTGGAGTGTAATTACTAATTTGGTCTTTAATTTGCAAATGTTTTCTACAGTAAAATATAATGATTGTCACCGTAAAGTTCCAGATGTATTTCAAATAAAACTTTGTAAAAATAACACTGGTTTTCATGACTTTTGCAGCACTTTGTAAACCGTCTTGTTTATAAAATGTGCGGCAACACTTTATTATAATTACATTTATTCCTGCCTTAATAAATCATGAACAAAGACTTAATTCATAGTGCCCTTTTTTTTTTAAGATTCAGACTTAGTAACAACTCTAACCTAATTCCTAACCCTAACCTTAATTAAGCAGTTACTACGCCTGAATCACGCTTAATAAACTGTATGTTCATTATGAAGTCTTTGTTCATGCTTTATTGACGCTCATTAAGGTGTAGTTACTATAAAGTGCTACCAGATGCTACACAAAGCCTTCCATAGCCCTCTTAAAATATGACACTTGTAAGTCACATGGACAGGCGACAGGTAAATCCCCATGACATCATTGATTGAAGCCTAAGTGAGTGTTTAAACCCGCTCCTCGCACCAGAGCGTGTGCGAGAGCGAGACGAGCCGCTCCCCGGGCACACACTCGCCCCTCACTCCTGCTGTGGGTGCGCTGTGGGTGCACGAGTGGACGGCCCCTTCACTCCGGGGACAGGCTGAAAGACGGGTCTGAGGGGCCGCCTGCCTTGACAACTTTTTAAACTTGTGATGATAAGAAAATATAGATGACCATAAACAAACATGATTTACTATTCTCTAATGCAGGGGTTCCCAAACATTTCTGCCCAGGAACCCCAAATTAGCCACGCAATTGACTCGGGACCCCCAAAGCAAAATGAAAATGACAGTAGCAATAATTTTAAGTGTCAAAGCATGTTAATTCAGGTTATTTGAATAGTTTATTGTTTTATTAGACCCTATTTCACTAAAAGACACTGTTTTAAATTAAAAAAATAGAGCAAATACAATGTCATATTAATTAAAATGAGATCTTGAAATGATCTCGCGACCCCCTGCTCACCCCTCGCGACCCCCACTTTGGGAACTACTGCTCAAATGTATGTAAAGCTGTATGTTTTCTGTGTGCAAAGTGGAAATGAAAAGAGGGAACATTTAACATTAACATTTGCTCCATTTATACTTTTAAACCGTTCTAGTGTTGAGGCTGTGTTCTGGTAAATTACCACCAAAGGGCACTCGCAGTCAGTTTGAGAATTGACCGAAAAAGAATACACCAAAAAACCAACATGGAGGCACTCATGCAGGTTTGTAGCCAAAAGAACCAGGCAAGAGAAGCATTATTTGTATTGTAGCTTGTTCTAGTCACTTTTTTAAGTTCAGCCTCTCGTGTGGAGCTGTGTTGATGACTATGTAACAGTAGATGGACATTTATGTGTGTTTGGAAGCAAGCCGAAGCTTATTTTCTGATGCTGATTCAATAGATGAGTGTTTTTTAATAATTGTTATGTGATGAATGTTGCACAACACACATTTCCTAAACAATGAAATGGGAAATATGGCAAAATATGACATGTTTAAGTGGAGTGGAGGGAAAACATTGGCTGTCAACTCCATGCAGTGGTCTATGTAGATTTTCAACCAGTGCACCTTGAGGTATTGTCAGGTGTGCCTTGACAAAATGTCCAACTTGGATTCACACATGGATTTAAATAAAAAACACTATTTGAAGTGACCAGAACATATTTCTATAACAAAAAAGAAAGCAAAGAAAAAAACAATCACAACTGCAAAATGTAAAGAACTAGACAATGCACACTTTTTGACACATTACACAGTATATCAGATTTTGTTTAACAAAAGGTGTAAAAGGTGGTGTGCTCTGGTAACTTTTCAACCAAAAAAAGTGTGCTGCGACTCAAAAAAGGTTGAAAATCACTGTTCTATGTAACCAACCATTCAAATGTGAGATTGCAGCCTGGAGGTTTTAGGATTTGGACCCTATTTGTTCTTAATTTTATCTTTTGGAGTTCTTTATTAACCCCTTAAGTTTAGCGTTGACTTTTCTACTAACTAAAATGAAAACTCTTTGTGAAGCGGACACTACAGTCTCTAATTGTGCTCTTGGTAACACTTTATATTAACTAAACCTCATTTTGCCTTAACAAAGCATGAACAAAGCCTTAATGCATTACTAACATGTAGTTTACAAAGCATGATTCATGATTAGAAAGGACTTTTTAAAGGTTAGGGCTGGGGTTGGGGTTAGGAATTAGTGTTAGAGTCTTAGTTAAATAGTTACTAAGCCTGAATCATTCTTAATAAACTATTTCTTCACTATGAATTAAGTCTTTATTCTTGCTTTATTGAGGCAGGAATAAGTGTAGACATTATAAAGTGTGACCGTGCTCTGATTATAAATGGTAACAAGTTATGCACAATCAGATTTCAAATTCTTTTATATTTTAATAAATACACATCTTGTCCAAAAACATCTACAGAAAACAAAGATCACACTCTCTAATTCAAGGAGTAAAGCTGCTCCTTGCATTAGGGAGATATGGACACAGTGGATTGAGCATTTGATGAGTATTTTCAATTTACAATTTGGAGAACAAACCGATCGTGATTCCTCCCAGATTGGTTGATTTGACGAAAATATAGGTTACAACTTTCCCTTCATGCTACAAGCTTAGAAGCCTAAACATTTTTTTTTTAAATCAAATGTATTGTCATTAATGTGACTCTTGTGAACTTTGGGTTTTTGGCACAGCACACGCCCTCAGCACTGGGCAGATGGCCACAGGTAAACCGAAACATTCAATCTCTGGACGATTTACCAATTCTACTGACACATCTTTGGACATTTTCCCTTGAAATGGAGGAAAACACCAAAATCGTTTCTACCGTAACAACAAAAAGAACAACCAAACACTCACCATTTTCAGTTCATTTCCATATTGAACCAAACTGAACGGCTTATCTTCAGACACTAAGTCGTGATTCCCACCATAAGACAGAAACAATAACTCGTACGCCGTTCCCGATGACACTTCTTGGCGCGCTTACTGCCATTACATTTCCCTGCGAGTGTTTGACTACCTGCATAATGGCGGCGCGTGCAGGTGTGCCCACAACCACACACTAATTATAGCGCTCACCTGCGGCAAACTGTCTACCTGTGCTTTCTCTGCTCATATTACCTCCCAAATAATGATACAGTCATCCATTATTCAGCCGCCAGTAAATGTAATGATATCAATTTAGCCATGGGCACCTCAAATTGATTTCCATTCTAATCGCGACTCTTTGGGAAGGAAACAGGGGAACGCGGTTGTGTGTGTATGCAGTGTTTGGCCCTCCCCGAAATAAAGTTCTATTTGTGGTGATTCATGCCAGGTAGAATGGCATTTGGAAGATAAATACGCTTGCGTTTTTAGCTCTGAGAAACTAAAGCCGTAGAGATTTCAGGGAAAGTTGATGACTGAGAAAACAATCCCATACTGGGCTATTAGAGTGAAAAGGTAGAAGTCGTTCCCTAAAAGTTAAGACAAACTGTTGAGTATTTACAGTCGGAGCAATTGTTGACATTCTAAAATTGAAGATTAAAACCGAGTCACGACGTTTTCAGGCATGCAGCCGCTTTTTGGAAAAAGGGTAGGCGCTGTTTTGCTCAGTCTGGTATTGTTGTGTGAAGTTTTGAGTCATGCCAAATTGTGTCATCTTGATCTTTGGCAAAATTCAAATAACTTTTCAGTTGTTACTAGATTTGCAAACGAAGAAAAGTTGGGTTTTGGTTAAAAAATGTTGAGAAAAGCTAGAGTTCAAAGATGATTCTCTGTTTTTTGCTCTGACTGAAGCATGGGTCAGATGTCGGATCGATGGCTATAGTGCAGCAACTATAGGGTTAAGCCAGATGGGGTCTTGTAGGGTGGAGTTTGCATGTTCTCCCTGGGTTTTGAATCTGTCCGATGGCGAGTCTGGTTTCTCTCATCAACCTCAAACCTGCACTCAAGTCTAACCCTGTGTTGTAACGACTGGTGGATCAAAAATAATGCAGACTTGAATAGTTCAAAAGTACAAGATTTATTCAGGAAGCAAGACAGCTGGATACTGGACCGAGGAGCACAGGTGAGTACTGGAGTGGCGGAATGGAGCAGACTGGACCGAGGAGCACTGGAAAAAACAGACAATACTAGATGAGGAAAATCCACTGGGAACATTACTGGAAAAGTCACAGAACAAAAGGCCTGGGTGTTCACCATGAATGTAGACTGAACGATCTGGCAGGGTGTGGATGAATGAGCCGAGTCTTTATACTGCAGAGGTGTATGCTTGATTGAAGATGGGTTGCAGGTGAGTAGTGGGAGGAGCCATTGAAGGTGGTGCAGCATGTCTACTCTCCGCCCAGCTCTAGACAACACAGATGGGAGGGGGAGAACACAGGAATCTTGACACCCTGTCGCCCAGACCCCGTCCAGCTCAGGACCTGGAGGTGAGTCCCTGAGCGATTCTGCATCTGTCACCAAACGATCACGTTGTATGCTATTGTTTGTTTGGTTTTTTTCCTTCTCCTTTCACCATCATTTTATGGCTTACACATATTCTTGACCAGGAAAAGGTAACTAAAAGTTATAGGGCTAGTAATGTATTGTAATCACTACATTTGTTGGATTACTGCGTACTAAAAGTAATCTCATCACACTAATCCTTAACTTTTTAACTAGTCACGGCCCAACACAGTCAACGACCAAACCTGCACGAGTTTCTGAAAATGCACTTTTTAGAAACTTTTCAATTAGCAGACAATATTTTTCAGCCGTAGAAGCTCTTAAAATGTAATTATTATGAATAAAAGTGATGAGTGGTAAGCGAAAGGGTTTAATGGAAGGATGAGTGACAGCAGTCTGATGGCATAGACAAACGGAATAAATGATGCTAAAGAAAGAATTCTGTCCAAAAAGAAGTACAAATTAAACAAAAAAACTGAACTATTTTGAATGTTTGCATGTTGAATGTTTAGAAATGTGGGAAAAAGCAGCTGCAGAAAGAAGGAAAAAGAACGTGAAAATAGACAAAGAAAACTGAAAAATTAGGTTAAAAGAACCATGTCAAGACACACAACTTGATTTATTTGCACTGCCCTCTTCTCTTTTGAAATATTTTATAAGGATTTTGTATATCTTAATCTGTTTTTTTTTATTTTATTCTGTTGTGTAAAGCACTTTGAATTGCCTTGTGTACGAATTGCGCTCTAGAAATAAACTAGCCCTGCCTTGCCTTAAAAGCTGTCCAATTCTGTGAGAAAACAGCACATTTGGCAACACTTACTGCGGATGCCCTTCTGCTTTGAGAGTCCAATGTTGAGGACACTTTCACCACGGCGGTGGTTGACTATTGAAATCGACCATCGCTTACACAAAGAATTTGACCACACACCTTCGTTTAAAATGGCTATTATTTCAGGTAATATGAATCTCACGTAAACTGGAGCCGTCACTGGTGCATTTCCAGCTTTAACAGTGAGTCTTTGTTGCCGCGGTGACGGACACGCTGCAGTCTGGGATGGGCGAGCAGATGAAAGGACAGTCAGAGGGCAGCACTTGGATCACATCAAACGCTCACTGCTCCAGTATTTTGGAGAAGCTCGTACGTGCCGGCGCTCTTTATGAACACGGCAGTAAAGTCAGCGCTGGATACAAGAAAATTAAGTAAATATTGTATTCGTCTCTGTAGGTGACCTGTTTTGTTTGAACATGTTGTGTAAAGAAAGTACATCAAAACCACTAACTTACAAATTTTGGTTCTGTGCAACAGACTTTGGCCTTTTTACCAGGAAGCACCTCACTATTTTTCATTACTGTTAACCACGTAGTTTAATACACTTTGTATCTGTTGTTCGGTTAATTAAAGGTGATAAACCTAATTTCATTTCTTTTTTTTAGGGTGAAGCACTTCAAAGATCATGTAATTAATCACCAATACATTTCTAAACTGGAATCAACTAGCTTTGTGTTGTCTGTGCTCTGTTTGAACAGGGAAATTAGGAGTTTACAACATTCTCACAAACATAAGACATATATTTAACTGTCTGTACACAATTGCATATGGTGGTTAGAATATGTTTTTATTTTTTTGTCATTGTAAAATCTGTTTCGGTTGTTGTCCTTTGGGTTAATCATTATTTAGAACTACCTTATCCATGGTTTAGTCTCATTTCAGACCTGGTTTAGTCCTAATTTAGGCCTGATATGTATAATTTTAGTCTGAAAAGTTTGAGAACCACAGGTCTATTAGATGTAGCTTGTCCATGAATGTATGGCTGCAACAAGTCAATCGATTAATCACCCTGGATTGGCAGCTGTAAAGTAATGACGTAGGAGCTGACTGTAGAGATCGCTGGATACATTTACACAGTGCTGGTAGAGGGCACGGTGTGAGCAGTTGAAGTGTGTCGCTGGAGACATTCTATGGCCACAGATTTTCACTAATCCGTGATATTTTGATCTCAGATTGGCCTCCCTTGCACACCACGACGAGCTGCGTGTTCTTTGAATCCGTGTTCACTATGCACTCCACTCAAAACTCTGGAGGAGGTACTTTTGTTGGGGTTGGGAGGCCGTTCTCAGCCCGATCTGTGCTGTGATTGGCTGTGAGCAGAAGCACGCAACCGACCCACGATCGCAAAATATAATTAGTTTAGGCCTCTATATTGAAAACTGCACAAAAATCATGCACAATTACTTACTTTTGCGTTAGAATCCGCCAGAAATGACTCAGAAAAGCACATGGTCCAAAGGTTTTCTCCGAGAAGCAAACAAGACCTTAGAAATGACTGCGTGTAGTGCCGTGTGCCTGAAGGGAACACAGCGCCGCCTGCTGGACAAATACATGTACTGCAGCTTGTCGCACTTAAAATTCATCGTTTTCGTCGTGAATTACGCGTGAATACTACGTTTTCCTCACCGTCGCCGGGGTGTAAACAGGGCCTAAGAGTAAAGCTCTGACGGGACTATACGGATCTCTGGAGCAGCTACGAGGAAAGCGATACACCTAATCACAGAAGCAGCAGGAAAAGATACCAGGTGGCTTTGGTTAAAGAATGTTAGCCCTTGGATTGGTGCTACTTTGATGCAATCTGGGCTCTGGTCAATCAGAATCGGAATTGGTTTATTGCCAGTTTTATTGTCAGTGATCAAAATTCACAATCATAGGAACTTGCTTCGGCGTAAGGTGCAACATAAAACAATGAATAAAATATTTAAAAACATGTAAAAATCCAGAATGGGTCACCTGGGAGAAGGGGTCTGATGTTGAAAGACCCTAAACACCCTTCGACCCAAGGAACAGCACTCAAAATCCACCCCAGTGCATGAAGTGATTAAATATTTCTTTAATTTACCAGGTTCTCCTTTACTTCTTAACATTATCATTCCTCGACAGACTCCTTTCTCTTGTCCTTGTCTATCAGTGCAACCTTGAAAAAACAAAAACTATTTAGCTTCCTTTCTTTTTACTCCCTCCATTCCATTTGACATATTAGCCCGATACGCAACGCCAAAACGCCACTTCCCTCTTAAAACGCCTCCGTCTCACAAAATTACTGTTATAAAACGAAAAAAAAATCCCATTCTATTTTTATCCCCTTTGTTATGTTGAAATGAATGGCACTATAGAGGGCGGCCTCGGAGCAAGTTGTGATCGTATTTTTGCATAAATTACCCGCACAGGTGACAAGAGTGACAGAGCGATCGTGGGGGGAGCGTTCAAAGAGCAAACGCGTGATGGGAAGTTGTGACTGGGGTGCAGATGACACACTTTAGTCACATTAGTCCAAAATGATGAGGGCAAACTTGTTATCGATCTTCAGAGAGCACTCCACAGCCGTTTGACATTACAGGAGAGGAGCGTAATTAATAAATGCCGTTAAAATACTTTTACCGACAGCTGCCGCAAGCTTCAGGTGGCAGCGGCGTCGTAACCGTGGCAATCATAATCACAATCATCTCTGCCATTAGTCGCACAATATGGAGTCAGGAGTGTGGCATAAAGAGGTGTCAAGGTTTGATGGGGAGAACATGTATTGAGGGAAATGGGAAGTAAACTAATATCTGAAAGTAACATTTCTATATATACTATACTTATGTATACTTAAGCTCGTAATGTTTACATGCAGATTTCTTTTGTCTCCCAAACTGAGTGAATCCATCTCTATGAATTAAGTAAAAGTGTCTCAAATCAAACCCTAAACAAGTTATTATTAGAATACACATTGCATTTAAATAGCACTTTATTAGACGCTCAAAGGCACTTAACATAGTATTATTCATTCCCACCACACTCGGTGGTGAGAAGACATAGTGCATTAGCATGCTGTCCTATGCTAGTTCTGATATAGATCTTTGTACACTGCACACAAACATTAATGTTTGTGTACTTTACAGTGTACTGCATGAGGCTGCACTTTCACTCAGTCATTTAAACTGTTGGCTCTGTGCTGAAACACTGCCTTCTATTTTTTGAGATGTTAATATTTTTCTAATCAATGAATTTTGTCATTCATAATCATTTTGTTCATTGATAATTAATTTAAATACATTTGACCCAACCGAAGCTCTTAAAAGAGGGTGCTTACATAAAATCTTTTTTTTTCTTACACAACAACAAAAACACAACACTGAATGTCATTTTATGTTAATCAGCACTTCCATACGCTGCATCTGTGCTGCTCTGTCTGATTAAAAACCCTTCTCTCAGCACATGGCATGATTTAGTCTGTGACAGTCCAGATGATGATCTGATTACTTGATATGTTGGTAATTGGTTTAATAATCAATTAGTTTCTAGTAAATTATACTACAGTATCAACCCCATGGGTTTCAGAGTGATGATATATTAGCATCATTGTCATAGCTTATATTCACAATTTAAAATTATCTATTAATATCTATTTGTTTAAGTCGGCTGAGTTGCCGTAGATTTGTAAGGGGGCGGGGCTCATTTCATTCATAAAAGCAGCGTCCCGGTGCTGCAGGTAAGCTGCTCCTGAGCCGCTGGACACTGGCCTCTGAAGGACGCTGCTGGGCTGTTTGGGATGGGTGTGGGGGTAAAGCCGCCGGTGCGGTGTGGACACGCCGCGTGGCTGCTGTGGTACTGTCTGCATTACACTGGACAGAAGCATCAGCCTGAGGCGCCACATGTTAATGTTTGGGGTCACTGTAATGATCGTGTAGGTCGTATAGGTTTTTTTTTTTTTTTTAGCATGGCTTGGAGCTAAAATAATTCACTGCCGTTTTTTTGTGTGTGTCTGTTTATTTTAACTTTATTTCCTTTAGTAAAAGTATTTTGTGGACATTTAATTTCTGTTATTTGGCTTTTATCTCTCATTTAATTATATTTTTGTAATAGATTTTATTAACCCTTTATTTGCTTAAGTCTCTGTTGGTCATTCCACACCCTAATTTATTAAAGAACTATCAGTAGCTGTTAATTAAGCAGCCCTGGGCATTAAGCCTGTGTCCGCTTTATCACATTTTGAATGTGAAAAATGTCCCGTGCAATCAGATGGGTTTATTTCTGTGATGCATGTGTAACAAAAGAGTTCATCTGTCATCTATCAAACTACTCTTACCTCAAATTAACAGAGTTTTGTTCTTAATTCTTTGATTCCGCAGAAATTCCTCGTAAGCAACCATGATCGTTTTGATACAGACGGATCATGCGTGTCCCTGATTGGCTAATCTCCCCATCAATCACGCCCATCTGAACTCGCAGAGATTACGGAGTGACCAGACTGATATTAATCTGTATGGACATACAGAGAGATAACATTCTGGACTTTCTAGGCAATGAGTGAGGCAACTTCAACTTAAAAAAGTAGCATGCTAACAGCACACTTACTGCGTCTCGTAGAATAAATAGAATAAAACGCTCTATAAATAGCTGCAGAGAAAGTGCTGTGATCTAATTTTCACCCAAGCAGATGCTTTTACAATAGATCTGTTCTGGGGTAACACAGATTTTACTTTATTATATACGAAAAAGCGGGCAGATGAACTAGTTCGGTTTTTCACATTTCAAAAAAGTAAAAAGCAGGTACAGCCCCTTTAAGACAATGACCATTTGCCAAAGTTCTCTTGTCTTCTTTCTTCCCAGACTCACTCTACAACTGTCCTGTTAAATAAAGCTTTCAGGCCAGAAAAAAAAGCCCGCCCTTGCATGCAGAAATCAGGTTCCATCCAAACAAGGCTTTACGCAAATGAACACAATTCCGCCCCAGCTCTCTAACATTAAGCACAAACATTTAAGCAAGCCTCTCTGGCAGATAGTGGATTATGAACTAAAAACAGCCACACGCACATTTCTTTACACATCACATCAAACGGCACTACGGCACCGCCCGCCCCCGACATTACCGCACGCAAACATAAACATCCTTTACAAACCGGATCACCAACAGCAGGCTGCACGCACCCCGAGACAAGCCTGTGCCAACCCATTCAGACGAAAAAAAGGATTTAAATATCACTGGAAATGGGGCTAGCGAGATTGCATCACTTCCGGTTCAGCTGAGCCCGTCCAAAGCCTCTGGTGGCCAACTAATTCAATATTCTAGCTATGCATAATGTCGCAATTTACCCAGCGTGCGTAATCACCAGCGAGATGGAAATCAAGTAAGAAAGGAGCCGGGAGCTTTGTGCGTAATATGTGCTCTTACACTAAATATGATATGGCTTTGAGCAATTCTGACTGTCGGAAAGAACCAATGCGGAAGAAGAAATAATAATGATAATCAATCAATCAAAAGCTATTGAATTAAATTAAAAGTGTAGGACTTTGTGTGCGTCATAGTCATGTTGGCAAGTACAGAAGTTTAGAAATTGGTTGTGCATGGAAAGAATTCTATGATCAAATTTACTGTTTGATTGTCAGATCGCAGATTTGTTGACCTGGTTCATGTATTTGTAATTACTGGGTCAAACAACATGTAACAAAAACTGACACAAAGGTCAATGTCTTCTCTGTCAGTATAAATATATACATGTGGCCTTTGTTTTCCTTCATATACACCTCAGAAAGTGGTGCCATTATAGAGACAAACATTCTAAATTCGTAATGGAGGCAAAGGTGAAGTGCAACAAAATGTGATTTCACTGGAGAAACTAGGATTTAACCTCAGAATATATGACAAAATATGAAAAATTGAAATGATTTTGGAAAATGAAAAGTGCTCAGACACATGTTTATTTATTTTTTATTTTGGTCGGGACAGTGCATGTTAATGAACATACATGATATACATGCTGTAAACACACCAGATTGTAGCCTTGGGCTAATTTCCATCTGTTGTCCCACATTCACTCTCATTCATTCACACACAGACAGACAAGGACAAACAACCATTCAGTCTCACATTCATCCACTACGGGCAATTTAGAGTTGTCAATTAACCTACACAGTCATGTCTTTGGACGGTGGGAGGAAGCCGGAGAACCCGGAGAGAACCCACGGTAACACGGGGAGGACATGCAGACTCCACCCAGAGAGATCGTGTGATGTTGGTCTGGTCCGGGATTCGAACCCACGATCTCCTTATTGGGAGGCAGAAGCTCTAACCGCTCTGCCACCGTGCACCGTGCACATGTGAGTGACATCAGAGCTGATTTTTTCCCCATTATGTTTTAGGGAATTATGATAAACTCTTTTATTTTTGATGAAGGAACAGATTTGTGGGTTTTACTGGAAAAATACTCACAGAAATGTTGAGCCCACAATAATTTTTCATTTTATCGAGAGATATATTACATACTATACCATAAATAAGAATCTTTTGAAGCTAAAATACAATTTCATGGCTAGAAAATTGAATTTTGGCCATCGTTTGTTATAGAAAAGCAAACTAAGAGACCTATCTACCCTGGAAATTGTAATGTGTTGCATTTATCCCAACACAAACCAGTAGAAATTAGATCTAATGTGAACTAGTCATCAAAACAATTACAGTAAACTTAATTTTGCCTCCAGACGCCTCCTTTCTGAAATTTTGATGACATCACATTTTATAGGGTCTATTTGACATGATTTCTGATTAATATTGCTTTGTTTGTGGAGCCAATCCATATAAATAATACGGATTTCTATTGTGGATATTTCTTTCTTCCACAGAGTTACATATAGGCCCTAGCACAACAGCTGAGATTATGACGTCATCAATTAAAAGGCTTTGTACGGTGTGCTTTTAAACGGAAAAAAAAGACCAACTAATTAGTCTGAGATTGCCAAATGTATTAATTCTGCCACTGACTATAAGAATCAGAATCAGAAAGCGGTTTATTGCCGTTGTAAGTGAAATTCACAAACATAGGAATTTGCTTCGGCGTAGGTGCAACATAAAGCAATGGATAAAATAAAATATATATAAAAGGCATGCATAAAATAAAATAAAATTAGAATAAAATAGACTAAGATAGACTGAGACTATATACAGAACCAAATAAAAAACAAATAGTGAGTGAAATAAAACATTAAAATAACAAATGAATAGCATGTACTTAAATCAGCTGATCGTGTGTTAAAAATGCACCAACACAAAAGAAATATGGTGTTTAAAACATGTAGCTGTTGTACAATTTTCCAATAGTTCACTTATCACTTCAAATTTATCAACCTGTTCAACCCCCAAACGTTGAAAAAAACAAAACAAAAAACTGAAACAACAAAATACCAAAAGCTTCCTTTCAAGAACAACAGAAAAGCGACAGAAAATCCCGCTTGACGAGGAGGGCCCTGTACTTAATTTTGCCCCAGGGCCCCCAAATTCCTAGGTCCGCCCCTGCCGTACGATTTCACGGAGACGTCGTTGACATTTCAATATTTCTAGCCGCGGTTCCAGCATCTCAGCGCGTCAGAAAGGCCCCCGGCTCCGTCAGACACTTCACCGCCACATGAATGACACACACATGATTCACTTCACTACCAACGCTCTGCCGTCCGTTTTAGCACAAAGCCAGAGAACTGGGCCAACTCCACGCTCTTCTGATGCATGATCGTGCCTCCAGAACGTGATTTAGTGTGGAGAACTGTTGCCATGACAGACACGGACACATAACAACAACCAGTGGATCGTTTAGGCAGCTGAAATAACGTGTAAAGTGTAAATTTATTCTGGACAATTCAAATTTTGTTGTGTGTGTTGTATGCATGAGAAATGTTACCGGGAAGGAAAAGTCAATATCAGGATCCAGGTCTGTTTGAAAATCGACCACAACCATTTGGACTGTTTTTGTTAAAGGTGCACTTGGTTTTTGGTACGACTTTAATAGGATCAGCAGTTGCCTAAGTCCTTGATTTTCAACCAGTTTGCCGGGGAACACTAGTGCAACTTGAGGTTTTACCAGGTTTGCCTTGAAAAAATGTCCAGTTTGAGTTAACAGATTCACAAATGCGGATTTAATGAACTAATTCACCTTTTTGGAGTGTCCAGAACAAACATTTGCACCAAAGAAAGAATGCAAAACCATCACTATGACCAAATTTAAAGAACTAGACAGTGCCACAGACATTATTTACCTCATTATATACAATATTTTTAACCTGTTAAAACCCACCGTCCCTGATCAGGGACACTTTCAGAGTTTTTACATACATGCGTCACTCATTAAAAACAAATGTTTTCAATACAGACATGTTATATGTCATTTGAAAGCTTAGAGTCACCACTAAACGTCTAAAATGTTCAATCCTCACTAAATCACCTCACAAAATACTTGTAAGCTATCAAACTGTAACATAACCAAACTGTTCATCTCGCATTTCTTACCTTTCGTTGGCTCCTCAAGACGCAAACAAAATCCAATCCAGAAGTGTGTGCACTCTTTCTGCCCATCACAGTCCACAAAATAAGAATATCCAGTTGTTATTTCAAATAATATAATCCATTTGTTGATATCCACCCGTAAACGCATCTTCTTTGACAGTAACACAAAAGCAATAAAAACATAACTTTTGCGCATCACTTTACACAGAAATCTCCGGCTTCCCTGGTTCGGCTTGGGTATGTTCGTTTTCCTCTCAGTCTTGGCTTCAAAACGAGCCTATCCGTGCAATTTTCCGTCGAGTACTTCCAGAGGTAGAGCCCTTTGAACAAAGCGAACGCATCCATTTTGACACGCGAGGAGCGTCAGCTCCGCGTGCGTAATGGCGTCACAGCCTGCAATGCCATTGGTGATTCAGTAAGTCAATCACATATTCTTGTAGCCAATCACCAGAGCTTTCAAAAGAGGGGCGGGACTTGCAGGTTCATTGAGTGCAGAAGCTGATTTTTCCGTGCGTAAAGAGATGAAGGCACCATTTTACGCATCATTTACGCAGCGGAACGTCTGTACGCACGACCTGCCTTTGATTTGAGGAAGTTTATGAAAAAAATAATCTATAATGGATATTTATAGTCACCAAAATGACCAAATGTGGTTTTTAGGGTCATTAGAGTGGCAAAATGCATGGAAAGCAGTTTGGCACATTTGGCACAGAGAAGGACCTCTTGTTCGGATTAGGGTTATTTCATACAAAAAGCTGCTCAACATCAAAATGTTTGTATCTAGAAGTATGAAATTTCACACAGTTGTTGTCAACAAGGTGGACAACTGCTGTGGGGAGTGTCAATAGCACAGCATGAAGTATGTCTTCAGAAAGACATTTTTATTTTCTCTTTTTTTTTCCGAGACCAAAAAAACGACTTTTGGGGTGTGTTTGAACAGGTGTACTGCCGGTTGTGTTTCACTCAGACAAATCTAATGCACAGATTCAGAAACTAGAAGGTCTTAGCTTTCAAATGACACATCATACAAGTCTATAGACTGTAAGTTAGCCATGCAATAAGCTTTTTCATTTGGGTATGTACTTTTCGAGAAAAACTGCCAAAATGAGGTGGGTCTTAAGGTATGATTTGGTAATGTTTTAGTGGTAGGTGGCGTGCCGTGGTAGCTTTTAAACCCAAAATGTGCGCCACAACTCAAGAAACTCTGGCCTAAGCTAACCATTTCGCACAGTTAATGCAAATTGTAAATAAAACAGAAAACAACCAAGACTACCTGATGCTTTAATGTATAGATTATGTTATGTTTTTTATTTTTATCTTTATTATGCTTCAAAATTAGCACTACATTAGCACCTCCATTCGTCCATTTGTCAGCACAGAAGTGTCCACATGGGAAGTATTCATCCATTGAGATATAATAAGCTAGAGAGAACATAGATTCTGTTGTCGTGGCATCTTTTGAGTGCAGAAAGAGTAAAATTTGTATAGAAAAGAATGTAAAAACAGGGTGATAAAACTCATAGATTAAAGAGTTTAAATTCACATATAATGGTATATTTGTGTCTTAATAATGCAGGAAACAGGAGACAATAACTTTCTCAGTTTTTTATGTTCGTGTGTCAGTACATTACATGGACACGACCATTGATAATTTTTCCGTTTATTTCACAACCATTACTGTAAAAGAAATATTTATTTATTTATTAGTTTGCTGTTGGTGTGCTGAACTTACATAGAAAAACATTAGCCAAAACAATGTAAAAAAGTGAACAAAAAATTCATGGAAGAACCTGATAAACTGCTGGGCCACTTCTGATAAATACATTTATTAATATATAGTGTTAAGTTTAATATTTATCATCTTAAAATCTCCACTGATTTAATATGAAATCAAAAAGTAAAAAATACGAACTGAAGATTCTGTTATGTGTGATGTCAATTAGCTTGTATGTCTTCTTTAGTAGAATTTGACAACACAAGATGGCTGCCCGGGCTGGCCTTATCATAACTCAGTGTATTTATCTCATGTTGTCAGTGACATCCACCTGCAGCTCACTGTTCACTGCCTGATCTTATTTCAGTGTGATTGTGTATAAGGGTAAGGGTCAAGGTTAAAAAATAAATAGCCAACTGATACTCCCTGCACAGAGCCTATTAGCCTTAATAAAGCATGACGACTTAATTCATAATGAACAATTACTTTATTAAACATGACTCAGGCTTAATAACTGCACAAATAACCATGTAAACCCCACTGTTGCCAAATTGCACATTACTTTTTACAATTCAAAAAATTTATTTATGGTTAGTTTTTTTCTTTGTTTCAAGATTCATTTTTAATTTTAATTCACAATGTTATTTGATGTTTGAAGTGTTTATCGGTTCATACATCTGGCCAAAAACTCCCTCTAAGTGCAAACTTCACATTGATCAAATCTGACATGCGTGACTGGATCTGTCAGGGTCTGCCTCCTGTTTGTTTCCATGGAGATGTTATTGCTTTGTCTAAAATGTTCCACAGTCTCCACTAGACCAAGTTACAGTGGGTCCCATTTAAAAAACTTTACGTGGAATTCTTAACAAAAATGTACGTACAGACAAAACATACCTTTCCTCAAAGTCCTCGTCTCTTCTCAGAATGCTCAGATTGCATTCTGTCTCATCTCTGAAACCGGCAGAGTTTTTGGACCATTTTGGCTCATTTCCATGTCAGTATAACTTTTTACATATCACAAACTTAAAGGGGCTGTACCTGTTTCATCTCGAAAAAGAGAACTAGTTCGTTTACCCGTTTTTGTTGCATGTAATAAAGAAAATGAGAACCACAGTGCTTTCTCTGCATCTAATTATAGAGCATTTTATTCTACAAGAAGCAGGAAGTGTGCCGTTAGCATGCTAATGTTTGTTAGCTTTACCGCGATGGCAAAACGCATTCTGGGCTCAGAGCCGCAAAAAAAGGGCTTATAAACTAATGGCAGGGGATATTTAGGAGGCTGGGACTGCAGGAAAGTGAGTGATCTTTAAAATCAACTAGTTTTGTTTTCCACGTTTCAAAACTGTAAAAATTAGGTACAGCCCCTTTAACATAGAAAGTCACGTATAGAACATGTTTTGTAAGTGTGCATGCTTTATAGTAAAACCCCAGATGTGTGGAGAGGCGAAACATTTCCCTATGTACCGAGTTTGATTATGTCCAACTTTCATTCAGAAATGTCCTCTACTAACATGTATTATTTTTTGTGTACTTGTGTATTCTTGAATCCTGGTTTTGGTCCAGCGCGCTCCTCTTCTCAGGCCCTCTCTCCACTGCAGGGTCGTAGTGGTGGAGTTGATTGTGCTGTTGGTTGATTTCATGCGAGCCCATTGACTTTAGTAACCTTGTTGACATTGATTGGTGTGTCCTTCAGAGTCTGCATTAGTTTACCACAGTTTAATTTTGCATTCCCACCAACGATCCAGGGCACCATCCTGCAAGGTTGCTGGACACACAACTTGAGCTGCTGTCATGCTATTACAGCCGCAAGGCAGATGTTCTAGGCATGGGTGGAAAGTTGAAATTGTGGCCAAAAATAGAAACTTGAAAAATTGTCAATTTCAAAGTGGGAACAGTCTGTGACCTTGATCCATCCATCAAATGAAAATATCGATTTCCAAGTCCTTCATGTTGTGTTCAGCCATGCTCACATATTCCTTAAATACTAATTGTGTGCATTATTAATAATCATAATAAAAAGCAGTCTAGTCTTATTATTTATCTTTTTTGAACCTCTGTTTTCTTCTGCTGATCGGTTGCATGTCCGTAATGAAAACAATTTTTCCTTGGGGATGAAGAAAGTTATTCTAATTCTGAAACTTCCATGTGGAAATAACAACCAATCTAAATACATTTAATACTTTCATTTCATCAATTTGCATTCATGGATTTATATGGACGATTCTAACTTCAGAGGTCGCTTTCTCAAATTGCACAGTGCATTTTTTTCCCATTGAGACATAAAGATCTTGCCTGGATTCAGAATACACACTTCAATTCTTTTTGGAGACTGGGTCTGGTCACCACTACCTCATTCATTGTCATCTATCTTTTAAAACAAAATCAATCTATCTCAGATTAACAAAACTTGCACTTCACTGTTTGATTTTGCAGAAATCCGCGATGATTTTCTGTCCCTGGCATTTTTTCCTCGTAAACAGCCATGTTTGTTTTGATATGGATGGACTACGTGTGCCCTGACTGACTAATCCACCTGGTAATCTCATCCATCTGAACTCACGGAGATTATGGAGTCACCAGACTCCAACTAATTTTGTTCTGAATGAAAGAACAGAGAGATCACTGTGGATTTTACTGGCAAATAATTTTGTGTGTGTGTGTGTGTGTGTGTGTGTGTGTGTGTGTGTGTGTGTGTGTGTGTGTGTGCGTGTGTGTGTGTGTGCGTGTGCGTGTGCGTGTTTTTGTGTGTACTTGAAAGTCTTTCGTAAAAACTCCCGATGTGTGATGTCATTGTCTACCACTGACATGGCTTAAAGATCTTCTGCGCTGTTTTTAAATCCACAAATCATCTGCAGACTCGTTCTGACCATAATCTGACCGTCAAATCACGATCATTACAACTGTGTGCCTTCATTAGCATGTCAGAGGCAAGCTAGCTTTTGTTTATCTCGCTACTGCAGCCAGTAGATGGAGCTCTAAAACATGAGATGCCAAACTAAAGGTACTCAAGAGCATGTTTAAAGGTCAACAACAATACAAATAATAATAAATAAATAGACACAATATGAATTTTTGGATAATTTTCAGTAAAATCTTTTCAAATACTAAATACGATATCCAAAATACATTCTGTACAGTTTTTATTTATTGTTTATTCTTCTCTGACACTTTGATTTAATAATAGCACTGTCTTTGCTTTAAGGCCTTTTGTCGCGTGTTTAAGAGTCTGCATTGTCCATAACGTTGTTTTTCAACCTTTTATGAGTTGTGCCACACTTTTTGTTGTTGAATAGATGCTGTGACACATTATTCACTAAAACATTATCGAATTACTCCGATTAGGACAAAAAATAAAAAAAATAATGCCAATAATGTAAAAGTGTCTCTTTCTGGCTCTGGACATTTCTGTTTGTTGTACCTTTTTTGGTTCATAAGTTTGCTCAGGACACTAAAAATGGCAAATGTAAAACACCGTCAATCTTTTCGGTCAGATTGGGACTTTTTTATGGCACAACCTCGCAATCTCTCAACGCTCACTAATGTTCCCCGACACATTGGTTGAAAATCAACGGTCTAAATAACAATTACGATTATCAAGTATGATCACAGTCATTTTCTCTTCAAAAATAGTTCTTATATTGACTATTGGTTTCTCCGTTTAATCCATCCACTTAATATCCAGATTTCTATCAATACGAGTCAGAAATGGCCCGGCTTCCAACCTTAGAATTCATGGACGAACTGCTCGAACCACTGAACCCCGTCGCACCACCCTCTTCCTCACCAACTTTCAAGTAGACTTTGCTAAATGCTCCACTGCTGCACATACGTTATGAAGCCCGTGACTCACCCAGACGGACGGATTACCATCGCAGAACAATGATGACAAATGGAGAGCGATCATCGGCTCGTGGATGGAGGGGGACGAGAAATGAAGCCCGAAGCGTCGCCGTGAGAGATGAGACCGACTGGCACCGTGACGCAGCAGGTCAGGTAGAATAAAGCGCCGCGCAACAACCACACACGGAGGAGACGAGACGGAGAGTGGAGGTTCGGAGGGGGAGAGGGGAGAGCGATGTCCTCTTGCTAGAATAGTTTTGATTGAGGTCAGTTTTCTCCCAGCACACGAGAGTCCACTTAAATCACCTCCAGTCCGTCTCATCACGGCGGAAGTGGAGGCCTCGTCGCGGCGAGAGGAGGGGAAGACGTTTGCGGCAGAAGGACATCGATAACAAGAGGACAGATACATCCAGCAAGGGCCAGAGGTGAAGGAGTGGGTCGGGAAGAAGGTTTGAAATGAAAAGGATGGAGCGGTGCATGAAGTAAAAAGGAGGTTTGCGTGGAACAGATTACTTAGGGCTTCTTAACATGCACGAAGGGTTATATTCCTGGGGTCTAATTAGTGCAAAAGCATGTTATAACATCATTGTACAGAAATGGATAGACTTTTTTTCCCCCTGGAGTTCAATTTAGCTTCATTCATGCTTGTTTCGAGAATCCTGTTTAGTAAGTTCTAAGTAAGTACTAAGTACTAAGCCTCAGAATACACAGATTTTCACAAATGTCTCCAATTTGTGGCCCATCGAGGCAACTGTTGTTGTGATTTTGGGCATTATAAAAATAAATTGATTTGATTTGACATTAAAAGTAGTTAAAGCAGAACTCAGTAACTTCAGTGACAGAGCTCCCCCTGCAGGTCTCTTGAGAACGTACACTCCCAAAAAAATGACTGCGAATGACTTCCTTTTTATTGAAATAAGGACGTTTAACCACATTTAATGCTGCTAAATATAAAAAAGAGAGCCAGGGTGTCTCAGGAGTGTCTTTCGGCTGCAAGGCTGGTTTTCTACTTTAAGTCCATACATTTTTGCCAAACTTGTTCACGAGCCAGGTTTCCCCAATTGCACAGAAGTATGGGGTCAATTGCAAAGGGCATTTTTTGCTATTCACCTTATTCCGAAAGTTGCCGTGGGCGCCCTCATCTTTTTTCCATTGTATTTATTAGTTTACTTGGAACAGCCGAGCTCAACAGAAAATAAGTTTTACACAGACAACAAAGCCGCTTTCAGGCCGCCCAGGGAATCGGGGCATTGCTGACTTGTTGTTGCACGTGTTCATTGGTCATTTTACACAAATCAATTTACTTCATGTAATATTTTGTGGTGAGACTTTTCCCTCGTTCGCTGCTTGTATGAACGGAGCTCCCGCCAAACCGGAAGTGCCTTTACTACAGGAGTCAGATCTGCGGCAAAATGAGGCAAAAGTTGGCGGGTCGATATAAGGTAAACAGGGATGATGATGTATAACGTTTGACTACCTTTAGAGCAGGCATGTCCAAACTCAGGCCCGGGGGCCAAATGCAGCCCTCAGACCAATTTTTCTTGGCCCTTAGGCTTCCTGGTGAACTGGCCCACATTGTCCTGATAAGTACTATTTACAGCACATTTCAGATTTTCTACAATTCCAACCTAAATAAATAACATTTTGGTGCAATACAGACTTGATATTAAGGCACTAAGACTGAATATAGATGTGGTGGTGTTTAAAACATCAGATAAATGCAGTTTTTTGTAACGTTTCGCGATTGATTTGTGGCCCTCCGCTTGGTCTATATTTCAATATGTGGCCCTCGATGGAAAAAGTTTGGACACCCCTGCTTTAGAGGTACGATGTTGTGCTAAATCAACTATTAGGAGCTTTTAATCTTTTAGTGTTACCTGTACCTCAAAAGAACTCCTAAAGTTTTTATCTTTCATCAGTGCATTTATCAACATTAATAATTAGAAACAAGTAAAACGAGAAACCGTCTACTCCCACCCTGTTGACAAATGTGACACTGTGCTGTGGCGACCCTCCTCTTCCAGAAAGTGTTCCTGTCTCTCTCAGATCTGTAATACTTTGATGGTCTGAACAAGCAAGAAATACATCAGAAATGCACCTGGGCTTCCCTTTCAGAGTTATGTACAGCAGGTTTGTAATATAAAACAAAAAGTCTATTCAAGAGACGCTGGTGCATGGTGGCAAAGCAGCTAGACCTCTTGCCTCCCAATAAAGAAATATTGACTTTGAATTCTGGACCAGACCATCACTCAATCTCGAAGTGGAGTCTGCATGTTCTCCCCGTGTTACCATGGGTTCTCTCCTGGTTCTCCGGCTTCCTCCCCATTGATAACTCTAAATTGCCCATGATGAAAGAATGTGAGTGTGAGAGAAATGGTTGTTTATCAATGTCGACGAGTTGGCCCCTGTCCAGGGTGTACCCCACCTAAGGCCCAAAGTCACTGGGATAGGCTCCAGTCACCCGCGACCCCTAACGGGAATAAGCGGTAGAAAATGAATGAAAGAATGAATATTCAAGTGACGCCAAGAAGCTGAATGGAACACTGAACCAACAGTCGCTACCACAAGCTTAGATTTAACCATGGCATGTGGAAACTCACGGAGCCTGCAGGGGACGCCAGAGAGAAGCCGAGACAGCAAGGAAAGCTAGTTGTTTTCTATTTCCAGGTGAGTGCACTGATGAAGAGATGGGTGGTATTTAATAACTACTGTATTGTGTGATGAATCTTGCAAAATATTATAATAAATGTCCTTTGGGGAAATATACCAAGATACGGGACCTTCAAAATTGCAGTACAACAAAGGTTGAAAACTAGGTCAAGATCTTTCTGTTTCCATCCTGAAACAACAACGCTGTATGTTCATCCACCTCCCAAACATTCTTGCATGTGAATATTTGCAATGTGCTCAAGGATTTGTGAGAGCTATAGACAGCAGTTAGATTTAAACCGACTTACTCAGAAAATCAGGTACCAGAGTTTAAATTAGGAGGATGGATTATTTCCTGGAAAAAAAAAAAAAAAGCAAAAGCATCCAGCTGCTGTTTCTATTTCTCTAATAATATAACGAACTCTTGAACAGTCTTTCAATTTGTGGCGTTCCCTTGTCGGTGCACAGGTTGAAAAAAGCGAACTGAGATCTAATGAAAATGGCTGAAAAGAGAAAAATAACTCATAATTGGGCATCTTTAGCACCAAACCTGGAGTTGTGCTTTGTTTCATGTAAGTAGAACTCGCAGTTTCGGGGTGTGGTGCTGTTAGATCATGGTTTCATCAGCTATTCATTGTCCTTGATGATATGTTTTAAAGTATAAAGTAGCTGCAGAAATATTTTGGATCCCACAGTGACATTTTCTCTGTTGTTGTTGTTTTATAATTGCTATGATGCATGTACATTCCGTCAGAAGATCACCCCTGCAGAACCTCTGGATGTCAATTTGACCGACTCACGTCTGCCAGAGGAACACATCGCAGTTTGGAGGATGCCGAACCAAAGTCGTTGTCACCTTTCATGTTTCCACTTCTGTACGCCGATCCACGTTGGCAAAACATTCAGAGGAATCCTCCCAGAATGGTTGTAAAAGTGCTTGGGAGGGAGATGTTTGTCAGTGCAAATGCCGAGATAAAAATAAAATGGGTGTAAAGGATCAGAGACACGGAGGTAGAAGCAGATGAGAGGAGCAGTGTGAGGTTTGCCTGAGTGTGCGACAGAATGACACCTGTGACTTTGATTCACCAGGCGCTGATCGGGAGAAGAAGAGCTCACAACATAATTACTCTCTCGCTGTTGTCGCGGACGCTGAAGGATCCAGACGCCATTTTGTCTCCATTTTTGCCTTCATTTTTGTTGCAACATTATTTAAGTTGAGACACTACAGGCAAAACTCTTTATTTTTATTTTTTTTGTCTGTTTGCTCTCTCAACTTATAGTCTTTGATGTGGAAACAACAAACTTGTCCAATCTGCTCCTAAGAATGTTTTATTATTTTATCTATTCCACTTCATCCATAGAGTTCTCTGGGACGTTGTAACTTTAAAGACATTTAAAATGCATTTTTCTCTCACAGAGACATAAAGATCACCGCTTAAAGTAGATCCCACACACACCAAACTTTACAATTTTGTACAAAATGTATGGATAAAATGTATAAAAGGATTTTTTGAACATATAATTCAAAAACTTTATTAAAGTTTTAGGTGAAAAAAAAAATTGAAGCGAAATTTGAATTTTTGGGGCAATTTTCAGTCAGATCAAAACCTAAATAAGAAACCAAAAGCCCCTGTGTTAAGTTTTTTTTATATGTGTACAAAATGAACTAATAAATTTAAACCTGTTTCTGTCCATTTGCCAGATTTAAATGCCCCAAATATGTGTAATTTTGGCCATTTTTACATAAAAAGCCTTATTTCTACTTGAAAACATTGCATTATGAAAAATACAGTTAATACAGTTTTTTCTTACATTTATGTGAGTAAACCACAGGAGAAGTTTCAAATTGATATCTTTAAATTTAAGATTTTTTTTAATTCACCTACAGCGTCTCACCTTAACTCAACAACTGTTCATTCAGGAAGTACAAACATAGTCACATCGACAATATTTCAGATTATATTATATATTGAGTGTATACATATTTTGTTTTATTTAAAAAGTTTATGTTTAAAGGTGGATTGTGTATCTTGACTGGCGGAGGTCCACCTGTGTCCATGGAGACAAGTAACCGACAACACCAGGCCAAGTTACAGGTCAGATCTGTGCCAAGGCCAGCCCGCTCACAATTAACAAAATGTTGCGCTGGAGCAGTGAGCGTCTGCAGTGCAGCGCTCAGGCACTCGTGTCTACATGCTCAAGCTTACCTTAGCTGGAGGGTTTTATTTACTGTGCATGAAACCCGAGCTCGGAGGAATCCCGCCCAGACAAGGAGAAAGACACAAACTCCACGCAGAAAAACACTGGTCCTGAGGGTCGAACTAGTGACCTGCTGTGAAGGAGCCACCAAAGCTGCCACAAAAGCATTATTTTTAAGGAACATTTTGCCAATCAAACAAATCAAATGAATGGAGAGAAGATGTTTTATACAATACTGTGGAACATTCCAGGCGAGGTGTACTCTATGACAGTGAAATGACGGTGAAGCCCTTCTCACTTTATCAACATCACACAATCTCTCTGGGTGGAGTCTGCATGTTCTACCCGTGTTACTGTGGGTTCTCTCCGGGTTCTCCAGCTTGACACATGCATAGATTTGGTCATTTGCCAAATTTCCTGTAGTGAATAAATGTGAGAGTGAATGGTTGTCTGTGCATGTCTCTGTCTCTGTGTTAACCCTGCGATGAGTTGGTCACTGTCCAGGATGTACCCCGCCTAAGGCCCAAAGTCACTGGGATAGACTCCATTCACCTGCGACCCCTAATGGGAACAAGCCTTAGGGGGTAGAAAATGAATGAAAAAAATATGATTCGCAAATGATTCAGTGTTCACCTCAGTTGTATGATCTGGCACAATGGGCTGGCTGTCTTGCCTAAGGACACAACACAAAATGGCAACCATGCAGTTTGTAGGCAGTCGCTTAGCTCACTGTGCCACTGTTACTTTAAGAAAGCTGTCAAAATATTATGTTTGAGTAATCACTTGAAATGCACAGCAAATGCTTTTGAACACAAACTTTTTCTCCAGGGAACTCGGTCTTCTTTTAACACAGTGTTTTCATGTTTTAAAACTATGATCAGAAAATATCTTCACTTCTAAATGGCACAAAATGATTTATTTTTACACCGGGGATCCTTACAAGTAAGTTGTTGTAATCCAATTTAATGAACATGTCCTGATGGGAGGAACGGCTGGACGTTTTCCAAATTAAGGAGATTTGAGGAGTTTAAAATCGTTGTTCGCGCTCCTGCCAAGTCGTTTTCCTCTTACCACAGCTGGGGCCGGTTGGAGCTCCTTCACCATGAGAAGTGTCAGAGGTGGAACAATCGCATGCACTCCTGAGCTACTTTGAAAATCCAGGGATTGATTAAAGCAAAGGAAGACATTTCAGTTCAAATTCTAACAAACCTAATATCTTCACTTCCCTCTTTGCAGGTTTTGGTGGGTCATTATTATATTAGTCTAATTGGTTAAGCTTTGTCAAGGAAATTTGTGAAGCACTCCTGGTGAAATAGAGGCTCTACTGTCATGCTGTGGGGTGAAATTATGAATAAGAAATACTGGGACAGCAACACATCAAACTTTTCCCCCATAGGTCTCAATCTGTTTCATCAAATAGAGAAATTCTACCTTAGCATTTGACCCATTCTTGCTGCAAAGGTAACTTTCAGCAGAAGAGAACTGTTCTCATGTCTTAAAACAAAACAAAAAAAAAGTTTCTTATTCATTCTATGCCCTGTCTTATCTGTCACTATGAAATTACACTTACTGAGTGTATCCAGCCAGCAGATGGCAATATAGGCAATATACAATCTAGTGAAGTTAGAGCTGAAAATACGTCATTGCGCAGATTTGCTGCAGGAGTTATTGCGTTTAGATGACAGAAATGCTCAGGACGAGTCTGGCGAAGATTTAAGGACTAAAAACAGCGGAAGATTCTTGGATAAATGACGTATGAAGTCTGAAAATACGCCCTGGATAGAAGGAGTGCGCATGACGTGTGTTTGATGCTCGGAGGGGGGAGGATTTTCTAATGAACATTCCTAAAACAGCGTGAATGCAACTGAATGCTACTTCAGGTATGTTTTTGATGCACTCGTCTAATGACCTGAAAACCACCCCAGGTCTGCTAAAGTATCTGGGAAATACTGACTTCTGGTGTATTTTTTCCACAGACCTGCGTCTCCCCCTGGACCATCACCCGACAAGCGTAGTCTTCTGGTCAGTCCTCCTGTTGTGCTAAAGACTTTTTTGGAGTTTTTAATCTGCTTATGTTGCCTCTCAGGGATTGATGAAGTCATTTGATTGATTAAACCAACCGAAGTAAACCCAGTTCCAATCAATGTCAAAGGATATTCACAAAAACAGCCTTTTCTTCCTCTGACAAAGGCCCGCTCGCCGCCCTGATTCCCCGCTCATCCTTCTCTCGGGCTCAGCGATGAGTGGAACGGCCGATAGCGCACGCCTGCCCCAGAGTGCAGTCCTCCTGGCGCCGGTTATTGCTGGTTAGAAACATCTCATTTCTGACGGAAGAACATGGCTCCCCACAGCCCCTCACAGCGGCAGGATTAACGGCGATTAAAGCTGCCAATAGGTCAATGCAAAAACTCTGATTTTAAAGGGGCACGGTGGAACACTGGCAGGCGCTAATTCTGTCTTAATAACGGTTTTATTATCTACATGTGAACGGCTGGTAATTTATGTGGCAGAGATTTCACCTTGACGTTCTCAAAGCGGATTGGGGTTTGGTTTTTATGGGAAGATGTGTAAAAATAAAGTCGTTCAGTGTTCCCAATGCGACAAAAACCGCTAAGAGTATTTCATTCAGTTTTAGGTGTGCTAACAGACGAAAATTCACAGACCAATCTTGGGCTGTAACAAAACTTTAGCTGCTCTTGGGGTTCTTGTAAAATAAGTATAAGTGTGTTTATAGGTGGAGGGATGGATAACTGTGGTCTCATTTGTGAACTTTAACACGAGATGCTTCATTGGGCTCAAATAAAACATTTCTTCCTACAGTTGCGTCGATCATAAGAAAAAAAAGTGTGTGTAAAGATAGTGTGCAAGAAAGATCTGCGTTGTTTAAAGGAGAGATGTAAAAGTCAACACTTTTGAGGTGAGGTTAAAGCTGCGGTATAAAAGGTTTTCAAACTGTGAGCTGTGCATTAAAGTTCTCATGATATACTAATAATTATGACTTAGTTTGGTGGGAGGGAACCTGTAGTAAATATTCAGTATAGTTTTAGATTTGTTTAGTTGCAGTTTGTGAAGAAATATTGAAAAAAAAAAAAGTTTAAAATTGCAGGAAGTAGTGCTGCGTTCTGAAACAGAATCCCTCTGTGATGTCATCAAAAAGTGACAGGCCACTTTGAAATACAAAGACAATTTACACTGAACTGACACATGTTTCTGACAGTTAAAACAGTCATTTAACAGAATAAAGATGTTATTGTGTATTATTATTTGTCAAATCATAACTATTGTGTCATTTATGAGGATGGCCCTTGTTTTCAAAATGGTTGCTAGGTTACAGTTGTGGAAGTACCTCTATCTATGTCATGTTTTCTACCCGTGTACAACCTGGAAGTAATTTTATAAACAAAAACTTTCAAATTGGGGACAAACAGGCAAAATGTTTAGTAAAATCTTAAATATGATTGTTTTCACTAGATTTTAGTGAAATGTCAAAAAGAATTTAATTTTGTGTGCACGGCTTTAGAACAGTGTTTTGTTTCGTTTTTTCCAGATGGCAAAGTGAAACTGGGGGTGGGACCATCAAAGTGCAGCCAATCAGAGAAGTGCGTCTGGCTCGTACTTCCTGGTTGACAAGAAATAGAATACGTTGTGATTATCTGCTGACAACACACGGTGGTCTCATTTTGTCATCACATTCAGAATTAATTTAAAAATATCTTTGGACAAAATTTAACTTCTTTGAACTGTGTGTGCCTTAATTTTGTTTGGATGTCTTTTATTTCTGCTCTCCAAGGTCATGCTCTGTTTTTTTATGTTTATTCACCTTATTCCGGAAGTTGCCGTACGCGCCGCCGTCTTGTTTCCGTTGTATTAGTTTACATGGAGCAGACGAGCTCAACAGAAAATAAGTTCTACATGGACTAAAAAGCTGTTTTCAGACTGACCAGGAAATCGGTGCGTTGTTGACTTGTTGTTGCTCGTGTTCATTAAACATTTTACACAAATCAACCTACTTTATGTAACATTTTAGCGGCAAGACTTTTCCCTCGTTCGTCATTAGCTTTAACGGAGTTCGTGCGTTTATAACAAAAGTGCAAAAAACGTCAAAAGTGGGCGGGGCAGAATAAGGTCAATAAGGTGTGAAAAAAGGACTTTTTTTCAACTTTGCGTTTTTTTTTAATTTTGGAATAACTCTAACCGCAACCTAACCCTACAACATTTTGCCTTAAATGCATGCTGAAGTGAGTGAAAAAAATCTGAAAAGAACTGCGAAAAGATGATTCAACAAAAACAAACAGAAACTCAAAAAACAGCGAACACAAGGACTTCATTTTGAACAGTGTTAAAAAAACAAAAACCTTATTTCAAAAGAGCACTGAAAATTGGTGTGTCTTTTAATGTGTCAAGCCCTCATGAAACAAAGACTTTTTACATGTTTTTCTAACTAAGTGAGTACCTGATGTCTGTGCTTCTCTAAAAAGAACAGACATTTGAAAAGTATTCTTCCATTAGAGCAAAATTCACAGACTTTTGGGGAAAATTTTACAGTCCGCTCGGATTTTGAACAATTCTTGACATTTACAGGAACATTTGCTATTATATAATTTGAATATTCTCATTTGGATTATAGAAAAAATAGATTCAGTTTGGTTGTTGTGGATGTATTATGTAAATATGTTGTGAGAATACTATATTGTTATAAGAATAAGATATAACCAGGGTTTTAGCTCATAAACAAGACTGATTTATTGTATTTTTTTCTCATTGTGACACTACTATATGATTTTAGTTCCTTAACTTTACTTTAGATTCTGATTTCAAGCCTGAACCAACACTGATTCGCACAGTGCCTGCTCCTTTAAACACAACAGTCCATTGAGTCTACAGCGCACACCCTCATTAAAACCACCTCATTTAAATGAACGTCGGTCCCTCCCTCACGTCGCCTCGTGCCCTTTGCCTCACCCCTGCGCGTCCCCGTGTATACATTACATAAGCCAGCGCCGCCTATGGTGCTATTCCTGGATCAGAGGCCTGCAGGATGTGTTGTCCTCTGTCCCACAAACACACAGCCCAATAACAGGCTCGTCACGTAGCCCCCCGCTGTCTGCCATGCTAATGACGCCGGCAGCTGCGCGGGCTAGCACCGAGGCCCGCTGCATTCCAGAGTCCGGCTGAAGGCTGCTGCTAGAGTCGGTTTATTCCAACAATACGGCAGAAATAGTCGACATTTTAGGTTAGCGGTTTGAATGTTTGATGTTGATGATGATGATTTTTATGTATTTGAACCAGTACTATTGCTTTTGTTAAAAATAAATCAATAACCCCAGCTAACTATGTTCCAGTATACAACGTGCCTGCCCAAAAATAAAACTTGAAACAGAAAATATACGCGCTAATATTTGGTTGGATCGCCTTTACCTTTGTTCACAACGGTGGTATTGTTTCGATAAGCTTCTGCAATGTCACAAGAGTTATTTCCATCCAGTGTTGTTCATTCTTCACTAAGATCTTGTATTAACGATGGAGAGTCTGACCAGTGCACAAAGCCTTCTCAGCACATCACAAAGATTCTCAATGGAGTTAAGATCTTGGACTCATCAGATCACATCACCTTCTTCCATTGCTTCAGAGTCTGCATATTCTGCTATTTTGCCCTTTACACAGTCTTTTCTAAGGGCTTTGTTGATAAAATTTTGCATTGTACAATATCCATAACATAACAGTTTCCAAAAAACACCCATTTCTTGGACTGGCCCCCCTCCTGCAAAAGCAAACGGCTCCCTCTGAGATCTGACCCCCCCGAACAGAGAGCAGGCTGCCTCCCCGCCCAACTCGCGCGCCTCCCCCGCCCAACTCGTGCCGAAGCCTAGAGCGGAGATAGTGCGCATGCGCCGTGTGCTCCGGTAAACAGCGATACACAGACACGGGAATAAACATTTTATCCGTCCTGACGGTGCGTCGTGCTGAGTCCTACGTCCTGGATCTGACCTGGAGTTTGACGTGCTCCAGTACCTCGACGACGCACGTTGCCGTTTGGTAAATAACAATCTAACTCTTCGATCTGTCGTATCCATCGTGTAATTACTGTGTAGCATTAGCATTAGCTGTGTTTATTCTGCGGCTGCGCGCTTCCTGGAGGCGTGGCTTAAACACCGCGTCATCCCTGTGAGGAGCCCCCGTCTGCTGCTCAGCCGAGGGGGACTGAAAAGACAGTTCTCTAGCGAAAGCATGCGGGAATCAATCAAAAAAACACTTTGGGCACAACATACGAGGCCCAAATAACACTGTAGGAAGGTTAAAACCTCTGAAAAGTCGATTTTGCATGATATGGGACCTTTAAGGCCACACAGCTTGTCAGTCCCAATCCCTTGAGTTCCTTCACATTGTTCTTGTGATAATGCTCTTACTTTCACTATTAGACACTATTAGTTGTACAGTTGTATTTTTCTTCCATTTGATTTTGTCAAATGTTTAAATGAATGCTGGGTTTTGTTTTCTTTTTTTCAGAATGCAACTCTTCCTTAAAGATGATTATTCCCACTATCCCTTCAGTTTTGAATAATGTGTTGGACAGTTCTTAAGCCAATTTTAATAGTTTCTGAAATCTCCTTAGATGTTTTCTTTGTTTGACAAATCGTTTCCACATCTTTTCACGTCCACAGGATTTATCTTTCCACATGGTTGTTACAGAAATGAGAAGCCCCTCATCAGTTGGGTTTAAGTACCGTGTTGCAGCTGAAAGACAACCCCCTGCAGCAATTAGGAGGCTCGTACACGGCTCGTACACAGAGAGCAAAGACTATGGCATAAACTTCACAACAAAATTGTCCCATTTTCAAATTATCCGTATGTTATTTTTTCCATTTTTTCCAATGTCTGCTTTGTCAGTCTAGTCTTTAATCCTTGGTATAGATTGTGTCATCCATTTTTTGGTGATGGCATTCTTCCCCATCACCAAAATATCAATTTCTTGTGTCCAGTTTTGAGGCCCAGATATAGAGGTCTGATATGGAGCTTAAGGTACACTTTCTTGTCCCCATATTGAAATTTGTCCTCTGCTTTTGATCCATCCTTCAATGCCGCTGGGGCATCATCATCCAGTTGGATGAATAACTGTCAGATTCATGGATTTAATTGATTAAATACAAATTTAAGTGTCTTAAAAGAGCTTATTTTGCATTTTTTGTGTTATTAGCCTTTAAACATGCTCTTGAGTACCTTAAGTTTGCCATCTCATGTTTTATTTAAAAATGTTTTTTTTTAATTATGAACTAAATGGACATCTGTTTCTCTGCTGTTTGCCCTGGCACTTACTGAGTTTAGGCGTCATCTACTGACAGTTTAGTTATGGTACTACTTAAGGGACTGTGTGAGATGCTAATTAAGTTAACAGTGGCAGTGATCATGTTTAGACGGAAGAAATGCTCAGGGCGACTCTAGCAATAATTTAAGGACCAAAAACAGCAGAAGATTCTCAGGTAACGTGACGTCTGAAATCGGAAAAACATCATCTATCGAGGGAGTTCAGCAGTGAGCAGTGTTTTTGACGGCCGGAGGGGAGAGGATTTTCTATCTAGTATTTCTCAGACTTGCAGCTGAATGCAACTCCAAGTATGTTTTTGATGACGGAACATTGTTAGAATATGGTTAAAAGCTCAAAAAGTCATAGCATAATGTGTAAAAAAAAAAACTACAAATGTCCTTTAAGCAACTTCTTCACCAAAAAAAAAAAGAAAGCAAAACAATCACTTAGCGGCACTTGCACGGACGATAATTACCACATTAAATACCACTTTTTTCCCTAAATGGTGTGATTTGATAAAGTTTTAGAAGGTGGTGTTCTGCAGAACATTTTCAACCAGAAAACTGCACCATTTCAAAACAAATCGTAGAAATGGAAAATAAGTTAATTAGTTGGCACATTTTAGCTGCAGGTGCACTGAGGAGTGAAGTCTTTGTATTAAGGCTAAAAACGATTAGAAATTATGGCAAAAGTTTAAGATGAAGGTATATTTCATGAATCCATTGTAAAGGACATTTATTCCACCTCCAGATCTTGTGCTTGGTTTGGTCAGAGGTCAGAGCTAACGTTGCTGGAGGTTTTTACCTACGGTGCATGTGTTTAGGTTGATGAGGAAACCGGAGTGTCTGGAGGAAAGCCACTCAGACACGAGGAGAAATATGAAAACCCTTCCCAGTTCTGCCTGGGAGGGGAATCTGTGACCTTTTTGCTGCTAAAATCATTAGAATGAGGCTGGTGAAGATGTTTGGACTTTGAAAACAGAGCGCTTTTGTGGTTTATTCATCAAATAAAGTGGGAGCGAGTGTTTTGACCCCTGGAGAAGGAGAGGAAATGAAAGAGAACAATTTTGTATATGAAAAGGTCATTATACAGGTTAATTTCTAACCAGACTTTGACCTCTGTCTGATCTCAGGGGCTGGAGTCATTCTGGATAGACAGATGCCAAATATGCACATGAACATAATGGCGCTCCAATGAAGGATGATTGTGCACAGAGCCCTGCTTTTAAAAACGGAAAGTATGTAGGGCAGGCAGCCAGGAAATGAATGAACATGACGTTAATTATATATTGTTTTATGGACATTCTGAATTCTATATGTATCCAACATTTTATGGTAATGAAGATAGATAGATCCGTAGAATTTCAGAGGTCCATAAGTAGATCCTTGCACTGTATCAGACTTAAAGATTCAGAATCAGAATAGCTTTATTGCGATTGTCAGTGATCAAAATTCACAAACATAGGAACTTGCTTCAGTGTAAGGTGCAACATAAAACAATGAATAAAATATATAAAAAAGGCATGCATAAGATTAAGAATAAAATAAAATAGAATAGAATAGACTAAGATAGACTAAAACTATATATAGAAATGTATAAAGCACCAACATGCATTATTTGTATAGTTTTCTAAAAACCTGAGCCTCGTCACATGTCGAGAAAACGTCACACATCGGGCAAATTCAGAATGAATGTTTTTGAGGGGAGGGAAGAGGACCTTCAGGATTCATCAAACTAGCGTGAATGAGGCAAGTATTTTTTGTCAAGGTAGGAATGTTAGAACGTGGTTAAAAGCTCAAAAAAGTACATTTAGCACAATTAAAAGAGTGTAATTTTCAACACTAAATGAATACATTTCTTTTAGTTGCCATACAGTCCTAAACTAAGTATTAAATAGATAAAGACGATTCTAGAAATGTTCAGAAACAGTCCAACATTGCTATTTGTTTTGTTTCTCTGTTGTTGTTTTTTTTAATCTAGTTTCAATACAAGCTTTAGTATCAATTCATATCTGGGTGTCAGTTCTTTTGACTATCCCGTAAGTTCACCAGCCTACATCTCATTCAAACGCTACAAAAATATTTGAATTTTAAATGTCTTCGGAAACCCAGAAATATACATCAAAGCAAGAAATAGGCTGTAAAATGGTAGAATAAAGCCATCAAATACAAAAGTCCACATTGGGACAAGATAATTAATCTAATCGTATAAGGCGGAGATTATTATACATCACATGCTTTCACGAGATAAAGATAACTAATTTAGTGGTAATTGTATGAGCCGTCTTTCTTTGCTCTTGTCTAAACACTAAGATTAAAAAGAAAATTACACGCTATGTGGTATTAGAGAAGGTTTAATTCTACGTTGAGGTCTTTAAGGGATCATCTGATGCAAGGAAACGTAATCCAATAGTATCCCGTGTCGTCTTTGAGCAAAATCTATGGTTAGGTCAAAACAATGAAACAGATACAACGTACGAAATGTATATTCTTTGCTAGAGTTTTCCCAATGCCACTTGTTAAAATCTGGACTCGGGGCAACTGCTATTTCTAAATGCCAGTCCAATACCACGTCGGGTTGATTAAAAAAACACGTCAAAACACAGTAGCAGCTTGCATTCAGGGGTATTTTTACTTCTGATGCTTCTTGTGGGCCCTCAGTTTGCCATAATATGTCTTTAGGTCATACAATACAGTCAACTTAAACTAAAATAATAACTAAATGAAGCCAGGGGTACATCTTTTTTCACTGCTAAATTCTCAATAGACAGTTTTACAACCTGTCAAGGCTTCATTAAATGGGAATTTCCAGAAATAACGAACGGTGGAAATGTCAAATGCCCCAGGTACTCTATATGCTCTGAGTCTCCCTTTGTTTGCCTCCATGTTGGAAAGTATTGAATGTTATGCAGGGTTGGTTACCATGTGACATCCTCATGTCTTTCTGAGCTATCCATTTTTTTCACACTCAACATGGTTTGAACATGAAATAAGTAATGTTCTTTCTCTATTTTGCCTGAATGGGAAAAAGTTAATTTATAAAAACTTTTGAACTTGTATGCCATTATAATCCAGTTTAAAGAGTTTGTGATGCAAGCCATTGCCCTCATTATCTCACAATGCTCATAAACAGTCATTTCACCTATGATTAAAAGAGCAAACAAATATTGCAACCACCAATGTTACAACATTGTCCCTTTGTCAAAAATACCTGGAGTTGTATTTTGCGTCATTGAAGCTTGTTTGATGAATCCTGTTTAGAAAGTCCTCCTCCTCTGAGCCTCTGACACTTGGGTCTAAGTTTTGTGACATTATGATGGAGCTCCAAGGTCTTTTACGCAATTTTCAAGTCCATCAATCATCGACAGACTCATTCTGACCATTTCTGACATCAAAATCTTTACAATTGTGTGCTACATTTGCATATATCAAAAATTTAAATAAACAAATATTGACAAATATTAAGCCTAATTCATGTTCCTATCCACTGCCTGTAATACTATATATATATATATATATATATATATATATATATATATATATATATATATATATATATATATATATATATATATATATATATATATATATATATATATATATATATATATATATATATATATATATACTATACATAAGAAACTTTTCAGTGAGCCCATGTGTCTGATGGGTCTTCCTGCTTCAGAAAATCTGTGAAGTACATGTAACAGAGTAGAACAAAACTGACTTAATTCTATGTTTTATTCATCTTAAGGCCAGCTTCAAAAGTCCCACACATCTATCAACAGTTTTATCATGAAATGCTAGAGCACATGTGAAGACGGTCCATGACTATATACTTATCCTATCACACAAAAGCGGCTTGCGTTCACGGTCTTTGTGTTCAAAATGAGCAAAAAAATCAATGTTAAATAACAATCTTTCTTTCAATGTACATACAATTGAAGACAGCTATTGATTCCACATTGGCACACACTTCACACATTTCTATACAGCACTGTGAGATTACTCCTTCAACGGGACGTCGTCGGGCCTGGAGAATGGAAAATGTCATTGTTTTGCCCCTCTATGCAAACGGAAAGACCCATTCATACCGGCTGTTACGTCAAAGGCGAACCAGTGTGGCGTGCATTGTGGAAATAAGCCCTCTTTTCCTGATACATGCTTGTGACAGCGGCTTACAGACAAGTGGTTAGCTAGCGCGACTTCCTGCCTCACATAGACACACAACATGCTCGTGGTCTGTAAGCTTTTGTCGGGGAGTGCAATCCAGGCACGGAGGGTTAAGCTGCTCTCTTGGCGCTATCACACAGACCGCCACTGGCCATGGTGCTGAAGTGGCAGAGTGGAGAGTGCATGGGGAGAGGGGAGAGGGAGTTAGGTTAGGGGAAGGGCAAAGCGTGGTTGGAAGGTCTAATATGTGTCCTCCAAGTGTTTTATTGTTCAGAGTTATGTTGATTTACTTTTGGCGCCTATTTTTTCTTTACTACCAACAGATTCTTTTAAAATTTAAGGTGAGACACTACAGGTGAATAGGAAAATATCTTAAATTTAAAGATATAAATTGGAAACTTCTCCTGTAGTTTACTCAGATAAATGTAAGAAAAAATGTATTACAAGTTTTTCATCATGTAATGTTTTCATGTAGAAATAAAAAATGTACGCACAATTTAGAATGGCTGAAATGTAAATGTTGACTGTATAGAGAATGTGTTTGAATATGTTGCATGAGTTAGTGAGATTGGATAGATGCTGCGTGTGGAAGCAACAAGGGTTGTGGCTTTTTAATTGTTATATATGTAAATAATTATTGTGGATCCCTCCCCCTGAGGACTACAGATGGAAATTAGCTGTGAAGCTAGAGTCTGGTACAAGCATCTCTGCCATTGTGCTTAATGTAACTGTACACTGTCCTAATAAATAAAAAAAATAAAAATAAATTTTAAAAAAGGCATTTTATGTGTAAAAATTGCCAAAAATTGACATATTTGGGACACCTAAATCTGAAAAAAAATGGACAGAACCAGCCACAGAGCATGGAGTGCCTATCCAAAAGTGTAAACTTTGAGCATGTCTGTTAGACTAGTGCATTAATATTGTGGCTCTGATTAAAGGACACGTAGTATGCAAAATGGAAAAACTGAGCTTTCAACAATGTTAAAAGAATGTTCACTCCTCAAAAATATACCTGGAATTGTATTTAGCTTCATTCATGCTTTTTTGATGAACCTTGTTTGGAAGGTCCTCTCCCCTCCTTTCTCCAATGTGTGTGTGATCATTCGAGATCTTCTATGTTGTTTTTAAATTAATATATTTTTGCCAGTCTCATTCTGAGCATTTATTGTTATCGTTATTGTTAAGGTTTTTGTAAAGGTTTTGTTTTGTTCCTAAACATAAGATGCCAAAGTAAAGGTAGTTAAGAGTTAAATGCCAGTAATAATAGAAATACTGCATAATATCTGTCCTTTAAATAAAGTTTATGTTTAATTAATTTCATATGGGACAGAGCACAGTAATTAACAAGTCAGCCCAGCATGTAAATGTACCAGAGTCAGCCACACTTCATCCCAACACAGAAAACAGGACACTAAACACTTAGTCACGACCATATACATGCCATGAAGAATTAAAAGCACAGTATGTCAAACAAAAGCATGTTTTTTCCCCTCCAAATTAAAGCAACAAATATATTTAAAAAAAAAAACACTGAATCCTTACTGTGAGCGGGATTGCATATCCACAAACCTGACTCGTACCTGGTCTGGTGGAGCCTCCAGCTGTTTTTTTTCCATGTAAATGTTCCTCCTTTAGTAACATTCTTCAGTATTGTATGGAATAAAACATATCTATCATGGAGGATGTGCCAAAATCACACTCCGATAAGATAAACAAAAGACAAAAAACACATTCTCAAACGCTTACTTACACGTTGCCACAATTTTTTCTCATTTTAAAGTTGCAATTATTTATGTGATGTCTGATTGTAAGTACACATATTCTTGGGTATATTTGAGCCCTTACTTATCTACAAACTAATTTACACTCTTCTTTCTTCGCAGTAAAACATTTCCTCACATTAAAAACAAACCGCAGATTATAGATTCCAACAAGTCGTTTGGCCTTACCCCTTCATGCACCTCCTCTACGCTGCTCCTAGTGGTTGTGGATAAACGCAACTTTTCCTCTGACACTTCTGACCCCTGGTTTCATCTACCCTCCCCCTCGCACCGGCACCGCTCCATCATCCTGAATACACATCACTCCAGCCTATGACAGCCGGCCGCGATAAAACGCTCGACCCGGACTCTTCCCGTGACCCCCTATAGGAAAAGCGGACCTGCCCGAACCGTACAGGAATAAATAAAAGATCGTGGCGTGAATTATGCAACAGGCGTCCGGGAGCTGGTCGGAAACATTGGAGGAGAAACGAGATGGAGAGACGTGATTGGCAGAGAGAAGACAGAAACGAAAGTGCGGCCGTGAAATCAAAGAACTCTGTGACAACTGGAAGGAATGTGGAGAAAGTGAGTCAAATATTGGAGAGGTTCAAAGGGAAGTGTGTGATTTTATTGTGGCGTGAGATTGTAGCTGGCGCTGGTGGGGGGTGTGCTAGCTGCTTGTCGCCGTGGAGATGTCATTGCGTTGCTTGGGATGTTCTACACTATGGCATTAAACAAATACAGTATATTCTGCATTACATCGGGATTTTTTTTTTTTTTTCTGCTAAATTAAAAACTTCTCCCCAGATCTGACTTGTAACTTGGTCTGCGTATCATGTAGACAAGTGGGACCCTTCTCCAGGAAAGTCACACAATCTTATCTCAATCCCCGTCACCATAGCAACCTGTCCTCATTAAAGCTGGGGGACCTGGTTTTCACGCAGCGAAACCGAAAGCAGGTATTTAAATCTGATCTTAAGAACATTGTTAATATTCACGGTAACGCTTTAGATTAAGGTTCCTTAGTTAACTATTTATAAGATGTTAATAAGCACTGATAGTTTGTTTATGAACTTATAACGCCTAATACATGTTTATAATTCATTAAACAAAACATGTGTGAGTGAATAAAACACATGTACAGAGCAACAATGAGCTGCATATTACATTATTTTCAATTATCACGCTAATAAATGCTTGCAAATGCCTTATAAGTGCTTAGAAACACATAACAAGTGCTTATTAATGCTTTATAAATAGTTTACAAAGGAACCTTAATCTAAAGTGTTACCATATTCACATTTATTATAAGGCAAATGCATGGCTTTAGAACATGTTTTTTCGGACGGCAAAGTGAAACTGAGGTGGTCCGCCCAAGCACAGCCAATCAGAGCGCTGCTTTTGTGTCCCACTTCCAGGTTTAAATGCTGTTCTAATTTAGGTTTAAATGCTGTTCTAATTTATAATTAAAAAAATGTTGGGTACCACAGCTTTAACAGCCAAACAGTTGAAACAGTGGACAGTTAAATATCTCAGACAAACAATAGATAACTCACTTACATTTGAAGCACGTCACGGACATTCGTAAAAGAAGCCAACAGTGACTTTCAATAATCCGGAAACTCAAAGGACTCTGCTGATGTTGCTCTTCACCTTGTGCTACTGTTGTATCAATCCATTATTCAGCCTGTCATGTCGTGTTGTTCCACCCGCGTTTTTCAATGTGCTGATTCTTAAAAAACGGACTGAACTCAAACATTAACACCGGGCCATTGGACGCATTGCACTCTCCCTAGAACAGAACAGGACTCCACCCACAACACAAGGGTTAGGGGTAAGGCACCTCACCCCTCTGTCCTCAGGGCAGAGGTACGGGGCGCTCTGGTGTGGAAGGAAGAGGTTTGATCTCCTCGGCCATTACCTCTCTGAAGAACAGGTACCACTGAGTGCACTCTGTTGTTCTTTGTGTCTGTTCGTGTATTTGTCAGACAAGTTCTGTGTTTGTGAAAAAGAGTTTCCCCTTGAGGACCACAAAAGATAGATAGAAAAGACAGACAAGATAAAGATTCAAAAAATAAAATAAAATAAAATGCAAATTGAAGTTTCCTTGGAGACAATTTACCAACCAAAAAATGTATTCATGGGTTTCAGGCAAATGATTCCTTCCTAATTTGATGAATGATGAATTAATTATTACATTTGTTGTTAATAAATGCTTTAGTTCGGATCTTTTCTATTGACCTTATTCTGCCCCGCCCACTTTAGCCATTTTTTGCACTTTTGTTGTAAACGCACTTCCGTTTGACGAGAACTCCGTTAAAGCTAATGGCGAACGAGGGAAAAGTCTCGCCGCTAAAATGTTACATAAAGTAGATTGATTTGTGTAAAATGTTTAATGAACACGATCAACAACAAGTCAACAACGCACCGATTTCCTGGTCAGTCTGAAAACGGCTTTTTAGTCCATGTAGAACTTATTTTCTGTTGAGCTCGTCTGCTCCATGTAAACTACAACAGAAACAAGACGACAGCGCGTACGGCAACTTCCGGAATAAGGTGAATACCGGTAACACTTTATAACAACTAAACTTATTCATGCCTTAATAAAGCATGAACAAAGATTTAATTCATAATCAACAAATAGTTTATTAAGAATGATTCAGGCTTAGTAACTATTTAACAAATATTCCAACCCCAGTTTCTAACCTTAACCCTAACCTTAACCTTAATTAAGCAGTTACTAAGCCCGAATCATGTTTAATAAACTATATATTCATTACTAATTAAGTCTTTGTTAATGCTTTATTAAGGCAAAATAAGATGTAGTTATTATAAAGTGGTACCAAAGCACCTTGAGGAAACAAACCCCTAAAGTTGGCCTTGAGGTGAAGTTTGCTAACTTTTGCTGCAGTGGTCAATATCCAATAAAACACTGGTCCAACCGTCCAACAAAGAAACTGTGGAGAATCATTTGAAGATACATGTGATGTTCAATACAACTGTAGGAGTGGACCAGAAAATCCAATCACAAATAGAGCCTGCATCACTATTTTTATGAGAGATCGACCAGTATGGGTTTTTCATGGCTGGTGCTGATTGTTGAGAATCCAGAGAAGTTGATGGCGTGAATAAAATGAGTTTACTGCAAACTCTTACACATCAGACTGGATAAGAAAGCAGATTATTCACGTTTGTAGAGTGGTATCTTCACATTTAGGTAGGCAGCTGGTTGGCCAAAAGAAAATATTAACCTACTAGAGATTTAAGGCCGATAGCTAAAAAAAAACTGCTAATATAAAAAACAAATTGGTCTATCTCAATTTTTTATGACAATTCATGTACACACAATAGTTTTAAGTGGTAAATGAAGATATCTACTTTTTTCTGAAATGTCTTCTCTTGGTTAGATCTGGCTGTCACTCACTCAGACATGGTTGACCAATGAGAGGAATGAGCGAGAAAAAGTTATGAGTTTGAGCAAAGAAGAATATTAAGAAATTGAACCAATACCATATTTATAAGGATCAGATCATGAAGGCAAGACACTGCAGGTGAATAGGACAGTATCGTAAATTTGACTATACAGTATCTATTTGAAACTTCTCCTGTAGTTAACTCACATAAATGTAAGAAAAAATTAATTACACATTGTTTGCAATGTAATGATTTCATGAAGAAATAAGGCATTTTATGTTTTGTACACAAACAGTATTAGCTACACACAGAAAGAAAAACGACCAGGGGCATTTTAGATGTGTTTCGCCACATTTATACTTACAACTGTAATAAATCAGGCTTAGAATTAAATATCAACAAATCCTTTCGTACATTCTGTCCAAATCAAGTTTGGTGTGTGTAGGCGATATTTTAGTCTTTGTGTCTCTGTGGGAGAAAAATGGATTTTGAGAAAACGGCCTTTGAAGTTTCAATGTCCCAGAGAAATCTATGGATGAAGTGGATTAAATTAAGTAATAAAACATCTTTGGGAGCAGATTGGAAAAGTTTCTTGTCAACCAACAAGTTGAGAGAGCAGACTGACCAAAAAACAGTTTCTCGATTTAAAGGACACACATTCTACTACAGTTTTTGAGCTTTTAGCCATCTTCTAACAATGTTCTGTCATCAAAAACACAGCTGAAGTTGCATTTAGCTGCTTTCACGCTATTTTGAGGAATGCTAGTAAGAAAATCCTCTCCCCTCCCACCATCGAAGACACTCCCTCCTGAACTCCTGACGTTTTCCTGATTTCATCCGTCACTTATCTGAGAACCTTCTGCTATTTTAAGTCCTCAAATCAATCGTCAGACTCTTCCGAGCATTTCTGCCGTCTAAACACGATCACATTAAGGGACTCAAGAGCATGTTTAAAGGCTAATAACAATACTTTTTCTTCTTTTTTGACATTTAATACTATGCTATACATGTGGCAGAACACAGTATAAGTTGTTAAAGAGCAGCTTATTAGATGCCACTCCTGATAGTTGCGCGGTTCCATTTTTGGCAGCAGCAGGCCCACGTCAAAGCCGATCTGTGCACCAGTGTTTCGTGATTGCGAGGTGTCACTCCAGGTGGGTGTTGCCATCAATTGCTTTTCAATCAAAGTGACTATTTTGGTGCCTGCTTGCAGCGTAACGCGTCTCGTCTCCTATAGACATCACTTTCTATTTCAGGAAGGAATTGTACTTGTGGCACTGGGAAAATAATGGAAAGTACTTAAGCTTTCAGTTAATACTTTGCAACTTTATAATGCTATTTTTTGATGCGTGCTGTTACCATTCCACACTTTTACATGATTTTAATAATGATAGTGTATCGGATATTGATTAAACTCCAGTAGAAGCATTTTATGTTGCATGTATTTTATCCTTCTTCTTCTTCTTATCATTTTATTTAATTTGAGGCTGTGCACATTTGACTGTATACGATTTAACATTTGACTGTTTGTGTGCTCTTCCGCCTCTTTTTTAATTTATCCATGTATATATTCCTTATTTTGGAAGTTAACTCTTGATTGAACTTGCACTGCTAAAATGCATTCACTGTTAAATATATTAACAGCGCTCAAAGTCGGTGAAAACGTATTCTGTAGATTGCGCAGCGACACAGTTTTTAGCTTCGTGCTATGCTATTTTTCTACAGCTATGACATTTTTTCAACGCCATCTCGCTATCACATCTTAGCATAACTTGTGACAGTCTTAATATTGTCAATCTAATTTAAATGATCATCTGCTTAGTGAGAAAACTACCTCTTCATTTACCTCAACCAGAATATTTTAACTTGATTTGTTAACGTTAATGTAATCCTGATGCATTTACATGTTCTATGGAGAGTAGTATGTATCATTGGCGTCGTAGATAACTGTCAAAGAAGATGTCGGACTTTGCTTCTGAACAAACATGAAAACCTCCTTATGTCTCCATTACCTCATGATTCCCATTCTAATTGCATTATCAGCAATTTAGGTGTATCTGGTTACCTTTCTCTATCCCGCTTTTAACCTTATTTGCATTTTATTTCAGCTTTTTAGCATAATTCATTTGGGTTGTTATTATACCAATCTTGATTTTTGCTTTACTCAGTATTATATCTACATTTAAGGTACATTTCCGATTTCTCTTTTTTCAACAATTAACAGTTTCCATTCAATATCCTCCAAACAAGTCAGATTGAACGTGTCTGATTCATAGTCGTGGAAGAAGTGCTCCATTTTGCTACTTGAGTGAAAGAAACAGAAGCAAAAAATAAAAGTAAAAGTAGTAGAAGAAATAAAAGTAAAAGTTTGACATGAAAAAAAATATACTTGAGTGAAAGTATTTGAAGTACTCTGATCAAGATTTTAAAGTAAAGAGTAAATGTATTTGAGACCATTAAAGTGTTAAAATAGTAATCTGGATTAAAAAATATATTGTGACAAACTGAATATCATATTAAAGAGGCCCACACAGTCATTTACATTTAAGACCATTTATACGTTTACCATTTATACATTTAAGACCAGGCTGAAAACATTCCTCTTTAGAAGCTTACGGTCAGGCCAGGTAGGAACAGAAATAAAAATCTGCAGTTCTAGCTATGATGCTGTAGGAGCAACTCTGCTGGGGAAGTATGGCCACTTGAACAATGTCCTCTGGTTCTTCTTACTTTCCTTGTCAACAATATTTAAGATTTTCATTATTATAATCTGTTAATTGCTGTTCACATGTTTTTTCTCTTTTACTCCACGAGGGAAGTAGAGACTGTTTCAGACACTGTGGCGGCTGCTCCACTGACGACTGCTCCTCAACTGCCTGGAGGAACGCTCTCTAAACTAGATGAACTATTCCTCAGCTGCCGGGACACACTCTCTCTACATTAGATGAACTGTTCCTCATGTGCCCAGAGGAACTCACGGTACTCTGGATGAACTGTTCCTCATCTGCCTGGAGGAACTCTTTCTATTCTAGATGAACTGTTTCTCATCTGCCTGGAGGAACTCTCTCTATACTAGATGAACTGTTTCTCATCTGCCTGGAGGAACTCCCTCTACACTAGATGAACTATTCCTCTTCTACCCGGAGGAACTCTTTCTACTCTAGATGAACTGTTTCTCATCTGCCTGGAGGAACTCTCTCTACACTAGATGAACTGTTTCTCATCTGCCTGGAGGAACTCCCTCTACACTAGATGAACTATTCCTCTTCTACCCGGAGGAACTCTTTCTACTCTAGATGAACTGTTTCTCATCTGCCTGGAGGAACTCTCTCTACACTAGATGAACTGTTTCTCATCTGCCTGGAGGAACTCCCTCTACACAAGATGAACTGTTCCTCTTCTACCCGGAGGAACTCTTTCTACTCTAGATGAACTGTTCCTCATTTGCCTGAAGGAACTCTCTCTACACTGGATGAGCCACCTTCCTTCCTCCTGAGTGGTTCTGGCTCCAGAGTCCAGTTTTTTTTTTTTTGCTCAAAGTTTACACATCAATGCAAACTATGAGGTGTAGAAAAAACAGATGGTTGCCCCCTAATGCACTGAAGTAAAAGTTAAAAATATTCACTATAAAATGTACAGACACCGTACATTTTAATACAGTACTTTTACTTCTGTACTTAGTTTCGTTCCACCACAGTTTAATCATGTGTTGCCTGTTCATGTGTAAGAAAACTGAACTATTTTACAAGATACATTAACCACATTCTAATTTTTGGTGCTTTTTCATGAGCGATAAATGACAAACTCTCCATTCGTTCTCCCCGTCAGTCTTGCAGGTAGAGGAAACTACTCCACACACACGACTGATAACAACGCCTCATCATAAATTGTACACGTATTCCGAGTTCCCAAAACCATCACTTTTATTCATCGAAGTTGGAGTCGTTCCATATGTATTAAGACCGGAATATTTTCATTATCTCAATCCCTCAAAACTGTACTTTTCCCCTATTTGAAATCACTCCAAACAAGGAATTTCCATGTGTTTGATGTGTCCTCCTCCCACTTGCATCTCGTTTCCATATTAAAAGACACTTACTCGGACTTCTACCTGTCGGCGTGGAATTATAAGGAATTCCTGAGGGGGGAAGCTCGGAGGCTCGATATCTTGTGTGTTCCGTGTTAAAAATAGGAAAGGTTATCCAATTAAAAGTAATTGCCTGCGAAGAGACGGGGAAAGCCAGTAGTTCCGGTTAAAGAAATAAATAAGTAATGACAACAAGTAGCCCTCTCTTTCAACGCGGTGTTGCATCACTCCCTTCGGCCCAATACCTGACTCTCATATTTTAGCATAAAAAAAACGTGGTACTTCAAAGATATTTAAATTGTAATTCATGAAAGGTGTGATAATGTGAGACAGGGTGGAGTGGAATAGGAAAATGAAGACACTATACATACTATACCAGGCCTATTCAATTTGTGGCCAGGGGGCCAGATCAGGCCCTCCAAACAATCTGATCTGGCCCATGAGCCATCCCATTGAAAAATATATTTTCGCTTGTTTACTGGTTTAATTCTGGGTTAGAAATGGGGTTTTTGGTCCTGGTTTAGTCCATGTTTAATTTTGCTTTAGACTTAGTTTGGTCCTAAACACAGGCAGGGATGGTTCCGAGTGTTCAGGTGGGTTTGTGCCAATAATCAAAGTACAAAAATATGTACAGTATAGGAAAAAGGTCAAGAAAACTATTTCCCTTAAATACAGGTGGAGTCGAACTTTAACTCACGTCTCCTTTAAGTTTAGCCCGAGACACTGTCAGAGCACACATGTTTCCTGCCCTGGAACAGGTGACTCCCAGGCAGACGGATCAGCAGCACGGGGTGAGAGAGACGCACAACATCAGAGGAGCGAGGCGAACAAAAGAACAGGTAAAACGTTTATGTAAGATTAATGCATTCTGATGTGCTCAAATGTGCACCTTTGGCGAATTAGTATCGGAGGAAAGAGGGGAAAAAGACATATGAATATGTGCATATGGATATGAATGAAACAGTGGGGAAAGCGGGCAGAGAAGGAGAGTATGTGAGATGAGTCAGCGTGTGCACGGGTCTGGACAGGCCTCGGGGTTACCCAAAAACAAAGACTGGCTCCGTCACATCCTGGTTCAGACCTGGTTTGATTCTGGGTTAGTCCTGGTTCAGACCTGGTTGGTATCTAGTCCTAGGGTTAGGGTTTTGTATAGCAAAGTTGTAAAGCATTTACACAAAAATCTAAATATACATAAATAAATATAAAAGTAGTTATTTTCTCATTATTGAAACAGATTGATTGGATATTTTGTGCGGCACAAAATTTAGTTAAAAGTGCATCATGCACCTTTCCGGTCCAGAGCCATAGCTTCTATACTGTACTGTACTATACTGTTGCGTTAAATCATTCTACAACAAGCCAAGAAACTTTTTAACCCAACTTAATTTTTTTTTTTTTTTGATTGAATTGAACTCATGATTTTGATCTGATTTGATTTTCTGTTACGAGATAGGGGCAAAACTTTTTTTGAGGTTGTGAGCGATTTAGAATGTTCTCAAGGGTACACACTACACGACTGGACTGAGCGGACTGTGAGTCCACACTTTATTTAGGCCGTCATGTTTCTTGAATTCTCATTTATTAAACAGCGTCATGTGACCCCTGTTTGACAAAACAGTTCAAAGTGACGCAAACTTACTCAGGATTTAGTAAAATTGTACTTTAAAAGTAGCAACAGACGTGTAGAAATTGGACATGTTTCCTGTGGATTTTATCCTAGAAAAACTATAATTTCTATCATTTATTTAAGGCAGAAATCAGCTGCACCAGAGGAAGAAAAAAGAAGAGGTGAAGCATGAGGTGAGTGAATGCATTTGTTCGTTAGCGGTTTGTTTGTCAGTTCCTTGTGTGTGCTGTGGTGTCAGTAAACCGTACGTTGTACCGGAGCACGTCCAAAACTCGGCTTAAATTCAAACATGTTTGAATGACTGTGACTGGACTCTAGTTGTGTCTTTCTGCGGCGCAAACTTTGAGACTTCGAACGTGAGTCCAGGCATAAGTGCGCCACACTACGAGACTGGAGCAGCTGTGATTTAGGGCTGGGCAATACATCGATTTAAAGGATTAATCGACATTGGAGTTCATGTCGATTTGTCTGGAAGAAAATCGATTGGTATTTACCTCTCCCCCCATGTGCGTTCCTCTGGGCTTCTGTAGTTCAGCCACACAACAGAGTGTAAACAACAGAGCAGCGCGCAAAGAAAAGCGTCTTTTCACGAAAGGCAAATTGGATTACATTTGCAATGTCAGACACAGAATTCTGCTTGTCCGGACTGGGACATAATTATGGGACAACTCGCTGAAAAGGCAAGAAAGGATGCCCACTGTCCTGTGCAGACTCAGGGACTAAAGTTTTGAAAAGGGACTATTCACTGCACTACACCTTTATGAGAAAGAAAATCTGCAAAACAAAAAAGTTTTGACAGCTTTATGTAGTTTGCAGCTTCTACAAAAAAATAATTTAAAAAATCGGAAATTGAAAATATAATTTTTGAAGGCAAACTCACCCACCCCTACTGTGACTGTCTTCAACTGGAGATGACAGAGAGGTCAGGTGTGACGGAACACAAGAAAACCATGTTAAAAATTGCGTAAAAAAATGTCTTCAGCTTAAGATGAGATTTTTAGACACTCAAAGACGTTTTACCAACCACACATGCCCTGGAGTTGACTGACAGAAACAGGTCTACTCCAATCTGCACCATCGGGACCAAAGTCATGCGCCATCGAAAACATCTTACTTTGTTATATTGGTCACTGATTGAAATTGAAATAGTTGAGAATAGATAAAACAGAACCTTGTCCAATGTCTTAAAGAAAGTTACCATAAAAAGTGCATTTCCATCACGGGCATTCAACAAAATAAAGTTAAAGGGCTGTTTGGATTAATTAACTGATGTCTTTCTTCATGTATCATTTGATGGTTTCACTCTGAAGACCTTGATGGACTTTAAAGAGTTTTCAGATTTGGCTCCTTAATTTGTAACAGGAGGAAGAAAGTGTCTCAGTTTTGGGCATCATTTGATCATACATTCTCCACTTTTGATCCAGTAGTTATCCTTCAGGAATACTACAACCCCAGACAAACTTTGTTTTACACGACTGCTGGCTTTTAATTTGCAGTGTTAACTCTGCGTCATACAGAGGATTTGTACAGTGGCAGGCGCAGCACTAAGCAGGAACTAGGCCACATGTATTTTGGTTTGGGGAATAGTGGATGGAAGACAAGGCGTGAAATTCTAGCAAAAGGACACTGCTCCATGTTGTTGTGAGGAGTGTCAGCAGGGGATTTAGGACTTTCTCTACCTTACTCTGAGCTCAGATTTCAGCAATGGATTTACAGTACAGCAGTGATAATTTGGTCGACTATATTATTTTTAGCTGTAGTTTTTGTATATAGCCTAAAAACTAATTGAAGGTATGATTAAAGGTTGAATGGAGGATTTCTCGCCGATTTGAAAATCTGCGACTGTTAGTCCTTTTTTTGAAAAAGCGCATGCGCAGGTTCCCCCTCCCTCCCGCCCCGTTTCTCCTGACTGAACGCCTAGCAAACCTCGTGAACGAGCACGCCCAGCAGCGCTGCCCCATGCGCATTTGTTTACAAGACGATTGGTGTCGCTTTCTCACGACAACCTCCGCGAAGAAGATTTAATAATACACTCCACATACAATAAGCTAAAAAAAGAGTCAGATAAACAGTTACCTGTCCAGCAGAAAGTTTGCAGCGGAGGCATCAGCCTGTTTTGTTCTTTCAATGCTCGCCAGCCGTAAACGATTCCCCCAGAATAACACGCGTTTTGTTTCTTTCCTCTGCAGACTTTCGTCTCTTCTGTGAAAGCTCGAAAACAGTCTTTCTCTTTTGTCCCTCAGCCATTTCGGGTATTCTCAGCGGATGAAAGTTTAGACCTACAATGACGGAACTCGCCGCTAACCTCCTGCTACATAAACACACTAGCATATCAACCACGCATGCGCCGACCAGGGAGCGGCGTTTCCCTGGACGAGCCTGCGGGCGTGCACTAGCACCAGAGAATGATTGACACCTGAGCGGACCAGTTATTTGTGCTACCCACGAGGAAATGAGATTCTGATTTGTTGCCCGAAATCCTCCATTCCACCTTTAAATATTAGGGCTGCAATGATCAATCAACTAATTGTGACGATAGAAACTGATAAAGACTAATCGTTAACTGAACTATACAGACTCTAAAACACATGTCAAATTATCTTTTTTGACAAAGACCATGACATTAATAAATCTAAATGTCAAAAATAATAGATTATTGCAACAATAAGAAATATTCTCAAGCTAGAAGCCTTCAGTCACACTATTTCAACCTTTATTTGGCTGATAATGTATTTAAAAAAATTTAAATCTACAGAAATAATCGTTTGACGAGTCACCTAATCGAAAAAATAGTCGACTACTGACATTATTGTCAGTGACAGCCCTACTAAATATCAGCATAATTTTCTGTCAATAAAACAATAAAAAATAACCAAATCCAAAGACTGAAGATTTTGAATCAATTACATTTAGCCCCAAATACACACTCTGGTGGACTGAATTTATTGAATATGATCAATCAATCAAACCTTTTAAACCTTTATGAAGCACTTTTCAATTACACATCCCCCAAACCTCACTATCCCACAACCAAACATCCCATACAGTCACACAAACACATGCTGAAATACATAAGGCTGAGTACAGATGAAGATGAGGTCGAGTACAGATGAACCAGTGGAGGAAGCACCATCAGAGGAGCTGTCTGCCCACACGGGACACAGACACGGGGCCAAGAGGGGCACAGTTGAATCAAAATCAAATCTTATATTACACAACAGGTGAAATGGGGAAAAAAAATGCATGGGATTCTTGTTTTAGTTAAATTCTTCTGTATGTTAAGTGGATGTGTTTACTCATTTAACTAAAATGCAGTTAAGAGAAATATATTTCAAATTCTGCAAAAATCTTTACACATTTTAGCCCAGTTTAGCAATTCTTTTGTTTTTTAAATTTTACTTCCTTACTTCCTTTTACAACTTTGATTGTAAAGGGAGAGATTTTTTTATTTGACAAATAAAAATACATGTGAACGTCTTTATTTTATTGAATCAATGTTTAACGGGTCAAAAAATGTGTTTCTTTTGTGTAAATTATGCTTAACCTTTGTCATCAAACTATAATTTATATTTACAAGAGTATTAATTATCAATACACTGAATAAAGTCAATCATAAAAACCTGTTATACACACTTTAAAATATACATTGTGAACTAAATGCAGACCGCTGTTCTTTTCTTAGAGTTCCCTCATCGTTTAAAATACTATTATTTGCTGTCATTTATCAGGTGTGATTGTTGCCACACTGGTCGCTCCATTTGCACGGTCGGGGCGTTCACTGCGGGAGATACACAAAGCTAAACTTTCTGCGGCCAATGCGGCTGATGACGCAGATAGCAACCAATCAGAGATCACGCTTCAGTCTCGTACCTACGTATTCATTATCTGAAAGAAGGACGAAACAACCACACAGCGGAAAAAATGGATGATAAACTTGTCTGTGTGTCATGTCACGCTGGTGGACGACAGAGACAGGAACAAGAAGGACCTCACCTGGAAGAAGGTTAGCCAGAAATGGGACTGTCTGGTAAAATGCAATGTGTACTGGACGCGCCGTGTGTCTTCTGGTGAATTTTTTATTTTTTTTTCTAGCCACGCGAGGCATCCAAAGCGGCTGTCCTCAAAATGCAGAGGCTAGGAGCAACCGGCGCTAATTTGACGCCATGGTGTGAACGTAGCATAATGCATGTGAAGCTAACAAACATGCTAACAATGCTCTTTCTGCATCTTGGGAAATAAAACGCTTGATAATTTGATGCAGATTGCACACAGCAGTCTCATTTTGACCCTAAGAACTGCTTTTACGATACATCTGTACTGGGGCAACACAGATTTCACTCACCACGTGAAGCAAAATCGGACACAGCACCTTTAATGTAAGCAGCAAACCTCATGTCTTGCTCCAGCACAATTCTCCAAGTGTTCTCCAACAGCATTGACTTCTGAGGATTCTCTTGTTTTAATCTGCGTGCATCTTTTCAAAGCTGACGGCACACGCTGTATCTGAGACTCTTCTTTGTGCTTGTGAATGCTCAGTGAAAGAGTTTCATTTGTTTTCCTCTGCAGTGTCTGACAAACACTTCCCAACAATGCATTGATTCTTTCCAACCTGTACGTCTCGCAAGAACATTTGGAAGCCGCCGACACGTATATGCTTTTGTTTAATCTAAAGTCAATCTTAAATAAAACGGAGTTGCAAACATTGACGGCTTTTGTACTGAAAAATTAAGGTATCGACTGGTGTTTCCAATGACTTCGTACAGGTCCTTTGTTCTCGTGGAGACGCTTCACTTTAATGTGTTCAGTTGTGACAAATCTCCTGTCACTTTTTATGAAGGAAAGTCAAAACAGATGAAAAGTATATTGAAGAGGAATCTAAATTTTAAGTTTCACTTCAACTTTTCTTGTTGTCTAAATGGTGATGTTATTGCTTTGCCTGGAATGTTCCATGGTATGTTTTAAGTGGATCTATCTTGCATTTATAACCCTTCATGATGTTAGGTCACCAGGTTGTGCAAAATTGTGTCATGGAGGCCACAGGAAGCAAAATGAAGAAGACCACAACACAGTTAACTGACATCAGATCTAAATACTATTGATTTAATGTTGTTACAACAAAAGTAAGCAACAATTTACAGTTTTCAGTACATAAATGTTGGTTAATTTGCTTTATTATTCATGGGTTCATGATCAGCTTCCTGTTATATGTAACATTTTGAGGACTTTTTACTCATTTGAAAGATGTAACATGGCTGTGGCAATGGACCTAATTTTTCATAATTCTGAAATCATTCATTTTTACTTTGCTTAACACTATGTCACTGATGATGTCTATTATATATCAGAAATAAAATAAATAAATAAATGGCATCATGGTGGAATCTTATGATTCACTTTTCCTTCCAGTTGCCTCCATTTTATATATTTTAGAATATATTTGCTTACAAACTCTTAAAGTGTCTGCAGTTAAATACCTTGAAAAATGTACATTCTGTGTGTGTTCGCTCAAACCTGACCTGTACCTTGGCCTGCAATCGAGACCACGGCCCAAACCTTTTAGATATTTAAGTTGCAAGAGCGATAAATCACTAGCAATGAAGCTATGAATTCAATAAAATAATGTTTATGCTAAATTTACCGCCACAATCGCATCAAACTTATTGTGATATTTGCATTCTCACTGTAAAGCTGTATTAACCTTGCTCCAACGCTTCTCCATTCCTCTGCACTGTCGTTACGTTTAAGTTAATAGCTATATTTCATCCGCGCTCGCTCATCGGGCACTTATTACAATCACGCCACCCATCTGCTTTTCCACATGAATCCGGATGAAACGCCTGTTGTGTTTGCGAGACATGAAGATGCCGTCGGAGTCGATCATGTGGAAGTTTGTTGGTTAATTGTCCTCTTTGTTCTCCCTCTTCTGTGTGGCTGGAGGCGAGCGGATAAAAGGAGAGGAGGCCATCACGCTGCAGATGTCCTCGGCAGATGTGCTCCCGTGCAAGAAGAAAGCCGCTGTCTGTGTGGATGGGAGAGCTCGGAGATGATCGTTTCATTTGGTGCGCGTTGTTTATTCATTATCGTTTCTCTTCGGGGGCATTCGTGTTTGAACGAGGGGGACGTGGACCGCGGTAGAAGTTGGTTCGTCGGACCTTTGATCGTGAGGGGGCTGCTGGGTGATGGAGTAATGCTTAGGAAGAGAATGCTGCCTTCCTCTGCAGCGTTAAGTGTGCACAGGTAAACAAGGAGCATGCTCTTTTTTTTAATCACTTACGACATGAATAGAAAACAGTTAGTAGCAAGTTTTATAATCATCCAACAACATGTAATTCTGGCGATGATTGAAGGGCTTAAAACAGCACAAGATTCTCGCATAAGTGACGTCAGATATCGGAAAACGTCACTCATCGAAGGATTTCAGTGTTTTTGACGGTCGGAGAGGAGAGGATTTTCTAACCAGGATTCATCAAACTAGCGTGAATGAAGCTAAATGCAACTCCAGGTATGTTTTTGATGACAGGACATTGTTAGAACGTGGTAAAAGCTCAAATAAAAAAGGAACATTTGTATAATATTTGTCCTTTAAAACCTATTTAAATATAATTTTTAAAAGTAACTTCCACTGGTTACGATTCTTGTACACTTAATAACAGAGGTATTGTGAATGTTGTACTGAAGATGTGAAAAATGTGAATAGAGAGTATTCACCTTATTCTGGAAGTTGCCGTATGCGCCGCCGTTTTGTTTCCGTTGTATTACTTTACATGGAGCAGACGAGCTCAACAGAAAATAAGTTCTACATGGACTAAAAAAACGTTTTCAGACTGACCAGGAAATCGGTGCGTTGTTGACTTGTTGTTGCTCGTGTTCATTAAACATTTTACACAAATCACAAATCTTTATGTAACATTTTAGCGGTGAGACTTTTCCCTCGTTCGTCATTAGCTTTAACGGAGTTCTCGTCAAACAGTAGTGCGTTTACAACAAAAGTGCAAAAAACGGCAAAAGTGGGCGGGGCAGAATAAGGTCAAAATTGTTTATAGTAAAACATACTATAAAAATAAAGTTATGTTGCAAGCCTTCAAATAAGACTTTAATTTCTGCACTTTTATTATTTATAATTTTACAGACATTTGACAATTGTCTGATAATTAAACCTCAACTAATAGCTTTAAAGACATGATTTAGCACATTTCTGTTGGACTGACAGAATATTGTATCATATTAATTTGAATTTGAATTTATTTATGGAAAGCCCCTTGAGATGCATCATCTCGTTTTCAAGGGGGACCAAACACATGCAACAGCAACATTATAACAGAAGGACAATAAAACACCTTACAACAAAATACATAACATAGAACACAAAGTCAGACATTACAGGACAATTCTGCTCACACAATCCCCTCAATATCATTGTTAGGATACTCCAAAAATAGACATTTACCTCACTCCAATTTAAGCCATCTGTTTCTTGTAAAGGTTCACGCTTCATTACAGCTGGTTGAATCCAACTGTCACTCACTCAGAGCATGGCTGAGACTGGCCAATAGGAGATGTGGGTGGGGAAAAGGGCTGAATTGGCTTATCATGATGAGGTGATTTTACCAAAATAGCATAAGCTCACAGGAATGATATGCCATTTCATTTTCTATGAACTAATTACCCAACCTCATGATGGAGGCATAACTTACTAGGACAGAAATGTGTTTGACCAATTTTCTAAACACAAATGTAAAATGTTTAATTTTTGATTGAAAATATAGTGTTACTTTTACCATCTCATATCTAAGCTCTATCGTGGACTTCTACGATGCATTGTCGGAAAAGGTAATCTGGTAGACTTTGTTGGTTTGTTGTGAAAGACTTTTAGAAAGAAATATTCCCTTTCTTAAAAAATACCTGTGTCATTGTGGAGACATTTTTTCCCTGAATTTCTGACTTTACGCCGTATTCTTTTTTGTGTCTGGTACAAAGCAATTTCTCCTGCAGATCTGGACCAGCCTGTACCTTAGTGTGCATGTTGGCGCATCCACTGTGGCTTTTATCCTTTCAAATGTAACTAGGAAATGGTTAGTGTGTCGCAAAACCAACACAAAAGGAAACTCAGATTGTTAGACTGTGGTTATTCATTCATTCATTTTCTACCGCTTATTCCCGTTAGGGGTCACAAGGTGACTGGAGCCTATCCCAGTGACTTTGGGCCTTAGGCGGGGTACACCCTGGACAGTGGCCAACTCGTCGCAGGGCTGACACAGAGAGACAGACAAGGACAGACAATCATTCACTCTCACATTCATACACTAGGGACAACTTAGAGTTCTCAATTAACCTACACAGTCATGTCTTTGGACGGTGGGAGGAAGCCGGTGGTTCGGAATTCGAAACTACGATGTTGGGGTGGTCTGGGATTCAAACCCACGATCTCCTTATTGAGAGGCAGAAGCTCTAGCCGCTCTGCCACCGTGCACCCACTGTGGTTATATTAAACTGAAATCTTTCAGTTAAAGAATGTATCTAGAGTAAAGGGCTTAAATGTTAACTTTCATAACTTAAATGTGGAAGAGGTGGCAGTTTTGATCAGTCACATCTGACATACAATGGAATCTAAATGTCAACTTTTTTTAGCATACTGGGTGGCTAAAGATATATCTAGAAGTCTATATAAGTGACTCTCAGGACTGAATCTACAGGGATGCAAAAGGATGCGCTGCAAATACATTTGAAAGTTTTTGTGCCCTCATTTGTTGCGTGTAAAAGAATGGCACTTTATGGAAGAGTATTGTCTTTGCACCCATTTGGAACTGATGCATCCTCAATCAGTTTTGTCTGAAACCAGGCCTGTATTTTAAGCTTAGGACACATATCTGCTCCAGTGACTTTTTTGAGCTTTTAACCATGTTCTAACAACACGATCACACTTAACTTAACAACATGATCACACTTTACAAAGGCTCGAGTAAAAACATGTCCATCTTGTATTAGCGCTATGTAGCCAGTAGATGGCCCCTAAACTCAGTAAGTGCCTGGGCAAACAGTGCTGCAGATGTTCATTTTGTTTATGCCAAAATGTATGTTTAAAGACTAATAGCAATACAAAAAAAATCATATTTGTTCTTTACAAAAGGTCCCTGACAAAACTTTAGCTACACGGATGCAAAAAAAGGTCTCTTTGTGTTTCTTGCACCACTTTTTCAAATATGATTTTATTTTTTTATTTTTTTTTTCCTCTTTTGAAAATATAAGATTTTGTTTGTTTTGTCCTTGGTTACATCAACTTCTGTTCTAATAAATTAAAGTAATTTCCCCAAATACTCTTAAACCCTTTTATCAAAAGTAAACAGGACAAGGAGAGCTGAGTGTGTCTCTGTTTATCCAAAATATAGATATTTAAAAGCATTAACAAAAACAGGTGCTGAATTAGTGAAAAGGGCACTTATTTGGATAAAAAATAGTAGCAAAATGTGTGTTAAAGCCTAAGAATGTAACTTGTTTGCCAAAATAAAAAAAACACTGAAAAACATTCATTAGAGTTCCTATACTTGTGTAATTTCCTCTACTTCTACTGGAGTACACTTGTTGGCTACGTTACCCACCTCTGTCCAGTGATCATTTTATATCCTGTATATCAGTACACCAGCATATTTATCAGTGTCCAGCTTTTTTCATCGAGGGCCGCATTTTGAAACATACACAGGTGTGGGACAATGTATTTATTTACTGAGGAAAGTCCCACTGAGGTTCAGAACCTCTTTTTCACTCCTGGTCCCAGAGAGTGTATGTTATTGTACCTAAACCTCCACAGACATGGAGAGAACATGCAAACTCCACACACCTTCTTGCTGTGAGGTGAGAGTGCTAACGGCTGCAGTCCTGTGCTGCCAGTGTAGTAAATCATTCAAACTGCTGCATTAAAAATATGTCTGATGAGCCAAAAACACACCTTTAGTAAGACTTGAATCATAAATGTTTGGCCTGTATCCCGTCAGAATGTTTATGTTTGGGTTATGATACCAGGATTTTAACACATTTGCAATGAAAAAGTACCATTTATTTTTTACAGCGAGAAGCCTGAGGGCCAACAAAAACATGGCCGCATGGCCTTGAGACGCTTTTCAGAAGTGCTCCCTCTATTGTCAAAAGTTGGAAGTCAGTGTTTTCACGTTCAGCAATTTTTGGAAAGTCAAACCCTATTCTCACCAGCAGCTTATTGTTTATAACACAAACGTTGCCAAAATGACGGTTTTCTGTGGTTCCCTGCCAACGTTGCTCTAAAACGTAATGCCCTCTATTCCCTCTGCATGAAAGGCTAATTGGTGCGTTAAGCATGCCTCCGCCGTAATGTGCTCTGCTCCAGAATAGCACGGACCAGTTGGAAAAAATAAGGTGCCAAAACAAGACGGAGGCCATTCCCCAAGGCTCAGCCACCCCCTCCGCCACCTGTGTCCTGGCTGGCTCTGACAGGTGCCACCGAGCCCACCTGTGCCACCTCGGGGAGATGCTGTGGAGGAGGAGAGGCCCCCGCGGTGCGGCCTGGCTCACCCGCTCCTGTCCCTCCGCTGTCCCACGGAGCAGAGCCGGAGCCAGCTACTTACCATGCGGCAGCGGAGGGGGAGGCGAGAGCGGAGAGAGCGGAGAGGTGCCCGGGCAGAGCTTCAGCGCGCCCGAAAACATTAGCCACGAGCGAGCAGGTAAGATTCAAGTGTCAAGAAAGCAGCAAGTGCTATGGGAGGGGGTAGTGCACTTCAAATGTAGTTATAGAGAATTCACTTTATAATAACTACACTTTTAATAGCCTTGATAAAGCATGAACACATTTTCTTTAAAATGCTTGCTTAATAACTACTTAATTATTGGAAAAAAGCTTACATTTAGAAAAATCTGTTTGAAACTTCATATAGTTTACTTACATCACTGTATGAAAGTAAACATACAAGTTACATGTTTTTCAAAATGCAATGTTTTTTGTGTGGAAAAAAAGGCAAAAATTGGCAATATGTGGGACGTATACATCTGAAAAATGTGTTGAGCCAGGTTTAAATTTCTTGCTTCAGATACAAAAACATTTACAGAGCAGATTTTGGATATTTAAGGTGTGAGAGCAAAAGCACTGTCATTTGATCCAAAAAGTTACGTTTGTTTGTATAATTTCTCGCTGCAGAGCTGCCACTTGTGACCCGTGTCTGACGAGGCACTGGATAAACAGTGACATGTGCCTCTGTGCAGCCAGGTATGAGCCTCTGACTTTACACCCTCACACCCAATTTACACCAAAGAGTCACAGCACGTAAGAGCAGCACACAGGAAACACTTTAATAATAAACCACTAGACAATCTATATATACATTGTATTCTATCCCCTTAGAGGTTTATATTTTCTGATAAAATAAGTGTATCTTTCAAAGCAGATATTTTTGACCAGCTGCATGATTGTTAAACTAGTGCAGTTCATTTTTAAATTCATTTAAATCCTGTGTTAGTTGTAAATCGTTTCATGTGCAGAATTTAATTGAGGCAATTGCTGTTATTTTTAATCTACCAGCCAGCCTCCTGAGTTTAGAATGTTGTCAACCAAACCACTTTAATTTGGCAATGATTTGAAAATCTATCGGAAATACCAAACGCAATTGAAGCCTTAATTGTCTAAAAAAAATTATCATTATCTGCACTGCAAAAAAAGCAAAGCAGAAACACTGATCTAAACGGCTTCTGTGTCTGCTCCTCTCTGCTCCTGTCTGCTCCTGTCTGCTTCTCTCTGCTTCTCTCTGCTCCTCTCTGCTCCTCTCTGCTTCTCTCTGCTCCTGTCTGCTCCTCTCTGCTCCTCTCTGCTTCTCTCTGCTCCTGTCTGCTCCTCTCTGCTCCTCTCTGCTTCTCTCTGCTTCTCTCTGCTCCTGTCTGCTCCTCTCTGCTCCTCTCTGCTTCTCTCTGCTTCTCTCTGCTCCTGTCTGCTCCTCTCTGCTTCTAGCTGCTCCTCTCTGCTTCTCTCTGCTTCTCTCTGCTTCTCTCTGCTCCTGTCTGCTCCTCTCTGCTTCTCTCTGCTCCTGTCTGCTCCTCTCTGCTCCTCTCTGCTCCTCTCTGCTTCTCTCTGCTCCTCTCTGTTTCTCTCTGCTTCTCTCTTCTTCTCTCTGCTCCTGTCTGCTCTCTCTGCTCCTGTCTGCTTCTCTCTGCTTCTCTCTGCTCCTGTCTGCTCCTCTCTGTTTCTCTCTGCTTCTCTCTTCTTCTCTCTGCTCCTGTCTGCTCTCTCTGCTCCTGTCTGCTTCTCTCTGCTCCTCTCTGCTCCTGTATGCTCCTCTCTGCTCCTCTCTGCTTCTCTCTGCTCCTCTCTGTTTCTCTCTGCTTCTCTCTTCTTCTCTCTGCTCCTGTCTGCTCTCTCTGCTCCTGTCTGCTTCTCTCTGCTTCTCTCTGCTCCTGTCTGCTCCTCTCTGCTTCTCTCTGCTCCTCTCTGCTCCTCTCTGCTCCTGTCTGCTCCTCTCTGCTCCTCTCTGCTTCTCTCTGCTCCTCTCTGCTTCTCTCTGCTCCTCTCTGCTTCTCTCTGCTCCTGTCTGCTTCTCTCTGCTCCTGTCTGCTTCTCTCTGCTTCTCTCTGCTCCTCTCTGCTCCTGTCTGCTCCTCTCTGCTCCTCTCTGCTTCTCTCTGCTCCTCTCTGCTTCTCTCTGCTTCTCTCTGCTCCTCTCTGCTTCTCTCTGCTCCTGTCTGCTTCTCTCTGCTCCTGTCTGCTTCTCTCTGCTTCTCTCTGCTCCTGTCTGCTCCTCTCTGCTTCTCTCTGCTTCTCTCTGCTTCTCTCTGCTCCTGTCTGCTCCTCTCTGCTTCTCTCTGCTCCTGTCTGCTCCTCTCTGTTTCTCTCTGCTTCTCTCTTCTTCTCTCTGCTCCTGTCTGCTCCTCTCTGCTCCTCTCTGCTTCTCTCTGCTCCTCTCTGCTTCTCTCTGCTTCTCTCTGCTTCTCTCTGCTCCTCTCTGCTTCTCTCTGCTTCTCTCTGCTCCTGTCTGCTCCTCTCTGCTTCTCTCTGCTCCTCTCTGTTTCTCCCTGCTCCTCTCTGCTTCTCTCTTCTTCTCTCTGCTCCTGTCTGCTCCTCTCTGCTTCTCTCTGCTTCTCTCTGCTCCTGTCTGCTTCTCTCTGCTTCTCTCTGCTCCTGTCTGCTCCTGTCTGCTCCTCTCTGCTCCTCTCTGCTCCTCTCTGCTCCTCTCTGCTTCTCTCTGCTCCTCTCTGCTTCCCTCTGCTTTTCTCTGCTCCTCTCTGCTCCTCTCTGCTCCTGTCTGCTCCTCTCTGCTCCTCTCTGCTTTTCTCTGCTCCTCTCTGCTCCTGTCTGCTCCTGTCTGCTCCTCTCTGCTTCTCTCTGCTCCTCTCTGCTTCTCTCTGCTCCTCTCTGCTTCTCTCTGCTTCTCTCTGCTCCTCTCTGCTCCTCTCTGCTCCTGTCTGCTTCTCTCTGCTCCTGTCTGCTCTCTCTGCTCCTGTCTGCTCTCTCTGCTTCTCTCTGCTCCTCTCTGCTTTTCTCTGCTCCTCTCTGCTTCTCTCTGCTTCTCTCTGCTCCTCTCTGCTTTTCTCTGCTTCTCTCTGCTCCTGTCTGCTTCTCTCTGCTCCTCTCTGCTCTCTCTGCTCCTGTCTGCTCTCTCTGCTTCTCTCTGCTCCTCTCTGCTTTTCTCTGCTCCTCTCTGCTTCTCTCTGCTCCTCTCTGCTCCTCTCTGCTTCTCTCTGCTCCTGTCTGCTCTCTGCTCACTCCGTTTTTAAGGCAGTCACAGTTGTGGGATGCAGGCTATGTGCCTCCTTTTGTTCATTTTTCAAGGCAGATATTGACACGTCTTTAAGACCATGTTTGTTGCCGCTGATCGATCTTGATTGTTAGCCGTGCAGCATGAACGTATTAATTATTAAAACTCGCTTGGATTAAGAACATAGCAGGTAGTTTCTCTGTGATATCTGGGCTGTGTCACATGCAACTACAGTATGTGTCGAAAGTTTCAATCTTCTCTGATATTAATTTTTGTCCCAAGTTTCCCCTCACCAGCGCTAAGATAAGAGAGGAACGGCACAGCTTTCCACAGCTGTTCACTGCGTGCTTAACGTCACAAACCCTAAAGATGTTTTTCCATTATTTCATCAACCCATTATTGCCTATATCCATTCACATTCATTTTAATAATTCCATCAAACTCAAAATTTTCCTGCAGCACCCTGAACTCACACCACACCCCCTTTCAGAAAGCCTAGTGTAGCTGCTACTTTAAAAAGACCTATTGATTTTATCTTCTAAATAGTTCTAATTAACGATACCCGTGGATCATTATGTTATTTTTAACATTTTAAATTGTAAAATTGATATGAAATGGTGTAATTAAAAACAGGCCCCTTTATGTTATGTTGCCCTGTTGAGAACTGCATTTCACTAAAAGGAGCAGAGGAAATGTTTTCATTTGTACCAAAATGGCTAGACAACGCTGCCGAATCCTACGTGTTTCACCGGTTAAAATAAAATTGCAGAACAAAGTAAGTAAAGAACAGTGGACGTGGAGCATGGAGGAATCTGGGAGCTTTGAAACCTGGACTAGCGGAGCAATAGTGTTTGTCCGCAGGAGAATAGGGATTACTTAAATATGCACAAATCACTCTGAATACAACTTCAAGTGGTTTAAACATAAGGAGGGACAAATATATTATGGTTAAAAGTTTCTACATATGGTGCGCGGTGGCAGAGCAGCTAGAGCTTCTGCCTCCCAATAAGGAGATCGTGGGTTCGAACCCGGACCAACATCACACGATCTCTCTGGGTGGAGTCTGCATGTTCTCCCCGTGTTACCGTGGGTTCTCTCCGGGTTCTCCAGCTTCCTCCCACCGTCCAAAGACATGACTGTGTAGGTTAATTGACAACTCTAAATTGTCCCTAGTGTATGAATGTGAGAGTGAATGGTTGTCTGTCAATGTCTCTGTCTCTCTGTGTTAGCCCTGTGATGAGTTGGCCACTGTCCCGCCTAAGGCCCAAAGTCACTGGGATAGGCTCCAGTCACCCACGACCCCTAACGGGAATAAGCGGTAGAAAATGAATGAATGAATGAGTTTCAAAACATTGATTTTGCATAATAGATCTCCTTGAAGAACGTAATGTTTATGTCTCTACAGAAGAAAACAGCATTTGCATTAAATTTGACATTGCTCCCTCATCAAAAACGTGCCTGTCATTGTATTTAGATTCATTCACGCTGGTTTCATTCATCCTATTTACGAGCATGAGCCTCAGAAAACACTCTTGTTCAAATTTCCTGGTAGATATTGGGAAGTCCATGAATCATCGACATTGTGAGCATTTCTGCCGTCGTGAATTGTTCATTACAACTCTGTGTCTGGCAAGCTAGCTTTTGTTTTTCTCCCATAAAACAGTCTGCACATACCAATCCTGTGAATGCCTGAAAGCAATGTGTGGTTTTCAAAACATACATTGAGGTTCTAAAACATGAGCCCAATCAGACTTTATTTGTATAGCACCTCACAACAGTAACAACTTAACCACAGATGCCAAGGCAGAGGTACGTAAGAGCATGTTTAAAGGTTAATAACAATACAAATAATGCATAATGTGTATCCTTTATGTACAGCATATAATTATACCCATTAAGCTTGCATAGAAATGACCAGATCTGTAAAAGTGAATGTCTGTTTAGTTTGTCTGGGTCACAGTGACACGTCTGGCAGCAGTTTCCTTCTTCATGTTCAGTCCTAAAGGTCAGACCACACACTTGAGCAGAGCGTGGCTAATTGATGTGAGGTTCAGACTGAGTGCATCACAAGTCAATAAAGATGAAGTGTACAGGGAAAACAGCAGGGGGAGGGTCCTAAGTAATTGATCTGACATACTGGAGTGGAAATATTCACAGTGTCATATCCATGTGGCATTGCTGATATGACGGAATTAAAAGTAGTATGGCCGGAAGTGAGCTAAGCTTCAACAGGAGGATGGTTGGTTCAAACCTCACCGCTGTATCCTTGTGTAAGATCACCTATACAAGGATTTAGGAAAGTAAAACATAAACAATACATTTTAGGACTATCTAAAGTACAACAGAAATATTCAAACTGAATTAGAATCACTGTATAGGGGGCAGGACTGTAAATTGTCAAAACTAGTTTGAGGGAGGAATGCCCAGCATCACCTGTGCGCAAACAATTTTTTCATTGTGGTATCAAAATTGGTCTCAAGGACAGAGCCTTTTCTTTGGTAATGAAATTGAGTTTGAAATGTTAGTATCGTGACAACACATTCACTCCATACTCAGTGGGTTGGTGTAATCCCTCGTTCGTCCAGCAGTGATGGATCATAGACAAGTTTTGAGAGTAGTTATCTGGACACTGTTGCTTCCATCTGAATCTTATTTTCAATCTGCGGCTACTACTCTGCTTGTTGCTTCTGTTAGACCTTTACTCAGTGGTGATACGCTACAGTCACAGCTGCCCAGGGGCAGGCATGTCTGTACGACTGTCTGTCAAGTCTCAAGAGCAACTCAAGATGTCATTGAGGAAACAAAGCCGTTCTGTTCTTAAGTGCTCTCAGGGGCTTTCATTACGTCCGTCCAGCTGACAGGTTTTATCGCACGGCCACTGTATGTCATCTTTATGTGCAAGTCAAGATGCTGCCAAGGCGTCCTGTTAGAGATCTTCAGGCACAAGTGCAAAAGTTTTCATTTTCACGCTGACTCTGCTCTGCATGAATAGGATCTAGTGGTTTGTAGCCGTTGTTTTGTTTCCCACACCCTGGTGACTGCCGTCATATTCAACAAATGAGTCTCATAGTTATTTTTGTTCAACTTTATTGTCCCTTTGAGCTGTCTAATGCATGTCCCATATGTCCATTAATCAATGTTGTATACAATCCAATTAACTTCTAAATAAAAAGGCAATTATTTTTGCATCATCAAAATGCAATATTTGTCTTTTTCTTTTCAGTTCAGAGCCAAATAATATACCATGTTTTAATAATTGAAATGTGATCTCTGGAGCGGAGTTTTGACACAAACACTGTGCTCTGCTCTAAAGTGGTTTGTAAGGCAAGACCATCAACCTGGCTACGAACTTCAGAGCGGGCTACAAACACTGTATTTGTATGACAGCCTGAAGAACAACATAGGAAGCCATCTGTACAGGTCATTCTGGCTGAGACTTTAGCCAAGTATGTTACCATAACACTGGGATGTACGATGGGAAAGCAGACCTGTGTAAGTGTAACAGCAGTCAGGATCCAAACAAAAAAGTAAGAGAGGCATTTCTTGAGCAATTTGGCATCATTTTGATTTCTCATATGCTCTGTTGTGTGGAGTGAAATTCTCACAACCACAAACCATGTGAACAAGTTGCTTCAGTCCAGTTTAAGGCAACTTGACATTGCTGTTAGGCTCAAAAGGCCAAAATCTCCCTAGCCACATACAGAACCTCTGGATTTGTGGAAACTATTTCAACTGTTAAAACAATGTGGGAAGATTGAATATTGTGCCAGAGCTGAGGGAAGGCTAAGGAACACAAAAAAAGGAATTTGCTTATGAACATGCTGATGAGCCCTTGACTGACGCTTTCAAAAGGCTTAAGGTTAGCATTGCTGTTATGGATTCAACTTTGATGTCAACTGAAGAGAGATCTGGCTGCTTGACACTAGTCAAAGTAAAGACAAATTTGGATTCCAGCTTGATTTCAGGAAGCTACAGGAAATGTCCATATATGACTTGACAAAACAATGCAGTGACATTCACACTAACTGAAAAAGGAACATCTGACATCGACGGCCTAGAAATGATGCAAGAAATCATGAACCTGCCTCAACTGTCAAATACACAGACAACTGTCTTGGAGATGCTTTTTTTCTTCATAACAAACAGCTTCAAGAGGTCTTTCCCAATCTCAAGATTGCACTCCATATTGCATTCTCTTCCAGTTACAGATGCCTCTGCTGAGCAAAGTTTTGCAAAACTTAAGCTCATTAAAACAAATGATGTCAACAATTGGAGAAGAACTTTCCAGTGGCCATGCTGTGATGCAGCATCAATGATGGGCACAGAAGTTCTCATATGATGACATGATAAACAACTTTGCAGAAAATGTAGACATGCACATTTGTAGGAGCAGTAACTCTTTCCTGTTTATGAGATAGGTTTGCTAATCGGATCTTGGCAGAAGAAAGAAAAAAATATTATTTTCTGCAGAACAAGAAGCAACTAGAAGACTATTTTAGTCAGCCAGAATTAAATACATTTTAATATTTTCCTTAAAACAAAATGAAATTAAATGTTTTGAAACCATCCAACTAACGCTGCTTAAATACATGAGTATGTTTACTTTTAACTGTGTTCACCAAATGAACTCAAAGAGTATTTTACCCCTCTCTGTGTTCTTGTGTATTAGTATGTTGCTGGGGAAGTTATTGGAGTGACCTCTGTAGTGTGACAACAGCAGTCTGAGGCAATCTAAACAGGCCCCAGCAGGAGTCCTCACAAACCGAAAACACATTCAAGATGAAGGCAGCAGCTCAGAACAAAGCCCCTGGTGTGCACTTGGTTAAAGGGCCATTTGTGTGGATACTGGTTCCACTGGGCTGGGCAGGAACAGCCTATGTGAGTAATTGGAATTGGTGTTGCATGGTTAGGATAGATAAAGAATTGCCAACATGTTCATTTTCACTACAACAAAATGAAACTACTGCATGTGAGTCAGTGCTGGGTCCTGGTTTGATTGCTGTTCAGGCCTGCTGTAGACTTTAATCTGGTTCTAGTCCAGGTTAAGTTCCAGATATTATTCCCATTTTTGTCAAGTTGAGGCGCAAAGAAGACTCTCGTTTATATTAATCGCATTTTAAGACAAGGGTTAGAATGCACTTTTTCAGATTAACTTGTAGTTTATCTGTGTGTTTATCTGTCAAATGGGCTCACTCACTTTTCTCACTCCCAAATCTCAAACTAACTCACTCTACGCCTTCTCTCTTTTATGCTGTTGTCCACATATTTGTTATTCCAATAAAATAATTAGCCATCTAAAAGTCTGGTAAACTAAGACTCCATAAGATTAAAGCTGGGGTACCTGACTTTTTTCTGAGTAAATGACCAAGTTTTGTGTTTTCCATCTAAGAGTATCTTGTATAAGCAGCACTTTGTGACGAAAATTGTATCTCTGCGGGCTGTCTCCATCTAATTTGTCTCGAAGTAAGAGCTTAAAAGCAGCGCTCTGATTGGCTGTGCTTGGGTGGTCCTCCCCACTTTCACTTTGTCGTCTGAAAAAAGCTGTTTTAAAGCTGTGCACAGGACCAAAAATGAATGCAAGTGAATTTTAACAATGTACCGAATGGTTTGTGAGAATGAGGGAGGAGTTAGATGGATTTGAAAACCTACTTCCGGCTCTGCATGAGTGAAAATCAGGTACCCCAGCTCGAATTAACTAAATGACTACAGGCGTACAATAATACTTCATAGTAATTGCAGAGAAAGCAGACGGCATGACTAAAGTGACCTTGCACTGTCCCTGGTTAACACAATATCCAATACCTCATGTACTGTTCATTTCTGATCCATACTGTGTGGGCTGGAGTTTCAATACAGTGAGGCTAAATATAGCTCCAAGGCATAATTAGACCAAAGTCGATAGCCATATTTTCATGAGGTATATTGAAGTTTCTTTTAAAGCTAACTAGATTGTAACAGGAAACGTGAGGGTCGCCTTCTGTCCCCGATGCATGCGCTGAAGGTTAAGGTAAGGCGGCATGACTTTTACTTGTAGTTTTTCCTCGCCGCGAAGGAGGGTCAAAGGACAGGGGCATTCTGGGACAGTTATCTGAACTGCTTTTACCTGTGGCCCATCGAGGCAACTGTTGTTGTGATTTTGGGCATTATAAAAATAAATTGATTTGATTTGATTTGACTTCTTTTGTTCTTTGATCCGTAGAGCAATTTCAGATTTGTGTGTGCACTAAATTAGACGAAACCCAAGACTCTATTCACATATATACATCGCGTTTCTAATGTAGCATGTCCTATGATTTTATTGAAGTTTGTGTGCTTACTGTGGCTTCAAGTCCAGTCTCGGTTTTTTATTCAGTTTTTTTGTTCTCTTCAAAAGAAAAGGTCTTTCAATAGACTTTCAATAATTCAATGCAATCATTTATTTAACATATACAAGACAGACTTTTTAATCAGAGCAACACACACACAAAAGTTTCAAGTCCAAAGTCTGCCTCAAACCACATGTTTTTACTTACACAGGATTAGCTGCAGAGCCTCTTGATTAAAAAATAAAATCTAACCCAAGACAAGAATGGCACTGACAATTAGACATGACTCACTTTCCATTAAAACTTGATGAATTGCCCATCCCTTGTTGTTAGCCATCACTATGTCATAGCATTGAACAAGCCACGACGGGTGGTAACAAACTTGAGCTACATTCTTACATCTTAAATCTGCCATTTGCCAAAAGATTTAAAACAAGAACAGCATGAAGCTTGGGTTTGATGTCTGGATCAGGTCTCATAGATTCTCCTAATTTTGTTAGATTTTCTCTGTTCCCATTTCTACAAAAATGTAAATGACAGAACATTATCTACTTTATGACATACTTTTTCTCTGTGGGAATTTCCTTATCTAATAATGGTCGAAGAAAAATCAAATAAACAGATAATTATTTTTAACAATATGTGAGGAAAATGATCTTTTTTTTTATTTGCTAGTGATGTATAAAAAGGTTTAAATGCCTCTCTTTAACACGTAACCTCATTTGCAAAGGCTTTATGACATTTAATGACCTCAAATTTAATTGTCTCACATACTTGCACTTACTGTAACGGGTATTGACTTGTTTTAATTGATGTCCACTGTTAAAGTGCTTATAAAGCAGGTAAATTGTCTGGTAAAGTAAGAGGCCAGGTATAGTGTGCTGTAAAAAATGTGTGGGCGTTTGTGTTTGGCTGAAATATTGGGGTGATAGATGGTCATGGCAGTGCAGCCTCCTCATAACCTATGACAACCAACCGGCTCGATCAATAACCAGCGTCATTTCGTCGTTTCAGCTTCGTCTTTATTGGTGCCATTTTGAGTTCTTTGTGCCATTTTGAGTACTTTCCACTGTTCTAAAGAATATTTTTCTTTCACTTTGTTAAAAAACAAAACAATTAAACCATTTTAAGAATGTTCATAACTCTCATAAAGCTGGGTGTCCTCCCCCAGGAAATCTTGAATGACACACATTATAACTGTGTGGCCAAATGAACAACTGTATCAGTAGAGCAAACAATACAAATACTCACAAGATAGACACATGTGGATACAGCCCCAAATGAGTAATTTTAAAATAAAGTTCTTATAAAGCCTGTAGTTTATCCAGGTTCATAATAGGATGATATGGTAAACTGCCTGTGCCAAAAGTCTCTGTACAAAGTTTGGCCTTGCAGCTCTCTATTGACAGTGGACTGTGGTCTGTGACACAAATCCTCCTACCTTGTCTCTGCCGTGTCTGTGCTCACCGCAGCTGGCTGCTTCGCAAAGCTGTCTGTGGAGGCGTTTCAGCCTGACGATGCTCAAAGACTCGCTGCACGGAGCCAGTGGCTGCAGCGCACAGTGTGTTATAAGATAAATCCATAGTTTTTAGCTGATCATCCATGGTAGGCCTTACATTGGGGGGTACAAACTTTGATTCAGTTCAAAACTCCCTCACCTCCTTCAGCATTTCAGACTGTTGGAGAGCCCAGGCATTCAGAGCAGGGTGAAAATGTGGACTGAATTTAATTAAAAACTGGAGTTTTCTCACTGAATACACAAAGTTGATTTTGTACCGGATCAGAAGTACATCTTAACGAGTGAGTCAAAGTCCAGTGTTAAACTTTTACTGAATATGGAAGTCTCTGAGTGACTGTCTGATTATACATATCTATATATCTATATCTATACATAATCAACAGTGTGTCTGTAGTCTGTAAGGCAGGTGCTTCTCATACACCGTCTGTATGACCCTTGCTATGAAAAGACTGAGGATGTATTAAGACATAATGCACGTGAGTTTTCTTTGTTCTTGCATTTGAGCCAACTATATATGCATTTTGGGAATGCTTTGGTCATTCATCTATATTTTGGAGACATTGGGAAAGCCCTGAATAAATAAAAGAAGAAATACAAATTCAGATTAAGCGGTGAGTCAAAAATCTAGTCAGCATTTCATGAACTTCCCTTCCATAACATATAGTGCACAAAACTTTTAATATGACTTCCTTGCAGCACTGCTTACTCACCTGCCCACTGGTGTTTGGCCATAACAGATCATCACGTTATTGGTTTTGGCCCAGCCTTGGTCACTGCGGGCAGGTGTAGATCAATATATGTAAGGTATGAGCTAAAGAAGCAGAAAATGAGGATTGGAGCAGAGTAATGATAGCATATACGGAGCACAGAAGTGGATTGGTATGAATCATAAGTCCTCTCATCACACTCGGACTCCCAAGGTCTGAGAGATCAATACCACAATGCATCTGCTGTCTCATCTAATGTCTGGGCTTTTTGTGTGTGTGAACTATTCAACTCCATCTTCAACTCCATTATGTAAAGTTTGAAATTACCGCTAAAGACTTAAACAGATGAAAGCTTGAATACTTTATTTAAAATTTTGCAATTTAAGTAGTGTAAGTAGTTTAAGGAATGCTGAGATTAATCAAGAGCCTAATCTATCTCTTGATAAAATTTGGTGCAGAAAGCCTGTTAGTAGAGATTAAAACAAGGATATTCCACAGAAAACACGTTAATAAAAGACAATGTAATCATCATATCATTGCAAATAAACGTTTATAATGCAACACAGAATTAGGTTTGGCCCGCAGCATGCTAATATGTTTAATTTTAGCCTGCGGAGGAAAAAAGTGACTAATTTTGGCCCACCAAGGAAAAAAATTTGTGTACGACAATTCAGCACTTACATTTCACAACATAATATATAGCAATATGTTACCTGCTAAGACTTTGCCATGGGGCTGCAACTAATGATTATTCTGGTAATGGATTAGTTTATTCACAGACAAAAGGGTCATTTTGTGTGATTCCTGCTCTGTCTGAGTCGTAAAACCTCTTCTCTCGGCTCATGGAATGTTGTGGGGTCTGTGTATGGACCAGATAACGACTATTTGATTACTTAATTAGTTAACAACTATTTCTTTTATCAATTAGTAGTGATTAACTTGTTATAGCCCTTCTTTGTGATAAATGTTCCGCAGTACAGCATTACTCGTATCTATCTAACATTTATACCATTACAGATGTTTTTATTGCTTAAAAATACCTTGAAAATTGTGCATTCTCACTGCAGAGTGAGAAATTATGAAAATGTACCTAGAATTCCTACTGAAAGTGTACACAAACTGTGAGTGTGAAAGTGTCTGAAAACCCATACCTGCAAAGCTCAGAGTATTGGGACTGGATTGCATATTTTTAAGTTAAGTTTTCTTTATTTTGACCACAAACTTAAAGGGGATGTACTTACTGTACTTGTAGGCTTTTTACAAATATATTACTTCAAGATTACATGCTATGCCATATATATGTAAAAGCCAGTAGGACCCACTTTCAGCCACAGCCGCTGTGTGAACGTGAGCAATGGGGGACTGGGTGTTTCCTCTCACTAAATATGGACTGGGGGATCATTAGTGCCAGTTCAAATATTGTGTGAAAAATAATACGTTTATTGTGCACAGTGGTGACAACTGCTTAAAAATGTGCCAGAAATACAGCAGATCTGGTTGTTAGTGGATATGCCCTGGTAAATTTTGTTTGGAAAACTTGCACCATATTGACTGTTCACGGCTGACTTGAGGCTTGGCTTCACGGGCTCCTGTAAGGCTCCTATTGGGACTCTGACAGGTGCGTGTGCATGTGTGTGCCTACTTCACAGAGAGAAGCACAGAATAGAAACTGTAAATGGGAGGAAATTACACCAGCTGGAATGATTTCACCATGAATTCAAAGCAATCCAAATATGAAATAAACATTTAATTTGTGGTTAACTCCTTCAGCCACGCAACAAAATGTTATATGTTTAGTGATCAGGAAGCAACTGTGTTCAAAGCCTGATTTTTAGCCAATAATTAAAGGAAAAATATTATGCATTTTTCATATTGTTATTAACCTTTAAACATGCTCTTGAGTACCTTAAATTTGTCATCTCATGTTTTGAAACAAACAAACAAACAAAAAATGTATTCTGCACTAAATTAATGTTTCTCTTTCTGCCATGACACAGTAAATGGCGCCTAGTGCTAAACGCAATTTAGTTGTTATCACTTTAAGAGAATGTAATGTGTGACAAGTTATGATCAGGCTAGTAGTAGCAGTGATCGTGTTAAGACGGCAAAAATGCTCAGAGCGAGTCTAGCGATAATTAAGGACTTAGAACAGCAAAAGATTGTAAGATAAGTGAGATATAAAATTGGAAAAAAAAGTCAGCGATCGAGGAAGTTCAGCAGGAAGTATTTTTGACGATCTAAGGGAGAGGATTTTCAAACATTCCTCAAAATGGTGTGAATGAAGCTTAATGCAACTCCAGGTTTGTTTTTGATGGCGAAACATTGTTAGAACAGGGTTAGAACACTGTAGTGGAATATGTCCTTTACATAAAAGCATTGATGAGCAGGTTATATAGCTGAGTTATGATCCACTTCTGTGCAGAGAAATGTATTTTTGATGAATAATAACATTAGCAAAGGAGTGAAAGGTTTTATTTGGGTTTATTTACTGGTTAAAATGTTAGGCAGTAAACTTTGAGTATAAGTCTTAATGATTATTTGTATTGACCAGATTGAAACTTTCTTCTAATGGAATTTAGTTGATGTAAACAAGGAGTGAAATACCATGTACCCAAACATTATTTTTTTGGTGATATAATGATGCTGAAATATCTGCTCCAAAATATGAAGAACTCTGTGGAATCTTAAATAGAACATGCTGTAACTTTGTCTGCTAACAACATTTGCTACCAGACATTGCAAACTTTGTGGCACCTGTCTTGACTCTGGTTGCCACCAGATCTACTGCTTTCAAAACAAGTAGCATTGTTCTCCCCTCCTCGTTATGTTGTGAGGATGTGCATACATGACACCTTTCTTTTTAGGACTCATGGAAGTAACTGGGAATTAAGATGGCAGTGTTTTCTCCCATTGTTTTGTGTTGTAATCTACAGTATTGTTGGGGTCGACTCGATGAGTTCTACTTTTTAAATTGTGAAATGCATGTTTGTGTGAACTGCTCTGGGGAGTGTTATCTGAATCTGAACTTACCAACAAATGGGGCAAGTTTTTTTTCAGCCTGACCTATTGGCCTGAGTCTCACAAGACATTAAGCAAAATTTCAGAGATTTGTTCCGATGTTTTGGATTATTGGGGCCCCCATTCAGCCACCAAAACATTTTTACCAACGTCAGCTCCGTCAATATGAACAAACCTCATTTCATGCCCAGAACATCTACAATCCATGCGCTGAGTTTGTAAGTCTCTGATTGCTCCTTGTTGCTCGTTATTGCCGACAATGTTTGTGTGTCAGACTAACTTAACTACTAAGTACTACTAAGACTAACATTATTTTATTTTCAAATACTTTATTTTCCCTTCACTGGAAATGGATTGTTTATTTTATATCATTTGAACTGAAGCCTTTTTAACAAGACGCATAGTTGGGCTGAACAATTTTGGCAAATGGATTGGGTTTTTCTGTGAGTCGTCACACATTGGAAAAAAGTGCTTTTGACACTCAGAGGGGAGAGGATTACCAGGATTAATCAATTCAGCGTGAATGAAGCTAAACGCAACTATAGGTATGTTTTTGATGATGGAACATTGTTAGAACATGGTTTATTTAGTATAATGTTTGTCCTTTAAGCATAACCAGGAACATTAACTGTTCAAATGATAAAAACTCCAAGAATCCAATGTATTTCAGAATGTATTTGTAGAGGTCTTAAGTTAACTACAGGGTTAACACATTAAATAGAATGGATATTTTGCTGTTTGCAGCAAAGGACTTGAATAACTGCACACTAATTATGAACATTCAAATTGCAATTTCAATACTGTTGCAATATGTCTTGCAGCCCGAATGCACATCACGTTTCGCTTTTCCCTTTGGTCAACAGAACTCTAGAATCTTGCATGACATGGCAGCTAACCTTTTAAGTAATCAGGTTGAGAAAATTGTTAGTCTGTAATTTCAGTTTTAGAAGCATGACTTGGCACGCGGTCAACTCCACTTCGAACTCAAGCTGCTAATGAATATGCGTTTGTCCCTTGTTCCGACCAGCCACCTGGCGCTAACTGTCTCACTCTATCTGTTTGGCACCAGTTCTTGTTTCAGTCTTACCTATCTGTCTGTTCTTTCGCTTGGTCTTGGATTCATCAAAGCATGTGCCGTAACCCGTCGGCAACAGCCTTTGTTTACGCTGCAGATGAATGGGACAGATCGTCACTCAACTCCTGCCTAAATAGTCGCCCAAACCCCCCGACAGGTGGCGGCTACGTCGTGACTGGCTGTGTGTACATTTCAAAGATCGGGTGGCAGGTGGCAGCCTTGTATTTGTTGTTTTTTTCCAGTGTCCCTCTTGACTTCCCTGCCTTTCTTCTCCGTTTTTTCTTTTTCTCGTCTAAAGCGTGAAAATTTAATATAACAGAAGCGTTCTATAAATTCAGCTAAATGTGATGCAAGTTGGCATACGTCCAGTCTTTTGAATCCAGGCTAGTTTATGGGAAGCGCCATATGTAGCGGCAAGATATGGGGTATTATATGTTCCTTGCGAAATGTAATTCTAAAAACGTCCATGTTCAAAGACAATGTGTTTTGTGAAATGAGTGGCATGGTTCAGGGAGGGAGAAACAGCGAAGACGTTAAGCGAAGGTGAAGTATTGTTCGGTAAAAGAGTGGCCCCTTAGATGAATAAAGCAACGGCAGCTATCGTTTTTGAGACCTTGCGAAATGGAATCAATGTGTTAAAGCAAGGTGATCATGTTTTTTGTACATAACTACATGAAAGCAAACCTATGGATCTGTGCTATGCAATCTAGCATTACATACATTCTCTTAGATTACAGATGTGATGATAGTTTTGGTTAAAATCTACCATAGACATTAGTATAATGTGTTTAGTCTGCATCAGCGCCTCAGATGATACATGGAGGGGTCCTCTGCAGTTTGAGTTTATTTTATTTTTTATCTTTTCCTCCTTCAGTTTAACTATTATTTAGAACTATCTTATCTATGATTTAGTCTCATTTTAGACCGTATTTAGCCACAATTTAGGCCAGATACAATCCAGGTGATGGAGGAAGCTACATTTTATTATTTAGGCTGTATGCAACGAAAGATTTCTGATTTTAGTTGTGGCTCAAAATCGTTGATAGGCCTCACAGTGAAACAGGGACAAAGATTAAACTTAGAAACGCCGTATGATCAAAGACGAGCTGCGATTAACTTCAAACCTGGCTGATATTTTGGAATCTTAGCCGCAAAAGTGAGCCCTCCCTCCGGTATGTCTCCAATCAATCTCTGTCAAACATGTAAACAGAAGTGCAGCAGAAGAGCTCCTCTATGAACGGTATCTCATCTCCTTGTTTCACATTTGTTTAACTTTTACAAATGAAAAACACAGCTAACACGTTGCACTAGCCTATGCTAACTGGTACAACTCCAGTGACTTCATCAGACTGGGCCTAGAGCCTGATTTCGTTGGCCGTAGCTTTGATTGATTGTGTGAACCATAACACACTGTCTGCTGTCTTACGATTTAAAAGTAGCGTGATGTGGTGTGACATTATTTATTTTTTATTAAATTTGATCATGGGAAATAAGAAGAAAAGATGAAACGGTACAAAATAGAAGAAAAATTTAAATGGATGTGGATAGCACAAGAAGGCATCTGGTTTGATGACAATGTTTTTCACTGGGACCACTCTCCAAAACACCAATTAATCTTTAGTTCCTACTTATCGCTTATACTGTATTCAGGGAATTGTTGTGACAAACTATGGGGTTGCCACTGTCAACTCTTAAAACACCTCTTGTCCAATCTGATTGCCTCGCTAGAGCGTACTATAAAAGCCTTTTATTGTAAGAGCTACTTAAAAACAATGGGACAAACATAGCTTGGATCCAGCCGCTTGTGGATCTAATGAAAACAACAGCTTCAAATTCAATTGAGAGACTATTGAAATTACGTCAACCACGTCGAGAGTTCTATTAAGGACCGCAAGGGACATTCAACTGAAAGAACCATTCAGAGATGAGTACTTTCCAAGAAAACCTTTTTGTCCTCTGGTGCAATGTTTATAGATAATTTTGGTCCAGCAGTGATTTGAGGTCACTGGAATAAACCTCGTGCTAAGTGTTTGGACAAAATAGCAGTTTATACATAAGGAAAGCTTGTGCATATGTGAACAGATGTGGTGCTTTAATCTCCTCGTACAAACAGTGGTCAGAGACTGCACCTGCCACAGTAACAGCTTGCTCAATAACGGCAAACACAGTGGACGATCAAAGACTCTGCAAATGTCCTATACTGGTCTTAGAACATAAAAGGTCCAAGCTCAGCACTTTATCGCATTTTAAATTACACCGACAAGGATTCAAACAGCCTTTGCTCTTTTGTTCTATTCTTTTCAGCAAGTTGCAAATGTGTTTCAACTAAAACAATGTGTGTGGTGAGTAGCATTGGACGGGCAAAAAGTAAAATGAAACAACAACGCAACTCAGAGATGGCTGTGAAACAATATAAGGTGATTTTACAATCAGGAGGAAGCATATTCCATTAGAAGTTATAATTTATTTGTTTTAGTTGTCTATTAAAAACAGTTTGTTGAAGCTCATAAATTAACTGTCTTATAGAGTGTGGAAGCGTGCGTGCGTTTGTGTGTGTGTGACTCTGTGTGGATGGGTTGTTTGGGTGTGTGGGTCGGCGGTGAGGGCATTGGTGGAATGTGGGTCTGTGGCAATGTTTTTAATACACTGTAAAGCACTTTGTGTTACGTTTTTATGTATGAAAAGCACTTTATAAATAAAGTTTGACTGACTGATAAATTATGATTGCACCAAACCCAGTTTTTATAAAATTGGGTATCTCCCGCCTCCCGCCACAAGAACAGTTTCTTTCCCTCTGCCGTTGGATTCATGAACACTTTGTAACACCTGCCACTTTAACAATATATTATATAAGAACTGTCTATTTGCACTACCACATTTGCACTGTCTGCCAACTGTACTTTTCTGTATATAATGTTAGTCTATCTATCTTAATCTATTTTATCTTAATCTTATGCATGCCTCTTTTATATATTTTATTATATTTTATTCATTGTTTTATGTTGCACCTTACGTTCCTATGTTTGTGAATTTTGATCACTGACAATGGCAATAAACCGTTTCTGATTCTGATCTGTAGTTGGAGGCTTTGGACTTATGGATTGTGCGCAAAGACTTCGTAAATAGCACATACTCTAACTCATACCAGTCCACTAATCAAACACAATCAATAAAAAATACTGCATGGAGCTAGAAATCGTCTAAGGTGAGGAACAAGCAACTTAAAATACTCTAAATACTCTAAATAGTTCTGTGATATGTTTAATGCCTAAAGGTGTAGACACACTGCATGCGGACGTGCAAGCACTTTCTATGTTAACCCTATAGAGGCGTGTTGACGCGGGTCACACAGGTGGCGCGCTTTCTGTGTTTCGGGCGAATCATGCGATTGGAGACGAATGTGGTGAACAGGCAAACGTGGTGAACGGGCAAACAACATCGTGTGACCACTGGGCGAGGCGTTCAGTGCGTTTGAAGCTCAGAGCGATCAGTGCAGCAGCATTCAACGTGCTCCAAGACGCAAAAATTAGATGTGAATCATAAATAATTTCAAAATAAAAATGCCATGCAGCAAATCCTCCCTTTTCACCAGTCCTGTTTTATTTGCCTTAATTTAATGTTTAATTAGACCTTTTAAAAAGCTCAGGCCTACGTTTTTTCGATGCCTCAAAAATATTCTAAACACACCATATTTAATGCAGAAATGTGCTTTCACAGACAAAAGGGTTGATGGCAGAGCGTCTTAGCAGGTCTATATCGCTGTAGAATGTGTATAATTTCCACTGCTTCAAACGTCAAAGCCCCAGCAGCTGTTAATGTTAATTATGGACTGAAATAGAGTAAAAAAAGAGCCAATATAATGATCCACCTGTAAATGTTCTGATTCATATGTCAAGTGTGTTTTTATAACTCACTTGTCAGAAAATGAAAGAACATGAAACACAACCATTTAAAAGCACTGAAGAAAAATCAAAAACAATTATAAATCCACAGCGAGCCAGTTTAATCCTCGTGTGTTGAAGATTTCCTTAACTTCACGTAATTCCACCAGGTCCATAAAGTTTAGATTCTGTTCCAGAATAAAATCCACAGAAGTCTGTTTTATCTTTAAAAATAGAGAGCTTGTCCTTATTTAACGCAGACAGACTGTTCTTTTACACCTTTTTATGAGAGGTGCACGTGTGTCCCGACTCCAGCCGCCCGAGAGAAAAACAATGATACACGTATGTCTCGTCCTAGAATCAAACTTACAACCTGACGAGTGTGAGTGGCTGCTACGACTTGCTCCACAGCACGTCCAGATCACTCAAAGGGAATCTGTGCTTTTCAAAGACAGAAAGGGACTCAGTTTCAGAGCCGTGAAAGAGACAGTGGCAAGATGTGCACGGTGTGGATTTGCGCGCTCAAGCGTCAAAAAACACTCTTGAAACGTGAATTCACGCGCATGACATTTTTTGGGCGTTAGTTGCGTTTTGATGCTTTTGGTGTAAATGCACCATTAGAGCGGAACCTTCCAGGCAAAGCAAAAACATCTCCATTGAACGAAGCAGGTGGCAGACCCTACACCAGAAATTCTGCTTAGAGTACTTTTAAGTTCATATTCAAACTAAGTTAGAAGATTCATGGAAAAAAGAGAAAAAGAATCTAATGAGTGTTGGACAGGTGCCAAAAAAGATGGGCATACTCGGCATAAGACAGAAAGAACTGAGGTTTAATTTTAGCAGCATCTTATAATAATTTCTTTCTTGAAGGTTGTAACAAAGACATTGTAATTCACAGCCGTTGAACAAATTGATTTGGCATTTGGATACACAACGGGCACAAATCAATGGACATGTGGCCTTTGTGTTTGATTTAAACTTCAGGACAAAATCTAACCTCATTATCGGTTCGGCTCACCACGTTTTCAAACTTGGTTAATAAACATTAACAAAGGCATGAAATACTAAAGTAAGATAAAGCTAAACCATTTCAAGGAGAAGGAAACTATAAAAAAATGACATTAGGTACATTTCTTGATTTTAGACTCATCATAGTAGCTGCCCAACATGTTACAAGCTTTACCAAATTAGCCATAATGTTAAAAGAAGACCTACTGTGCTCTGGTCTGATATGTAGTTCTAATCGACCTGCTGTAGGTTCATGTTAGATTTTAAACATCTTAAACTGCAAACTGTTGAATGAGTGCACTTGTAACTAAGCATTTCTGCCGTCTAATCACGATCACAAAGCATTGCAGCCATACAAATATGTGTCATTACCTCTGCAGCCAGTAGATGGAGCCATAGCTAAGTTAATATGGTGTCTCCCAAACCAGAGATAAAATTATATTGTTCTTTGTGAAAACATTTTATTTTTAGTTCTGAAAAATGCAAGAGTATGTTTAAAGGCCAATAACAAACAAATGATGCACAATATTTGTCCTTTGAGGAATCTAATTAGGGTTGTAGTCGACTAAAGAAATTCTTGGTCGACTAAAGACCTGCTTCAATAATCAAAAGGGGTGTGGCAAAAAATATATCTAAACTATGAAGTTTGTCTATGTTTCTGACCCAAACTGCACTCAAAAGACCACAAATGCACTGGAATTAATGCTAAAACAACTACAAGTAATAATAAACAGTGTATTTATATGTTAGGTGTTGATCCTGATCCAATCCACAATCTTCTGCTAACTCACTCACATCTGAATTTTTCTGTTCACGCCATTCAACTGTCTTAGATAAGATGACGTGCTAATGAGGGCTTGAGTTAAGTAATATTTATCTTAATTTTAGTTTATTTTTACCATCTTAAAATACGATTTGAAGACATTTTATGCTTGTTCCATTGACAAATCTTTTTTTAAGACAGAAAATCAGAAAATCCTTATTATTTTATTTAAGATGTTGTGTTATGTTTAATCAAAGACAAAGTAGTCGACTAAGACAGGGGTTCCCAAACTTTTCTGGCAGGGACCCCCAAAATAGTCATGTAACCTACTCGGGACCCCCAAAGCGAAATGAAAATGACAGTAGCAATAATTTTAAGTGTCAAAGCATGTTAAATCAGGTTGAATATTGGTTATTTGAATAGTTTGTTGTCTTATTGGACCCTGTTTCTTTTTTTTCTTTTTTTTTTTTTTGTATACATATAACAAAACTAGACAGTGAGACAAGTGACAATATAACATACTATACACAAACGAGACATACACATATACATGGAGACACAGGTTACACATACATAGCAACAAGAAGGGGATGGGGGGGTAGAGATGCTGGTAACAATGGGAGAAAGAGAGAGGGGTTGGGGGGCGGAAATATATATTTAAATTAATTAAATAAAAAAAAAAATAAAAATTAAATAAAAAATATATATATATATATATATAAATATATATATAAATAAAAATAGATAAATAAATAAAGGGGAGAGAGATAGCTACGAACAAAATAAAATAATAGTAGTAGTTTTTGATAAATGAAGATGTGTTAATAACTTTATATACTTGATTGGACCCTGTTTCACTAAAATATACTGTTTTTAATTAAAAAAAAATTGGGAACCACTGGACTAAGACACCATCGACCGATTAATTGACCAAACGAATGAAGGATCACAGCTCTAAATCTAATCAATAAGAGGAATCATCAATACCAGTCATATCAAGAAACTCTTACCAATCCCCAAACCTATTTCCAATGTTCTCTGGATATTTTGTAGCTATAGTTTAGTTGTCATCCATCTCTTTCAACACATTTTGATATTTGATAACCGTTCGCCTCACGATCCCTGTTGTTGTTATTCCATTTAGCAGCTTCACGCAACTCTGACGCCACATCGCCAACACAACAAACCTGTGTTTAATTCTGCATTTAGAGCATGTCCCCTGAGCCGGTGTGTGTGGAGGCTCCTGCAGGTGTGTGTGCGCGGAAACAGGTCACACTCCAGGCTGTCAGTCCCGGTTTCTCCACGTCTCCACGCAAAGCATGAAAAATTCAAACCTTTTTACAATGAGCCCTCATCAAGTATTTACGGCGAACCTGCCCACACCTCTTTGAGCTTTGTGATATTAAATGAAGGAAGAGTCGATCAGCGCCTTTTAATAATGCAAAAATAGTCAGCATTACGTGAACGATGCACAGCCATTGTTGACTCGTGCGTTGAGATCAGTTTTGTACGTAAAGTTTTTCAGTTGGAATTTTTTTTCAGAGGAATTGTATGCTGAAACTGGATTTGCATACATAGGATAAATTCGACCAAGTTTGATTACTGGAGTGGAGTTTATGTCCTTGATTTTCAACCAGTGCGCCTTGAAGTTTTGTCAGGTGTGCCTTGAAAAAATATCCGATGTGAGTCACTATATTAACGACTGCAAATGTAATTGACTTATTTGACATTTTGAAGTGCCCTGAGCAACTTCTGCATCTAACAAGAGCGCAATACCATCACTATTGTCAAATTTAAAGAACTAGACAAGAGCACAGACATTTTTTGTACCAAATGGTCTGATTTGGTAATGTTTTAATAGTAGTTGGTGTGCCGTGGTATCTTTCAAACCTAAAAAGTGTGCCGTGAGTCATAAAAGGTTGAAAAACACTGGTTTATGTAACCGGATCATATTATAACATTATAATTACACAGAATTGTCCTGACCTGGTGTTTGTTTTACAGTGCCGTCTTTTTCTACGTTTCTACGCTACGTTTCTACTTTTTCCCACTGGGTTTTTTGTAGTTTTTCCTTGAGAGAAGGAGGGTCAAGGACATTTATCCACTGCTAAATTCTATTGAACATTGTTTAATTGAACTGCTTTCTACCTGTGGCCCATCGAGGCAACAGTTACTGTGATTTTGGGCTCTACAAAAATAAACTGAATTGCTCCTCCCGCCACTCCTTCTGTATTTTATTTCTTCTTCGTGTGTCCTCCTTGTGCATTTGTATAAATTCAAGGCTTGTAACTTCCTCTTCCCTTTTCCAAGTCCTGTTTTGGGAATAGGTCAGTCATCTTCTGTAATTTTTTGTTTTAAGTGTCCTTTTGTCTTTATTTGTCATTGTTAAAACATTGTACATTTATTCTATTATCCATATTCCGCTCTTATGTTGTGCCGATGTTGTGTTTTATTTGAGAAGAATAATAGTGCTACCTCCATTGTTGTCTCCATTCATTTATTGCGTACAGTTTGGGCTGGACCGGTGAATTTGCTGCATATGTTGATCTTGTTATTTCTGTTTTGCCTTTTCTTTGTTTTCCAAGTCCCGTTTTGGGAAGAGTTTGGGCTGGACCGGTGAATTTGTGGCACATGTTGATCTTGCTACCAGATTACTGTAAGTTTTTCTTTTCTGTTTAAAATATAACACCTCTAGATATCAAGCATAAAAATGAAATGTGTAAATTTTGACCATATTTAACTTCAATTTGTAATGAACATTTTAAAGAATTAAGTATCATGATATAAAGATCAGCCTAGCAAATACGCCTATTGCACAATTGCGTCCATTCAAATTGTGATTTGGATTCGACAGCGATTAGTCGTGCAGCCCTAGTGGACATAAAATCTGAGTTATGAACTGAAGAAAGTGGAATTGGAAGAGCAAACTAACTAAACTAACTAACTAAACTAACTTAATAATGCACAGAATTTGGCATTTTCCAAAAAAAAATGAGAAAAAAACAAAAAGAACTGTTGTCAGAAACTCAAATGTTCAATTTTTTTTTTTTTTTTTTTACGTTTTCATGTTTTTTTTTAATACTTACTCTCAAAGAGAAACCAAAACCTTTACTAAAGTAGAGTACTGTAAAGAGCACTGTAAAATATATTACTGAAGCCGGAGTGAAAGTAGTAAATCAACTCAGCACCAACCTCTGATTAAGTCCATAATTAACAACGACCCCATTTGACCAATGAGAGCTTTTAAAGTCAGGAAAAGCTGTTACCATTACGTATGTCCCAAGATTTTCTTACGCTGCGGGCATGAATAAGGTGACATGTTTATGGCTCGCTGGAAAGGTTTGCATAGAACGAGTCTGTCGCCTTTTGTTTGTTGGTTATTGCTCTTTTTTGTTGTTATTACTAAACCAAGAGTGTCTCCAAAAGTTCGACTGCTTCCTGTGGCTCCTTAACGCACCATAAATACCATAAAACTGCACAACGCACAAACACTCCTGTCACATTTAGATACATCACCCTCACAGACAGTAAAGCCATTTTTCCAAACCGAAAACCAGCAGGCCTGCTTTGTGGAAAGATCGAGATTCTTTGCTTGATCTGCTCTTCCAGCTAGATACTCTTGACCGTGAAGGTAGCTTTAGATCTGGAAATGGTCCTGCACTGAGGTTTCCTGCTGCACCTGACAGATTGCCCCAGCAGCATTGAAGCAAGGGTGAAATGCACAAAATTAGTTTTTTTCTTCTTACAAATGCTGTTAAGCTTTAAAGGTGCACATGTGATTGCTCATGGTTGAAGAGGGGGTATTACACTTCTATGGGGTATCAATTGTTAACACATAGTATGACGTGTTATCTTTAGTTAGTTTGAAAGTGCTTTATTCACTGAAAACAACGTATTAAAATGCTCAGTTCCAATTTTGACGCTCGGGATGCTGCTCCTCACGCTAAGCCCCTCCACAATCTCAGCACGACACAAGCACATGCAGGTTTATGAATGTAAAGATAAAGGTAAAGGAGAGCATTGAAAAGCAATCATTTTTGCACAGTAGCTCAACGGCAGTTGATAGGAATCACAGACAAATCATTCACAAAACAAGTTGCAGACTTGTTGGGAGGAAATCCGTCTTGAGAGTCTGTGGTTTAGTTGGTCAGTCCATTATCCAACAAGCCTCGGTAAAATGGTGTAAACAAACAAGGCACACTTTCTCAGATTTTTCAAACCTCATAGCCACTTTTCCCCGAGTCGCCTTGTCCCTGGGAAGTGTGAAAAGTGTCTTCTGTTCACTTTCTATTTGGGTGCATTCAATAAAAAAAGATAATAAAAAAGAAAGAAAGAAAAGAAAAGTAGCGTAAACAAGTTCTTTTTGTAGCTATGTAGTCGCTACCTGCCGGAGCAGAATACCTGACGGCAGGCGCCAAGTGGGATTGCACTCAGATACTTCCTGGTTATATAAGCATGTGGGCGGGACACATGGATGTATTAAATGAACTGGATAAGGCACGTTCCCTCTGTCCCTGTCCCTGATTGATTAGTGGCCGTGCGAGGTGTTGCAGCCTCCTGGGCGCAGCCTTTTTCTATCATTGCACATTATAATTAACTTAATTATTATCGGTATTTAAATAAAATAGGGGGACATGTTCTTTTTAACCATTTCATGTTAAGTGTTATCACGGTCGGACGATTCAAACAGAAGCACGTGGACAAGTCTAGACTAACAATAGCTGTAAGTTGTATTTTATTTAGTTTCAGACGCTTTCACATTTGATTTAATATGACAAATACAATTACGATCAAGCTAACGTTGACACAAAAACTTGCAAGCTGCGTGATCGCTCAAAGCATCATGGGGGATTGTCGTCATGTGGTGTCCCTGAAGCGAAGATGGCAGCCTCCTTATCAGGAAGTAATGCGGAAGTAAAAAACATTCTTGGGATCATGCGCCAATGAGCAATAAAGCATAAATAGGGGGCCATTTTGAGTTAATCTTCCAGTTTTAATTATAGTTCTATGTAGTAAACATGTAGTAAATCCAGAAAGGTTTGAAACATTTTCGAACAGTTTTTCGGACAGTTTTTGAATCGTGCGCAGGAGAGAGCCACTTCAGGCATGTTTTTGATGAGGTTATTACATGGTAGAAAGCTAAAAAACGTTGGCTTTTTTGCAAATACCTTAAAGAGCCAAATACTTTAAAGTATTAGCAACGATAACAAGTCAAGCTCTTTGAAAAGTAAAAGACATTCAAGCAGTGTCACAACTCCAAGAAAAAGTACATATTTTCTAGGAAAGGGATCAAAAATTGCAGTTAGATGAAATGGCGCAATTTTCTGTCCTAATATCTTCTATTCCACTATATATTATTTCTGATAAAATGATAGCGATTATTGGGGCTGCACTGGTACCACTTTAGCCTGCCATGAAAACTAGGACATTGTCGGAGGAAGCAGATGAAGAATGGCCCGTATGATGAAGAATGTCTGAGGCTCAGTCAAGTAAGGAACAAAATGTACATTCAGCTATTTCACCATTGCATTTCTTTTCACAGAAACTATATTATGCTTAATAGACTTTTTGTGTTTAGATGTCAAACCTTTTTAAGTGACTGTTGGAGGAGAATTCTCTATCATAGCAGATCAACTCACAATTCAAAGGATGCATCATTTGTTTGTTATTTGCCTTTACGTAAACATTCTCTTGAGTATCTTTACTTTAACATCTCATATTTTAGAACTAAAAAGATTTTTATTTATTATTATTATTTTTTTTTTTACAAAAGAATATAACTTCATCACGGCTTTGGGAAACACCATATTCATTTAGCTGTGGCTCCATCTACTGACTACTGAGGCAATTACACACATTTGTATATCCACATTTTTTAATGCAGTTTTATAATGCAGCTGTCCAGGGATGACACAGTTGCAACGATCATGTTAAGACGGCAGAAATGCTGCAGAAATGTGAGTCTGACGATGATTTAAGGACATTCTTGGATAAGTGACATCAGTTATCAACAAAACGTCACACATTGACAGTGTTTTTGGTGGTCGGATGGAGAGGATTTTCTAACCAGAATTCATCAAACTAGCGTGAATGAAGCTAAAGGATACTTCAGGTATGTTTTTGATGACAGAATAATTATATATAATACATAATATTTTACCTTTAAGCAATTTTATGAAATCACTCCTCTGTTAATGGATGTGATGTGTCTCTTATCAGATGTTCCCAGGCGTGGATACGAGAGGCTATTGAAATCAGGAAGAGGGGCACACGGACCATCAACAGAGACGAGGGAACTTTTACTTTGGCTCATACATGGGACTCATTTCTCCAGAGACCACCACCAGGAGGCAGGCCTGAGAACATCTGATAAGAGACACGTCACATCCATCAGACCTCACCTCTGACGAAGGCAGAAGTCCTCCCACTGAATCATGTCAGGTAAATGAGCTTATAGCTATTTACAAACTTATTAGGAGAATCTTTAAAGTTAAAAAAAAGAAGACAGAATGAACTTTCCAAATATGACGTTGTTTGATTTGCTATGAAACCAATGACTCAAATATAAATGTCCACAGTATGACTCTTTAAAAAAAGGTTTTGACATCACGGCATTCTGAATTTTAACAGCAAAAGCTCAAAACACAACTAAAATAAATATTTTCTTTTGTTAGAAGTCAGACACAAAGTACAGAGTAGTAGTAGTTAACCAGATAAAGAACAACAACACTGCAGCTACACTCATGTTTATCACTGATACAGACTGTGATCACACACAGTTGAATTGATTGCCTTTGTCTCCCTAAGTAAGATGTTTCAGTCTGTTTGTTGAGGAAATTAAGTGTTGTTAGCAGATAAACTAACTAAGCTCTGCACAGGGAGAAACTATTCTAAGTTAACATTGTATGGTATTAAATTCAACTGCGCAAACAATGACTCCACAGACAAAAATAAACAAAAAAAAAGTTTTGCTGCTCATAGTTCTGACACTTATTTGAAAATGATGTTGGTGGATAACATCTACAGGAGAACTACAAATCAAAACATGCATTCTTACTTTGAGTGGGATTACCTAGCTGTAAACTGTAATTCACTCTGTCGTCATCTGCTTGTCTCCATGAGTTAGTGCACCGTAAAGTAATCAATATTGAATAATACTTAAATGGCACAAAATATTCTATTGATCTGGTCAAAGCTCAAAATACATCCAAGTCCAATTCTTGACAAAAGTAGGTTTTAAATGGCTGACAGAGTTGAATGAATAGCTGTCATTTCATGTTCAGCTGGTGGCAAGTGATTTTAGAGCTATTTATTTCTCTTTGTTTATGTTAGTGGGGAACTTCCATTTACCATTCAACCTTGACTGTGGCCCAAAAGACCATTGATCATTTGAGTCTGTCTAGACTTTAGAAATGTGCTTCTTCTTGTGGCGTCTCTCTAAACACCAGCTTCGAACATTTGCACTATTCTGCACCGCTGTGACAAGAACTGCTTTAGAGCTGCTCTTCTAAACGGTAAACACTTAAAAGGCATTGCTGTAAAATATACCTGGTTTTCATTCTGAGAAGCTCATCCAAACAATGCTGATAAGTTGCTGGAAAATGTTAATGACTTGACATTACAGTAAACCCGGTTAAAGACAAAATAAATTAAACAAAATAAAACACTGTTGATTTGAAATGGCACTGAAAATGTAAACCCAGTTTGCAATACAAGGTCCTTTTTAAAAATTCTGCTTTTTTTAGATACTGAAAGACTTAACATTTTCATTTCTTCATTTGCAAATTCCAACATAAGCGGGTTAAGCTCAGACACTGCAGGTGAAGAGGAAAAAACCTCTAAGACAAATATTATGCAAAATTTCCTTTTGTTTTTTTTACTGTTTTTGTTGTAACATTGCTTTGCTCATGGATTCATTGTTGACTATTGTCTCATCATGGACTCTTTCCCTGTTCAATGCCAGGGGTGACGGGGCCGGACATTCGCACTGCACGCTAAACAACTGCAAAAGCAATAGGGCCTTATTTAATTTTTAAATTAAATAATAATTAAAATAATAATAATAATAATTTTAGCAAAGGCAATATATCCGTTTTCATGGGGATGACATATTATACATGGTTTGAAAGCTCTGACCCTTCCCCACGTCATCACGGGGTCAAAAGTCACTTTTGCGTTGGGCATGTTCACTGGCTCTCCATTGGTTTCCATGCATTTTAGCAGATATAAGTATTATGGCATTGACTCATTGTTGACTATTATCTCACAGCAGGAGTAAATATGCATGTCTTTTGACATGGGTTCTTTTCCTGCTTAATGCTAGGGGCGCTGACGGCATTGTTGCAAAAGCATTGGGCCCTACGTCCTATAGGGGCTCAGGCCTAAAAATAAATATATTTTTCCTGTATGTGTCTCGACTTTAGTAAAGTACAGTATGTTCCCCCCGGACACAACAACATACTGATCATTTTATTCATTCATCCATGTTTAACATCTCTCTTTAATTTAGTTTTGTTTACGCAGATTCAGAATAGTCCACACAGATAATTCATTCATCACTCTTATAGAAACGCCTGTGTTCTTGGCACAACCTCCTTGGCCTCTTGCTCTTTTATTTTTTCTCTAAATGCATTCAAGCGACTTTTATTATCTTCATTTGGGTCGAATTTCGTTTGTCGAAAACTGACATCCAGTCCATTGACATCATTGAGAGTTGAGGAAAAAGCGCACCCAGATGCCACTGTTCAGACAGTGCAGGAAGGAAGGAAAATTTGCTCTGGTTATTTGCGCTGGCGACATTTTTACACAACTTTTTTTAGTCCGTCACAGTGCCTGGTGCTTCCTGTCTCCAACAGCGATGGAGAAAGCCAATGCCGACCACATGATCACCCACTGCAAATCAACAGTGCTAATTTACAAGTGAAAAAACATTTCCTCGAGCTCTGATACGCAGCTGCAGCAGGAGTGTCTGTCTGTGGTGAAAGTGTCTGACAGACGGGGCACAGAACACCCAAACAGAAAGGTGGAAATATGTTAGGATTTGAATATTGAGTATAGAACTCCGTCATTTTGGATGCCTAATCATAGCAGATAATGGTCATCCTGCGGAATTGTAATGCACTTTTGTCGTGAAGGTTACAATCAATTTTCTTTTTGAGCGACAGACACATCCATCCATGTTGTTTGTTTGTGAATATGTACAAAAACAAAACAAACCATGCAATTCCAGCCTCCAACACCTTATTGGTGTAAAGTGCAAAGCAAAGTTTATTTACATAGCACCTTTCACAGACAAAAAAGTCACAAAGTGCTTCACAACAAGAGAAGAAATGAACTGCGTCAACCGCGATTAGAACTTTATATACATTTCAGAGATTATTGTGGATTATTGCACTGGGATGTAAAAATTTAAATGATCCCTTTACTGGATTAACGCAGTTCCAGATTGAGAATTTCTGCAACTAAATAGGCTAGTACTTAATCAAGCTTTCCATCAATTTGGCTATGGTTGTATTTTTGCATTGCTTTTTGTGTTTGTTTGTTTATTTCATAACAATTAAATGAATAGAGTGCACAGTAGCAGAGCAGTTAGAGCTCTTGCCTCCCATTAAGGAGATCATGGGTTTGAATCCCGGACCCAGGGTCTGCATGTCCTCCTGTGTTACCGTGGGTTCTCTCCGGGTTCTCGGGCTTCCTCACCGTCCAAAGACATTATTGTGTAGGTCCATCGGTAACTTTAAATTGAGTGAATGAATGTGAGAGTGAATGCTGTCTGTCCATGTCTCTGTGTTAGCCCTGTGACGATTTGGCCACTGTTCAGACTGTACCCCGCCAAAGGCCCAAAGTCACTGGGACAGGCTTCAGTCACCTGTGACCCCTAACAGGAACAAGCAATAGAAAATGAATGAATCAATTAAAGTTGTGCATTGCCGATTGGTCTATTAATTCGTAGTAGTTTAAAGAGAAAGGATACCAAATGCTTTTTGCATAACAGCGTTTGCATAATTAACTGCTTTGACATGTTAATAGTTTAGTTTAGTTTAGTTTAGTCTTTATTTGAAGGGACAGTGTACAGAGACATTATGCTCGTAAGACAGAGATGATCTGCACCCTGGGGTACAAAAATAAGTTACACAGTGCAAAGTAATATAAAACAGTTATTCATATTTCAATAGCAGTCACAGTGCAGTTTAACAATTAAACGTAGTAATTATTATAGAACAATTTCTCACACACATCCCTCACTCAGTATCTCACACATACACACACATTAGTAAAAAGCACAGGGTTAGTTCAAACATATCCACACAGTCATTGAGAACAGAAGCGAGTATATTAATGTTCACAGGTTTGATTGGTCAGTAGCCAATCACTAATCACTAATTTCACAAACAATTTTTTCTGTGTTCGTTTCCAGGTCATGAGTGAATTTGCCTCTTCCATGTACAACAGCTTTACATTAGTAAGAGCACAACATATTTAAACTATTTTACTGAGATCAAGTGTTTTTATCAGTCAACTTTATGGGTATGGTACATTTCTCATAAACATCTTCAAGGACGGTTTTGAATTATATAAGAATTTGCTGCTAAATCTCCCCAATATGGCCTCCTTAAATGCAGTAATGTGGGGTTCGGAGCTCTATTTTGGCACTTGTCCGATGATTTGCAAACATCTAGTCTATTCATCCAAATTGGCGTAACGCATAAAAAGTTCTGATATATAAAGCTCAAGTTTGCGGGACTTACCTGCGGCTTCAAGACCTCCCAAATTCTATCCCAGCACACTCATTATCAAATATGTCTTCGTTTTTGTGTCTCTGAGTCTCTCCAGGTTGAAATATTTTTTGACAACATCGATCTCCAATGCCCAAAGCGTTGTTACCTTTCCTCAAGGAACAACAACCAAGAGCGACAACCCACACCTTTGTTGATCGCTCCTCCTTCCTTTCTTTCTCCGTGCATCTCCATGTGCAGCTTCTGTCACAGCGGGGAGGAGGTTTAACACCACACATGGCTGAAAATGACAAAACGCCAGGCGATCAAGCAACAAACAATACGACAGCCACAAAGAGCTTGACGGAAGTATAGGAAGTGCAAAGTGGATGTGGATGTTGATAATGGCAGATGATCAGGAGAGGTGTTGTTTGCTGTGTGGTTATTTAGCACAAAAGCACAGTCGTGTTTTCTATACACATGTGCACACTACACATGCACACACTACAAATGTACACACTACACATGCACACTACACGCTACTATTACTAAAACAGCACAAGAAACATATGTGCTAATGTGTCAACAATGCGACAAATGACAGGATCCATAGTAAAAACATACAATTCTAGTTTTCCTTATAATACAAAGTCCTTTTACAGTGGTCAAAACAGCCCAGTCTCAAGAAAAATATGTACAGAATTTATGTTTTTGCAATTCCATTTACGAAGCTATTGTATGTTTTTGTTGTCAAAATATGTACAAACGTGAATGTGAAAACATATACATTATACATGTTTGGAAATCACGCTGCATGAGAAATGTACATATTTCACGTTTTACAAATGATGTTACATAAGAATGTCAATCAAAACTTATACATTACAGTTTATCAATAATAAACCCTAACCCCAACGCTGACTCTAACCCTAAGATACAAAACGTAAAACGTGCATGTTTTCCACCGACTTACTGAACGTATTTGCAAAATGTAACGTGTATATTTTTCACAAACATGCTCATTGAATGTATTTTGACAACAAAAACGTAAAACATAAATTATGTACGTATGTTTCTGGAGACTGGCGTTTAACTTGCGTAAAAAATATGTTGGGTATTAGGATTGGGCTGATATGGATTTTTTTTTGAGCCGATACAGATATTCAATAAATACTTGTTGTTGCCAATAGTCATTATTAGTTATTACCAATATTTAGATTTTTAAATCCACAACAAAGCTCTTAAATCTATTTTAAGTGAAAGTAAAGTTCACAAAATAGCTTCTCACGTTAAAACAAAACATCAATAAATAACAGAACGTATTTGACTGGGATATAAAATAAATAATTGCATGATTGTGTCAAAATATAACCATATTTTTGGCCTAATTGCTCTTCCATTTCCATTTTTCCTCACTGGTACGTAAACATATCAGCTGATACCGATACTGAAACCAAAATATGGTCTATCTCTACGTGTAAGTGTTCTACAAGCGATAAGATGGTTGAAATGAAATGAGCTTTTACCATCCAATTCAGAGCCTGCTGTTCCTGTTTCTTCCTAAAGTGTTTTGCAGATTTTGCGGATGCCACAGCGCCGGTGACCTTTGGCTGTAAAATGTCATCACATCATTATGTTCTGCCCATTACTCATTGGTGTGAAATTTGTCATTATTATCATACAAATTATGCAGCAGAGGCCAAAAAGTAAGCCACCTCAGAGAATGTGTGTCAACATGTAAAAGTCAACATTTTAGGATTAAACAGGACACCAGGGCTGAGCTGATTGATCCCTAACCGTACAAAAGTGAGGGCTGCATCGAGAAAAGACTGTTCAACCTATTTTCCCCACACAATTTTTTATTAAGTGACAGTTTTGGCTCATTTGATCAGCCAGCAGCTCCTCTCTAAAGGCAGCAGGCTTAACTCCGGTGCTCGTAAACATGATTACGCGCTGAAGGAATAACCTAAAGACACTTATTAAGATTATAACACGAAGGTGGCTCAAATTGTCAGAAGGCTCAGACCCAGTGTGTGCAGTCGGAGGGGCGGGGCAGAGGGGACACTCAGCACTGAACCAACTGACAGACACAACATTTTAAAAATAATGGACAGTGTGTGGCAATCCATGAATTGGTGTAATAAAGATGTTATGTTTAGAATGTAATTATAAGTAATTTACCACAACTTAATCTTAATCTAAAGTAATTAATATCTGTATTGATACTGGCGACACTGACTCTCAAAATAATGATATTTGATTGGTACCAAAACTTAAAGTCTAAATGACATTTTCTTATGATATTCTAATTATGACTAAGTTTATTTAGCACAATTTTACATTTGCATATATATTTATGTATATATGACCTTTGACAACGACAGAACTTGGTCCAAGCGGGATTCGAACCTTAGGCCTTCGCATTGATGATCGCGCACTCTAACCACTGAGTTACTGCCACCTGAATTTCAAGTCAATTTACTGAAAATTGACATGCATTTTTTTTTTTTTTTTTAGAGAGTTAAAATTTTAATAAATCAGACTCACAATCTTTCTGTATGATCCTTCAAAATCTTGTTAAATCCAACGCAAACCCTAACCCTAACCCTAACCCCAGTTTTTAGGTGCTATTTGTCCCTTTGAAATCTATGGATACAAGTTGATTAAATTAAATAATAGTAGGAATGAGACCCGGTTTCATAGCAGCACTGGTGCCTCGTTTTAATGGCCACTGGATCAATAAGCTCCAGTGCTCTCGGTGCTCTTAACGGTGCTGAAGAGTCACACAAACGTCACACGCGGTCAAATATGAGCAGCAAAATATGCACGCAATGGTACTGCCGCTTTGTCTGTGCACCCCATGTGGCATTTAACCATTTCCACGTCTGCAGCTCTCGTTTGTGGTGCGCATGTACGTGCTGTAACGTGAGGCACATCAAAGTCACGTGATCACAGTCTTCTGTCAGGTATAATCACCAAGAGACGCGTCACTGAAATGTGTTGGTCATTTATTTAACCTGTGAGGAGTAAAGCTGCTGCTGCAATGTCCTGAAGTGTAAATCTTTTTAAATAAGTTTCAGTTTGTTGGCAGTAGTTAGTTAGTAAAAAGGGTTATTATGCTTTTTTTATTACAACGTTTAAAATAAATCAAGCTTGAATGAGTGGAGAAATTAATTATTGTAGAATTGATTTGTACTTTTTTTTTTTGGGGGGGGGGACCATTAAAATATCGGATCAATAAGCAGTATCGATAAAAGTAGTTGTATTGATAAATCCTTAATGATACCCAATAAGACATATTTCGGAGCAGTTGGACAGAGCGTGCCAAAAAAAAAAAAAAGACTTTATCCTGTAGTGCCTCTCCTTACAATTGATTTCATAGTTTTATTACAGTAAAACTCTTCTCTTTATTTACCATCTTTCACGAGCGGGGCGGACTGCAAATTGAACCTGCGATCAGGCAAAGCGCTCGCCAAATCGATGTCGGGTCCAGCGGAAGCCAAGTGGTTGTTTTGGCGTTTGTGCATGTGAGAGTGCTGATGTGAGGGCATGTGGCAGAGCGGGGAGGGGCCGGCGGAGAGGTGACGATGGCCAAAGTGACAGAGACAGATAGAGATTTCAAAAGGCTACCGTTTCTTATCAGCAAAGGTCACTCAAGCAATTACGTGACACATTGATTTATATCCCCCGAGGAGAGCGCGCGCGGGAGGGAAGCGCCAACACACAAACAACCGACGACGCACGACGGACGAACGCACAACACCCAAACGCGACCCGCAGAGGATATCAATCTGCCGACCACCCCCTAATTATTATTGTTCTGAGTGGAAGTCTGCGGTCCGCTCAGATCATTAAGGTCGAGGCCGTGGGGAGGCAGTTCTTTCAGTTGTTCCACTCCTGCATTTTGTGTCAAGGCGAGACGGGGAGTTTTTTTCCAGGCTGGCAACAATTGGTTCGACACACCGCTTTATTCTGCAATTACACCTGTCAAGTAGAGCAAAGGATTCAGAACGATAGCCCGATCAGAAGATATTAATTTGTCGTGACACAAACACGCACAACAGTAAAATGTTCACTCGCAATCGATCCAATCAATCAAAAATTTTGACTTTTTACAAATATATCATGTCAGCGTTTTCATTTAAATGTGAAAAGATAATCGTAAATCTTATTTATTTATTGTGTTCGCATTGTCAGACCTGTTCACAGTGCATGTTGGACTTTGTCACCCATACTATTCATTATTTTCATGGACAGAATTTCTCAGTACAGTCAGGGGTCGGAGGGCGCCTGGTTTGGGGAGCACAGGTTCTTGTCCCGACTGTTTACAGATGATGTTTTCCTGATGGCGTTATCACACCAGGACCTGCAGGAAGTGTGAAGTGGTTGGAATGAAAGTCAATACCTCCAAATCCGAGGCCATGGTTCTCGACTGGAAAAAGTTGGCTTGCCCTCTCCGGGAGGGTGGAGAGTCCTGTCCTCAAGTGGAGGAGTTCAAGTATCTTGGGTGAGGGAAGAATGGAGCGTGAGACTGACAGGCGGATGGGTGCAGCATCTGCGGTAAAGAAAGAGCTGAGTCGAAAGACAAAGCTGTCGATTACCGCTCAATCTATGTTCTACCCTCACCTGGGCATGAGCTCTGGGTGATGACCGAAAGGACAACATCACAGACACAGTTGGTGGAAAGGAGTTTCCTCCGACGGGTGGCTGGGTGCTTCCTTAGCGACAGAGAGGAGCTCAGTCACACGGGAGGAGCTCGGAGTAGAGCCGCTGCTCCTCCACGTCGAGAGAAGTTGAGGTGGACGAACTATGTCTCTCTGTGGCCTGGGAAAACGTTGGGACTCGGTAAAATTCTAATAATAGAGTTTTAAGACATAACAGAGTCTGACACGTTATGTCATAAGTCTGTCATGAAGGAGACATATTATGCTAAATCAAACATATCAAACATCAGTTGATTCATACATGTTTAATAATCCTGCATTGCCCTGCATATGAAGTTTAAGTGCTTCACTAATCAATGTACTTTCCTGTAGTAACTTACGTTTGATGTATGTAGGATTAAAAAAATGTTTGTTGTTTTGCAGGTTTCAAAAATAAAATTGCATAAATATAAAGTTCAGAACCGCATTTTTAACCGAACGACAATGATCCCATATGACTAAGCTTTGTTAGATCAGATACTGTTGTTGACAATGAATAAAATGTAAAATAATGAATAATGTTTTAATTTACTACCAACTACTTGAAAAACAAAACAACAAAACACATCCTCCTAAAAAACACACACATTTAAAACCTACAATTTTGTGAAATTGTATTGTTGTATTGTCTCCCCGAGATTTCTACTTTTTCCCACAGCGTTTTTTGTAGTTTTTCCTTGCCGAGAAAGAGGGTCAAGGACAGGGGATTTATCCACTTGCTAAATTCTATTGAACATTGTTTAATTGAACTGCTTTCTTCCTGTGGCCCATCGAGGAAACTGTTGTTGTGATTTTGGGCACAACAAAAATACATTGAATTGAATTGAATTGAATATTGTATTTTATTTGTAAAGGGACAGTTTATAGCACAAGCTCATTTACACCAGTCGTCCCTGGGCAGGTTGATGGCAGAAATGTAAGTACAGTCTGTATGTGGATAAATAGACCAATTATAATTACACATCTGCTTAGAGTTACATCACTCAACAAAATTTCAAAATCATCCAGCTTCACACTTCACACACACTAAACTTTTCTCTCTCAGGTTCTCTTTCTCTCATCCTTTCAATCAAAGTTGAAACTTTGTTTAGACAACAGCCATTTCTTTGTCAGATGTGCAAACATTTGGAATGCTGTGCAAGTTAGAATCCTGTTGGTAAATTATTGCAGTGCCTCACAGCCACAGAGGAAAAGGCTGGTGAATGTGGTCCTACATTTAGGGACACTGCACTCTCCTCTGGAGGATGAACGCGTTAATCGTGTAATGTAATTCGATTTTCAAAGTTTAAAAAATGTATACTTAACAAGAATCAGACAGTGGTGATACTGTCGAGGTTTCCTACTATGAATCTTAACCGCACGTTTATATAATGATTCAACAGGTTTCAAAGCCGTTTTGCACAACTGTGACCAACGAGGAATACAGTACAGAAAACGTGACATGATCTTTGAGTTTAGATTCATGTACGAAGCCTCAGTAGTCAGTGACTACAGTGTCTAAAATTAGCTAGACTAAATTTAATACAATTACTCTAAGTCTTTTAATGTGATTTTTAAAAGTTAAACTTGAGTCTAACGAGACACCTAAATAGGTAAATTCATTTCTAGTTTTTATTTTATTATTATTTATAAGAATTTCTGAGTAGTTTTTAAGACTACATTATTCATAAAATACATGGCAACAGTCGTATCACCATCGTACATTTAACATAAGACAAGAACTCTGAAGGCAGACGGCGACCTTACTCATTTCTGTGGTCAGCCTCGTTGCCGCCTCACTTGGATTTTTTCCATGGGTGAACAAGACTGTCACCAGCGTACATGATGATTTTTACATCACACACTGAGGGAAGATCCTTTATGTACAGACTGAAGTGCAGGGGCCCGAGGATTGAGCCCTGAGGTGCCCCCATGGTGCAGCTTTGGAGAGAGGACGAGGTGTTGTTTACTCTCACACACTGCAGTCTTTCCCTCAGGAAGGACGTAAAGCTGTCTGTTGTGTGCTGAGACAACACAAAGTAACTAATTTGCTGAGAAGAATACTGTGACTTACTGTGTTAAATGCTTGTTTTTTGTTTTGTCTTCTTAATTTTCCTAAATATCTTGCAAAAATAAACCATGTAGTTGCCACATCTGACAAGCTTTAACATGATTTTATGAATTTTTCCTTTCGCTGAAAAAAATGTATGAGAAAAATGAAAGGGAATTGTACTTTCTGAACCCCAGAAGACGGTTGAGCTCCATTACATGCACAAACAAGTAAAAACATGCAGCCTTTATGGAGTCTTTGTGTCACTATTTGATTTATACTGGACAAACTACATTTAAAAAGATAAGATTAACCCAAGCTGTATGTCCATATTGTAAGAACTAAACAGTTAAAGACCCTGCATTGTCCTGACAGTGACTATATTTCCTACGGTTCCTTTTCCTGGGGCAGTGGTGAGACCATTACAGTTCTTTTGAGAGAAGTTAATTGACTCAGAGAGGACCCTTCTATTTCGGCGGATTCATTCACCAAAAACAATGGACTTTTAATTGAATTTCACCTTCGAATGCAAATAGGTGAGCAAGCAGAGGAAGGTTTATGAGACCGGAACCTTCAATTGTCTTCTTTGCATTTGAAGTAATAGTAGTTGCAGTAATGTTGTGTATCTTTTGTTTTGCTTCTTCCTTTGCTGAATGAACAGAATAAACAGGTTTTTGATGAGTAAAGATATGGAAGGATTTGAAGGATTAGGTCAGATTAACATTATCATTTGACAGAAAGCATTCAGTGTGAAACCAATGCATACATTTTCCTGTTATTAATAATATTTTTGAACATAATATTACTTAAGACACTGACTTAAGGCGAGACTCATTTTACTAAAACACAGTTAAGTTCATTATATTTAAGGTTTTCTAAAAATGCTACAAGTTTTATCCCAGTTTAGCATGATATTTAAATCTAAGCCTGATTTAGTTTATTTAGAAGTAAAAAAAACCAACAAAAAAACAAAACAGGAATTAGAATTTTTTTTTGGCCAATTTCCAGTCTGAACTAGTTCACTCAAAAACTAAATAAGAATTCCAAAATCCCTTCTGTACATTTTTTATAACTGGTTCTGTGATTTTTTTCAGATTTAAATGTCCCAAATATGTGCAATTAAATTTTCTTTTCTACACAAAAATGACCTATTTCTACATGAAAACATGACATGATGAAAAACTTATTATACATTTTTTCATTTATGTGAGTAAACTACAGGAGAAAATTCAAATTGATATCTTTTAATTTAAGATTTTTGTAGTTACTCGCCTTAAATATATTTGGATAAAGTAATTCAGCTATGATTGCACTCAAACCATTACCGCTGCCAGCAGAGGGCGTACAGTCTCACTTGAAGCTGTTTAAATGCAGATAAACCACTAAAGCTGTAAACTTCAGCTGTCCAAAATGCTCTGAAGTGAAGGCAACTTGAACACTGAAACGATCAGAACAAACCTGCCTCATGAAATTGCGCTGACGTTAAAATGATGACTGAGAACTTCAGAAATCAAATCACCACTACGAGATTAGAGCGGGGATTTTTTCCTCCAGCATGGGTGAAGGAAAATCAACACTCGGATGACGTTTGACTTTGGGTAAGAGCATACTGTACCTCTGTTGTCCTATTAAGAGCTACATACTGCTTTTATTTTAATTTATTTAACCTTTATTTAACCAAGAAAAGTTAGTTTAGACAGCATTCCCCCAAATACATTACAGAAGTATACTAAAAGAGAAAACTAAAAACTCCTGCCATGGACATAAGAAATGGATACCTCTGGAACATACCTTTCGCGAGGGTGAGGAAGGTGCTCGCAAAGATATGGATGACACAATCTGCTCCGACAATCAAGAACTGGACTGACATTATGATTGACGTACGTAAAATGGAGAAAATTACATTTGGACTTGATTTGAAAATAGACCTTTTTGACAGAGTTTGGTCCAAATGAGACCTGTGTGCTACAAAATGACCAAAAGTGTCATCATTTTATTTCATCGAATATCTTTCATTGTGTTACATATTTTTTGTCATTTATTTGTTGCTGCCTGTGTCATCTTATATGTTCTTTGTTAGAGTTTAACATTTCTTGAAGGATGACAGGGGAGTATGGACCGTCGTCAAAATGTCTAGGAACTCGAACCCAAGTCACCACGAGCAGCGACCCCAGCGCAGCTTTATATAGTTTCAGAAAATATCACAATAAAAGATGATATCGAAACCACTCAACTCAAAAATCCCAATTAAACCCCCCTATTTTTAAGAAAACATAATCGTGCGCTTTAATAAATATAAAAACACTTCATTTTTGAGTGGTATATGTTAAGTTTTCAACCCTCTACAGCTGAAATTTGAATATATAACTGAAAAAATAACAAAATAGTTGGTGTTAGTGAAAAGGAAAGCAACACACGATAAAAAAATATTGTTCCAGCTTTAATTTATTGAATGATGAATTTATATATTAATTATTATGACAGGCCTAAAGGATTACAAACAGCATAAATCCTCACGCTAACCACCTTTGCATGATCCTGTTCACAGAATCAGAACTGGCAGCTTCTCCTGTACCATCACTGTTTCATGGTATTTTGCCCTTCAAACTCTTCTTACACCTATACTTATGTTGTCTCTACCTTTTATTTTTAGCCCCATAATTCTGAGTTTGTGATCTGTGTCTGTTTTAGTTTTGGATCATTAAACGTGCTCCTGAGTTCCTCTGCTTTGGCATCTCGTGTTTTAGATTCATGTTTATGTTCTGAAAACCACACTTTGCTCTATATCAGTCAGCTGTTCCCTCATCAGGATTTGATGTTTACACATTTGCTGGCAGCAGAGAGATTTACCATGGAGAAACAAACAAAAGCTAGCCTTCCCCCAACATGCAAAGACAAGCATGCAGTTGTAATGAGCACAATTTGACGCAGAAGTTAATAAATCAATCAATCAATCAACATTTGTTTTACCCAATTTACAACACTCAAGATGAGCAAAGTGCTTTCCAATAAAATACAACAAAATACTAATAAAATGCATAAAACTATTATATAATACATTCAGATGAAGAGACATGTATCGGCAGCAGTGTAAACTTTATGGACAGGCCAACATGCTTTTTAAAACATTCTGCCCACCTCTGCCGCTACAAGAAAAAGAGTTTGCAGAGTTTGACAGCGGCACATAATGACTCTCTGAGAATATTTCTGAAAGTCCCGAGGTTTTGGAGTGCCAATGAAATGTCCGCTATCTGTGGTGTGAAATCCTGTGCTGTTGAAATCAGATCTTGTATTTATTAATTCAGTCACAAGTCTGTCAAACCAGTTCATTCATGCTCCAGTTTGTCCTGAGAAGAGCTCTGATAGATTCATCTCTAACATGTGGAGACATCCTGCTTGTATGCTAATGTTTATTTTTTTATTTTTTATTTTTTCATCTTTTATTGTTATATTTCTAATAAACTATAAACCTGATGCTATGTCTTCTTAATAAAGATTGAACTGAATTAATTCACGGTTCAAAAAATAAAGATAAGCATATTAAAAGCCAGTCTGAATAAATCGTTTTTTAACGAGGCCATAGTCTGTGATGGTCACATATCGGGGGGCAGTTTGTTCCAGAGTCTCCCTGTGTTTGAGTCTGGCTCTGGGCACATCCGGTAGAAGCTGGTTTGTTGATCTTAAGACTTGGCTTCCGAACTGACAAGAGCTCAGCAAAGCTATTGTGTGTGTTTAAAAACAATGAGTAAATTTTTAAAATCAATTCTAAAAGAAACTTGAAGCCAGTGGTGTTGAGAAGTGCTCAAAATGATGATGTTTGCAGTGGCAATGATTTATGGACATAAAAAAGGCATAGGAAACTCACAGATCTCTGCCTTTGATGTATGTCATAAATTGGAAATTGGAAACCAAGTGTTTTTCTGAGGCTCAGAGAATAGCAAAGAAGAGAATCTCGTGCACTGGATTAATGACACGCATGACTGAATTTAGATGAGGGAACAATGGTCTGTTATAGTTAAAAGCCCTTTCCCTGACTTTTACTGTTTTGTAACTCAGATTTGACTTTTTTGCATGCACAAAACTCAGGAACATGGACTAGTTCTGCTTTTCCCATTCCACAACAGTAAAAATCAGGAACAGCTCCTTTAAGAGCTCAACTTTGCATAATATGTTTCCTCAAGACTAAAAACTGACAACATTTGGCGACATGTGGTTATGTGATTAATCAAACTTTACATTATTGCTTTTTTATTTATTTTTGCAACACCAGGCATGCTCCTATGCAGATTGAACAACTGCACTGCAGTGATGGTCTGAATGCTGACATGTAGATTGGAATTATACAAAACGTCCACGGAGGATAATATCACCAGACGAAAAATGGAACGCCGTGTAAAGCAATGTGCTGTAATAGAAATCCTATATTCTTCATATACCACCAATTTGACCCAAACATCCAATAAACAAGGAATACAAGATGAGATTTCTACTGTTCTGATGCATGGCCATGTTTCAGCAAATATGAAATACAATGTACAGTATTTTTCCATTTGCAGTCCTCCTCTCTAATGGCTGATTTCTGCTGCAGGTCTGCATACAGATGTGTCCGTGGGATTGGATTCGAAGTCCAATTTGCTCTGTTGAATTACGGTTACTGTTTGCCGGTGCAGAGTGGGAGGGGCTTGTAAACTGGGGGCCTGCTCATTGATTATGCAGTAATGAGTTGTCAAAGAGGCCAGGAGGCTAAATATCAGGGAAGAATTCTGATTCATCAAACCCAATGTTTAGCAAGTATTCTAATAATCTGAATTCTGAAAAAGTGAAAATGTTACTATTTATTCCAATTAAAAAGTTGAAAGTAAAAGAAACTACATGAGCAACATAATTTGGTAACTACACCTTAATAAAGCATGAACAAAGACTTAATGACATAATGAACAAATAGTTTATTATGAAGGCTTAGTACCTACTTATAACCCTAACTCATATCCCCTTGATTAAGAAGCTAGAAGTCTGAATCACTCTTAATAAGACATTTAAACCATGTGCATAAATAAATGTTTTCAGGCTGCAAAAGAACCACAAATCAAGACAAATTCATCAATATTCAAAATGAGCTCTGGCTGGCCTTGAACATAACAATTTGCTCTTAATGTAACATATTACAGTCTTTTATAACACCATGTCAAAATGCACACTACGCACAGTTAAATACAAGCTGCTGGAGAAACCGTGCCAAGTTCCCTGTCATTATCATATGTTTATGGACCGTCCTATTCTTCCTCCTATTATTCCTCAGAACGATGTATTTGGGCCTGAAAATTCCTGCCTTGAACACAATAAATGGATAATATTGGAGCATACTCTTGACAGCAGAAAAGAAGGAGCTCATTAAAAAAAAAAAGTATGACACAAATGGCACCAGCGATGGACTGACTGATTGTAATTACCGTCCGTAAAATGGAAAAAATCCCATTCTGACTTTATTTGTAAATGGGTATATTTCACAGAATGGACCGTCTGCTTCGGACTATTGTGTTATTGAACTTGTGCAGCGCTCTGGGGCAGTGGATCTGTTTATAAATGTGCTATAGAAATCAATTTCACCTTGACCTTGACCTTGACTGGTGGACAATGCATGCCGTAATTTCTTTGTATGTCTTTTTCCCCCTTTTCCCCGCCACCTTCTTGATGTTTTGCCAGATAAAATAATGGTTAAATACATCAAATTAAACATTATATTCAAAATTAAAATGACGTATTTGCCTGATGAATCCTAAATCGTACGAATAGCGACTCGCGTGGCTCCCTGTCTTCCACATAAACCTCCCCAGACAGACGCTCGCTGGTTTTGTGTTCTCAGATATATGACGACACCCATAGCACCGGTTCATATTCATATATATTCAGATGCAGCGTGAAATGAGTCTGCTTAAATCATTGTTGATGTATTCAGCAGAGGCACAGATTGACTGTAGAAGAACAGAGTTAAGGCCTTTTTTTTTGCTGCAAATGTTTATTGCACCAGTTTGTTATGGACGTTCAAATATTGAACTTTTTTGTTTTTAAAAATCACCCAAAACTCATTTCGATAGATAAAAGTAGGAATGTATACTGACCCGTGAATCGAGAGCTTTGCCTTTTGACTTAGCTTCTTCTTCACCACAACACAAACCCATCCCTGCCGCTTTCTGTTTAATAGACAGAATAAACAAAACAAAAAAACGCCGCCGTACAGTCTAATATAATATCACACACATATATGGCTTTATTTCCATCTCCGCAGTGTTAATAAAGTCTAAAACCGAAAAGATCTTTATCGCTTTTCATTGTTTCCCTCTCTGTGATTTCTGACAGCTGAAGGTACGCCATTGTTTATTACAGCTGTCAATCAAAGTCATAATTATCAGGGACTCTGCACACACGCTCACACATCCGCACGCATTCCCCCACGTGTAATTATAGTATAAAAGAGCATGTCTGCACAGTCATATCCGGCATATGACACAGTAATAACCATCATTAAGGATAGGGAGGACGCCGCTATAGTTATAACAAATCGTGCTTCCCTTACCCATCATTTACTAAAAGAGGCGTGAATGCAAATGTGAGAATGCCAGTGACGGCTTATGATGGAGAAGAAGTGGTGCATTGGAAAGAACTGAAACCGAAGTGTACGCAGGAGTTGGAGGTGTGTGAATTGGTGTTTGCACTCAAATGTTATGCCATTTGGTAGCATTTTGGATGAAGGAGGTAAAAATATAAAGTAGAAGTGCAGTATGTATCTTTTCCAGTGGAGGGTTTGCCACCTGTTTGTCTCCATGGAGAGGTTATTGTGACTGTTTCATCGTATAGATTATAACATATCTATCTAGCATTGTAGGGAAAGGTTTCAAAGGTAGTCATCTGTACACTGTTTTAGAAATTGAGACATTTCGACTGCCATCCAAAAGTTGAAGTTGGAGAAATTTTCAATCTGAGGTTACTGATCTGAGGAGTGAGAATGTATACTTCACTGGGCTAGTCATTTGCAGTATAAATTCCAGCTCCTCAGGCCCATATCTTGAAATGAAAATGACTTTCGGTGCTTTGCTGATGGTCCAGTGGATAAGGGTGTGGTTAGCGCTGCCGTATCATGGATTTGCCTTGACCATTTGCAGAATGTCTCTCCATGCACTCTATCTCTCCATTTCAAGCTACAAAGGTCCTGTCAAATTAAGCGTTCAGGCCTGAAAAAATCTTTAAAGAAAGAAAGACAAAAAGAAACCGACTTTCTGAACGAGGTCGAAACATCTAGGTTTCTAAAACAGTGTCCAAATGGCTCTCTTTGAAACCTTTTCTATCATGGACTACTCCAAGATAAATTACACCAACCTCTATCTAGAATCTATTCAATTACAGGTCTTTTTATGGCTCAAAAATACCTATTTGTCATGGCCAGAGTGTGGAACACGCACCTCAACAGCAAGCAAGCTGGTTAGGACCTTTCTGTAGAGTTTAAGAGAAGAAGAAAAGGCTGATGAGGCGTATTGTTGAAGTTGAGATGGAGGAAGGTTTTGATAAACAATGGATTATATAAGGCTTGTATTGCCCTAAGGTTTATTAGTAAATTGGCTTAATCATTATAAGTAGTTGGTAGGTTTCATACGTCAGTTTCTTCAAATGCTTAAACTCCGTCTCCTCACTGCCTAGGACTCTTATGGTTGACCATGATGCAGTCCCGTAGGTAAAGGAGTTGGGGCTAGGAGCAGGAGGAGCTATAATCTGAATTGTTCGGCTTAAGCCCTAGAATACATCACACTTTCCACTTCCCTTGTCCCACGCATGTGACTTCAGCCCTGGCGAGCTCTCTGCCGCACTGCCTTTTCCTCTGTGTTGGACATGAAGGGTAATTGCGGCTTTTGTTGGCAGGTGGTGTGCCATCTGGAGAGGGGCAGGTGAGCGGCGAGTGTGGCAGGGCTTTGGTGCCAGATGGGTGCTCGGTGGCAGAGGGAGGAGAAGGATGGACCGGCTCAGTATCAGTCACATGGATCTGAACAGCAGGAGCAAGGCTGCAGAGACAGGGAGGAAGAAGGGATGCAGAGAAGAGGATAAACGCGCCCATGTGAGACTCATTCACAAAGGTAGCTGTTGACCCTATCCTGACCTGTTTGGCGAAATATGGCATTAGTTCTGTGGTGGTGCGGGTGATGTGCGCTGTTACCTAAGACGTGCGGGTCAATGCATATCGGAGAGGTGTCCGTGTTTAATCATTGATATCCGTGTTGTCATTAGGCCTAGCTAACTGTGCTGTTTGTTTTGATAGGCTGTGGTTCTGAGAAATGTAAGAAAAGCGTAAGAAATGTATATGTAGCGTTATATTTTCCAAATCTTTTGTCTATCTATGTTATCTGTTTGTTCATTTGCTTATTGAGTGGTTCTTGTCGAGATGGGCCTCTCTCTCCTTCCAGTAGATGGCGCAAGTTGACTGTTGGTCCTGCGGTTTAAGCGGACAATGCCCCACTTCATTAAGAGGTAGAGGGACGCTGCTCTTTGCTAAACCGCACAAAAGTGGTAGCTCTTGGAACTTTTCTTTGCTTACCTTGTATGGACTAAACTGTACTTCACGAAACGTAACTTCAATGGGGTATTATTAAAAATATATGTAATTCCAACTGTAATTTACCTGCCTAACTTGAGTTATCGTACCTGCCCTTTTACATCGGTGCATTGTTCTTTTATTTGACATTTATTTGTTTATTTGGTCAGGACAAGTACATGTTAATGAACACACACCGGAATTGTCCTGCATTCACTGTCACAAACACTCTCTCACTCACACACCTATTGTACACGTCACACACAAACTCCACACAGAAAGGCCAGGGCCGCCCGGGAGTCGAACCCAGGACCTTCTTTGCAGTGAAACGAGAGCGTCATATGGTCTGGTGTCTCTGTGCCCTACATACTACAGAGCGGCATTGTTGACAACTTTCATGGAGTCGATCAAGCCATTTACTCTGAAAATGAATTGCTAAACAATTCTGACCACATTAATCCTCAATAGGCCCCTGTTCCAATACTCTGCTCTTGATCAGGGCCAAAACCACGTCAATATTTCACTGATTTTACTGCTTTTTACTGATACAGACATCGCACTAGACATCAATATCTTACTTTTCAGATTAAAGAACATTTTAGGTCAATTTAATCCCAAATCTGATACACTGTTATGCTGAAGTAGACCTGCTGGAGTGCCGTGTCAATCCCTCCAGTTCAGATGGGCGGAATTGACATGTATTAAAAATAAATCAGAGAAAGATATGCTCCTTTTCAGAACTAAATTGTGAGAATATGCTATAAAGAAGACTGACAAATTTTCTGCTTTACATTTAGATATATTTTTGTTAGCAGAGATGACAAGGAAAGCACGTGCATTTGCATGTATTGCCAGCATATATATACTTTCCCCATTATATGTTGATATTTCATTTTTAACTTGTCTTCACATGCTCTAAGCCTTCACTTTGATAATAAAGAATGCTCCAGACCATGTTAGTGCCTCTGTCAGCGTGACTTGTGCATGAATACTCCAGTGGGATCAGCCTGGACTCATCAGAGCAGTCACGTCAGCTCAGATCAGACAGGAACCACATCCACAGTGCATGGACTGGACTTTCCCCACAATGTATGTTTGGGCATAAATATTAATCGTCTAATATGAATAATAAACCAATTACTTTCATGTATAATTCAACTAAACTACAGTCATTAATTCATGATAAAGGAGTAAGCTTTAACATGCTTTAACAGAGACAACACTTTTCCTCAATGGCAATCATGGAATTGTAAGCAATAATTTTTCATTCATGACTTGAACATCCTACTGTTCTGCAAAGGTTTACATTCTTTGCTTTAGCACATCATGAAATACTGTATACGTTTATGTAATTTCAACGTGGAAAGACTTGGACGTCATAGAGAAAATGTGAAATGACTTTATTGAATACCTTATAATAGTCCCTCATGCTCAGGGGATAATTCCACTCTGTCATTGTGAAGGACAGGGTTCAAAAAAAATCTGTCAAGAGCTATTTTCATCCGTAATAATATTTCCAGCACATGTGAAACAGGTGGTTCCACGCAGTGCGCAAAGGGGGCTTTATAAAGGCAAAAAATGAATCACACTCTCACCAGAAAATTATATTTCTTTGTCGCAAATGTAAAATAGGAGCTTATTTGTACCAGCGTAGTACAATAATGGGACAATATTCAGAGCTTTTATGCATCTATACTTGCATCTCTGTGGCACGAACGCGTATGAAGCTGTTTGTGTCTGTCTCCTCCTCTTCTCCGCTGCCACCTTCCTTTCTGTTCTTTGTGTTTTAAGATCTAAACACGCTTTCAGCCCGTGCTATGCGTGCACATGTGCTTGGGTCAGAACCATCGCAGAGGGAGGAAAAAGCAAAATTGGCTTCGGAGTTGGAATTGAGTTTCAATCTTGGCCTAATATGTCCAGGAAGACTCATCGCTGTACTCTTTATGGTTTAGTCGGTTGGGCATCACTGTCAGTTTGTAGAAAACAACATTGGTGCATATTCATTTATTCATATAGTGTAATATTTTGAGATTTTCTGTACTTCGTTGATTGTATTTGCTGCTTACTTGGCCAGGTCTCTCTTGCAACCAGTGACCTCCTGGTTAAATGACGGTGTAAATAAAATGTTTAAAAAGACAGCGGTAAAAGTTCTCAGTTAATTCTCTTATTGTGCTGCAATATACCACTGATTCATTAAAGCAGACCATGTTACATTGACTTTTAGGAGCTTTAACCATATTAGGATTGTTTTCCCTTTTCATCAAACCACTCAAAGTTGTATTTGGATTCATGCGTGTTTGATAAATCTTTATTCTCCTCTGACAATTATAACGGTAACACACGAAGAATGAAATATGTGCATATAAAAACTCCATAGTTGCTAGCAGAGGGTAGAAGGACTCACTGTTTGATGTGTGTGTGAAACACACACAAGGTAGCTGTGTACAATACAAACACCCACAAAGGAATAAATGTAAGTATATAAATTCAATTCCATACTGTGGAACATCCAAATCCAAAACAGATCCTACACCAGAAAAGTGGAAGTGTTAAAGTGCACCCTTAACATTTTCCAAAGAAAAGGAACATTCTTTTGGGCTAATCCTGGCTAAAGAGGGCCATAAGTGGAAAGTAGAAACATTGTCCCTAGATTTTATCACTTTTAAAAGCTCTAAAGTCAAACTTCAACTTTCCGACTTGAGAGTGTGTCAGTGGTCAGACGAGTGTTGTCATTGAGCTTATTTCTGGCCTTATGCAAATGCACCTTGGAGTTGTCGAGATATTAGCGTCATTTCACTGCCGCTGAACTTTGCACGGCAGCTCTTTGATTGACAGGGCAGTCATGAATAAATATGCATAAGAGAGGGTGAGTGTTAGCTGGAGTGGGCAGGTGGTGTGCTGGAAGAGGGGAGGACCACATGGCTCGCACCGAGCAAGAAGTGGAGTGGCGAATGTCAGGTTCCAGCGTTATATCACTTATGGAATAATAATGTGCTTCTGAATAATATTAGGACCACTGTATTGTATTACTCGGCCTGTACAGGGTACAGGGGGGTGTTTAGTACTGGGGCCTTCCTATAGGGGTTTTATGTGTGAGGCATCCTCCATGGACTTTTATTTTATTTTATCATCTCTTCTTCATGAGTGCTGAAGAGATGGTTTGGTCTGGTTCTAGTCCTGGTTTAGTCCTGAGGCCTGTCCTGTGGAGCTGACTGAATTTATCCTGGATTAGTTTCTCTAATCCAGACATGAGCATCTCTGAATGAGCCGTACTATAAAGCGGGTTCACAATTCACTACTCTTGATTTTCTAAATGAAGCTGTGACAGTTCAGGGGGTGGAGTCAGACGACCAATTAGAATAAAAGAGTAAGGAAAACTTTCATTAAATACGAGGAATTAAAAAATAAAATAAATGCCAAATGAAAACGCAGACGCTGCATTTATGTGAAGTCAGCACTTGGCGGCCAATCATGCCGAAGTAGGTTTTGCCAAGGAGAAAGTTCTTTTAAATATTAAAATATCGATAAAGCAGACTAAGGCACAAATGTGCTAAAGTCAGGAATAACATATCATACAGCACCAAGGACTGAATGGACTTATGTCTGTGCCAAGCAGCGCTTACAGACACACGGCCAGTATAAATGTGCACAATTACATTTGAGTGTTTTAATATTTACATATTTGAATAGTTTACATATTTAATATAGTACAATATGATCAAACAGGGGTTATATTTAATCTAGACTTAACCTGCATTATGCAGAAGATGAATGTGTTTTATGTGATTCCTCTTTATAAAATCTAAGCATAATGATATAAAACAATATGTGCCGCTGTTTCCGCTTGTTCGGCTCTCTGGAGCTGGATTCTCATCTCTTCTTCTTCTCTTATTCAGGAACTGTAGTATCAGAGTCAACCACAAAGCTAATCCACCCATCCAGCTTTGTAGTACATGTGGTCTAGTCCTGGTTTGGATTGGTGTTAAATTCCAGTTTACCCAAACTTTGAGTTGAGTTGAAGCCAAGAATGTCCAACAGTCAAATTGGAGAAAGCCCTCGGTGTGTACTTTCACTTGAGTGTAACAGGATTGATGAAGAGCAGTCATCCTCTTGCAAAAGCTCCCAGTCTCACTCCACTTGAACAGAACTAGTTTACAATAAAGGCAATTGCACCAGTCTCGACATATTTATCACCAAACAGCGTGCAAATAAAACGCACAAGTAAGCACGATCACCAGATGTGGCTTTTGCCTGCTTTATGCTTTTCCAGGCGAACAATGTCGACATTGTAGGTGTCTGTAGTTTTATGCAAACATTTACTCAAACTGCTTCTCCACTAAGCCTTTTGAACCGCGGAAAAACGATTCAGTATTTTCCCATAAAGCTTTGATACGCCAAAGGGTATTGTACACAGGCAGCTCCCTTATGCCTTTCCATACAGCTGTCCCTCTGCGCACAACAGACAGATGAGAAATACCATCTGGGAGAAGTTGTGACACCCGCCATCATAAAGCACGTCGGCATGCACTGTTGTCAGAGCGTTATTTCCACATTCTTACCACCTGTCAGTTTGCATGTAGCTTATAGGCATTGTTTGTGCAGTGACAGCCCAGTGCAACAGGATGGATACACCCGCAGCCAAAGACTCAGTTACGCATAATCTTGTGACTTTCTGAGGAAATTGGATAACATTTTATACTGTCCTACTCCTCTATCTATTCCTGCCTTAATAAAGCATGAACAAAGACTTAATTAAGGAGCAAATAGTTTATTAAGAATGATTCAGGCTTAGTAACTATTTAACTAAGACTCTAACCCTAATTGCTAACCCCAACCCTAACCCTAACCTTAATTAAGTAGTTACTAATCCTGAATCATGCTTAATAAAATATACATGTATGTTCAGTTAAGTCTTTGTTAATACTTTGTTAAGGCAAGGTGCAGTTATTTTAAAATCGTATATCATTGTGAAGTTTTCTGACACACACTGGATTTACTTCTACTTGAGTCATTTTTTGTTGTAATGTTTTGGTAGCTCTTCTTACTGTCAATAAAGTATTTATGTTGACCATATTGTATGCTTTGAAAAATGTGTTTTTTGCACCTGAGCTTCAGATTTGATTAAGTTTGTTTTATTGTTTTTTGTTTTTGTTTTTTTCAAGACAACCGAATCAAAAACACTTAACATTAATTTTGTGGGTGATCTTTATTTATTTTTTCTACATGATATTGTGCGTTCTTTTAAAGTTGCCAAGTTTTTTTTAGAGTTGACTAGTATATGTAAACATACAGTCAAGATTGCGCACTGAATTGGTGGTATTGCACTTGAATTGGAGCTCAAACTTCTTTACCGCCCAATACAAATAAAACCTTCACAAAGCTATTATTCGCTTTTCTAAAAACACACAATACTTTTAAAGATGGTGGTGAAGAGCTGTTTCTGACTGTTGTAACAAAGTTTACACCATAAACTTTGTTTGTCAAGTGTCCGTAAATCAATTTTCAGTTTTATTTTGGAAGGAAAAAACATACAGATTTTTATTATTTATTTTTTTTGTCACAATTAGACTCTTATAATTTAGTAATTTCTTTTATCCACGCTGATTTATAGATGACCAAACCTGTATTATGAGATCAAATGGCAGTTTGTGGCTGTAAAAGTCTTTCTGATTGGCTGAGGACACAACCAATGACATCTACATACGCAGCAGAGTTGCTTTTGGTTTCATTCACGCTATTTTGCTGAATCCTGGTTAGAAAATCCTCTCCTCTCCGACCGTCAAAAACCCTCCCTGCTGAACTCCCTTGACATGTGACGTTTTTCGATAACTGACATATCCCAGAATCTTCTGCTGCTCTAAGTCAGTCGCCAGTCATACTCAGCCTTTCTGTTGTCTAAACACGATCACTGTAACTGCTAAACTAAACTCATTAATTAACACAGGAAAAAGCAGCAGGTACAGATGTTCATTTTGTTTTTTGAGTTCTAAAACATGAGATGCCAAACTTAAGATACTCAAGCATAACAATATGAAAAATGCATAAAATGTCTTCTTTAAAACTCAATTATAAATCAGAGGTTACGTCCACACATTTCTACTTGTAACTGTACTCTTTCTGGGGTAGTTTCGCCTCTGGCTGCAGCACCAAACGTGGCGAACAAATACAGTGGAAGGGTACAGGAGGACGCAAGGGAGATGGGGAGCAGCCATATGGAGCGTGGCTGACAGGGATCCCCCGCTTGTCAGAGCTATTAGGAGGACGGATGTCTGTTACAACGTCAAGGGGATGCTCTTGGCCTTGATGGACCTTGTGGAAAAGTCTGTTCAGAAGTTATATTTGTCTCAACACGACACCAGGCAATTACTACAACACTTAGTCTTCCTGATTTGATTTTGTGAGGTCGTTCGGGAGAGATTCTTAGTAGAAAAGGTTCTGGACAATGTTTTAGAAATCAAGGCATTTCCATTTCCGTTGGAAGACTGAAAAGGACTTTCAGATGGAGGTTGAAACACCTTCATTTCTAAAACTGTCCAGGGGTCTCATTTGTAAAGCTTTACGTAGAATTCTTACTAAAAGTGTACATACGGACAAACACAAACATACAAAAACTCTGAGCACAGATTGCCTTCTGTTTTGTCTCTGAAAGTCCAGTTGTGCTTTGTTCTGATGTTTCGGACTGGACCGCTCATTTCTTTGTAGTTGTCTTTTTACAGATCATGTACACATGAATTAGACCCCTGACCATCTTTGAACCTTGTCTTCCACAGCTTTAGTCGTGTTCTTTAATGTTTTTTCTGCAAAGTCTTTCTCCAAAGCAATTTTGCCACACCTGCCTGTCAATGCCCAATCCCGTCAGATCGTGGAAGCTAAGCCGGTGGGGCCTGGTCAGTAAGGCAAGGCAAGGCAAGGCAAGTTTATTTGTAGAGCACAATTCGTACACAGGGCAATTCAAAGTGCTTTACATAAACAGGAAAAGTTGCATTAAAATCACAAAACACAAAAAAAGACACACAGAATCATTTTAAAATCATTTTAAAATCATTTTAAAATAAAGTGCTTTTAAAAGAGAAGAGTGCAGATAGATCTTTCAGTCATATGCACGTCTAAAGAGAACTGTTTTTAGCCTGGATTTAAACATTGTCAGAGTGGAGGCCTGTCTCACATCTTCAGGGAGACTGTTCCAGATTTTAGCTGCAAAAAACTGAAATGCTGATTCCCCATGTTTAGTCCTGACTCACCTCACCAGCAGGAGGCCGGTCCCTGAGGTCCTCAGATTGCGAGATGGTTCATATGGCACTAACATATCAGAGATGTACTTTGGTGCTTGGTCGTGGAGAGACTTGAACACAAGCAGAGCTGCTTTAAAATCTATTCTCTGACCCACAGGAAGCCAGTGCAGAGACCTGAGCACAGGACTAATGTGATCGTACTTCCTGGTTCTAGTCAGGACTCGAGCAGCAGCATTCTGGATGTACTGCAGCTGTTTTACAGCTCGTTTGGAGAGGCCAGTGAACAGGCCGTTGCAGTAGTCTAACCTACTGGAGACAAATGCATGGATAAGTCTCTCCAAGTCTGGTTTAGACACTATACCTTTAATTTTGGCAATGTTTTTTAGATGGTAAAAGGCTGTTGATGTTATTGATTTGATGTGGCTGTTAAAATTCAGGTCTGAGTCCATTATTACCCCCAGATTTCTAACTTGATTTGTCGGTTTTAGGCGAGACTGGAGGTGACCGCTGACACTTTCTCTCTGTTTCTGCGGCCCAAAGCGATGATTTCAGTCTTGTCTGAAGTTTAGCTGAAGAAAATTGTTTTGCATCCACAAGCTGATCTGTTGGATGCAATGACAGAGTGAATCCACTGGTCCATATTCACCTGCCGTCAGTGAGACATAGATCTGAGTGTCGTCTGCGTAGTTGTGATAAGACACATTTGTGCTGAGTATCAACTGACCTAAGGGCAGCATAGGAGAGGTTGAACAGAAGGGGTCCCAGGATTGACCCTTGGGGCACCCCACAGGTCAAGCTCATGTGGTCTGAGACACAGTTACCAATCTCAACAAAGTACTCTCTGTCCTCAAGGTAGGACTTCCCAGCCAATTTAGAGGGCGATTGCCAGTGATGCCCCACCCAGTCCTCTAGTCTCTGTAGGAGGATCCATGATCGACAGTGTCAAAAGCAGCGCTCAGATCTAACAAGAATTAAGACTGAGGCTTTGCCAGCGTCAGTGTTCAGGCGGATGTCATTTGTCACCTTGATAAAGAGCAGTCTCAGTGCTGTGATGAGGTCTAAAACCTGACTGGAAAACATCAAATGAGTTGTTTATTAAGAGGAAGTCAGTGAGCTGTTGGTAAACAACCTTTTCAAGGACTTTGCCTAAAAATGGCAGATTTGAGATGGGCGATAATTTTTTCAGTTCTGAGGCATCAAGACTGCTCTTCTTTAGGAGGCTTAATGACCGCAGTTTTCAAGGCCCTTGGGAATGTTCCAGATTGAGGCGACATGTTAACTATGTGCGTGAGTGGTGTTAACAAAGTGCTCAGAACAGACTTTAGAAATCTGGTGGGTAACACATCGAGGCAGCATGTACAAGAACTCAGACTGGTGATGATCTCTTGGACAGTTTTGTCAGTTACAGGTGCAAACTGAGTCAGCTCTAAATGTGTAGGTGGTTTTAAAGAGATTATTATTTGCACTGTGGAATTTATGGCATTTTTAATGCCCTGAACCTTGTGTCATTAAAAAGAATACTGCAAACTCATTGCACTTAGCTGTGAAATTAGTTCTAATGGCAGCAGGTGGAGGGGTTTGTTAGTCTGTTTACTGTTGCAAACAGAGCACGTGAGTTATTACTGCAATTTCCAATTATTTTTCAGAAAAAAATCCTTCCCTTGTTTTACATAAAAATGAGGTTGTACATGTACAACCTTTCTCTATAAATCTCTTTATGAATCTGGAGCTTTGACTTGCGCCATTTCGGCTCAGCCCTGCGGCACTCCCTTTTCTGTGCCCTGACTGTCTCATTATTCCTCCATAGCGCCTTCTGCTTATTTTTAACCATTTTAACCTTCATAGGAGCAATGGTGTCCAGAACATTCAAGATATTAGATGTAACAGAATTTAAAGTCGTCAACGTTTGAACATGAAGGATTTTCAAAGTTAATCATTTCCATGAAGAGTGCACTTGTGCTGTCATTTATGTGTCTCCTCCGAACAACTGCAGGACCAGTCGGTGATTTGGGAATAACCGACAGGTCAAGAAAAACACAGAAATGATCAGACAGTGCCACATCGACCACACTTACGTTTGAAATATTAACCCTTTAGTAATTAGCAGGTCCAGAGTGTGCCCTCTGCTGTGAGTGGGGCCACTCACATGCTGAGTAAGACCAAGGTTTCAAGGACAGCATCAAGCTCTTTAGCGTTTCTGTTGCAAACATTATCACGTGAACATTGAAATCACCTGTAATGACCAAACCGTCAAAGTCTGTGCATATGACTGAAAGCATCTCCAGTAAAATCATCAATAAAACCTTGGCAGTGCTGGGGAGGCTTGTACAGGACAATGTAGAGTATGGAGGGAGACTGTTTTAGCTCCATTTTAAAAGATAAATACTCAAATGATGAAAAACACCCCAAAGACAACCTCTGGGTAACTATTTTATCTCTAAAAACTGCACAGACACCTCCACCCTTTTTGTTGTCGCGTGTTTCAGATTCAAACTTGAAGCTCGGTGGAGTCAAGCTTCTATTAGAACTACATTACCCGTGTTTTTGTCAAGCCATGTTTCAGATAAAAACATAAAATCAAGATTATATGAAGATATAAAATCATTAATTATGTGATTTGTTACATAATGATCTGACATTAAGCACAGCAAGTTTCAGATTGGTTTCAATGTGACTGGACGTTATCTTTTCACAGGGAATATGAATTAAATTTCTACGATTGGACAGTCTAACTGTCCTTCTGTTCTCCAGTCTGTGTGACGTGACTACAGATATAACACAGGGCCCCGGGTTTTGTTTTGACCATTTCATGACCATAAGTCCCGGCACGCGCTGAGACCCACTACATCCTAGCTATGGGAGATAACGGTTCTGGGGGGAGGTGGGGAGGGGCGAAGGGGAGACCTGGAGGAGGTTTGGGAGTGGGGGAGAGCTGGCAGGGGTTTGGGTGATGGACCAGGTGAAGGCGAGGGGTGGAGGTGCAGGTCGTTTTTGGTGAAGCAGGAGAGTTGAAGCTCCTGGGTGGTATGGGGGGCACAGATTTGTACGGGGAAGAGTTCATCATTGTTGACATCAGAACTCTTGATCTTGCTAAATTAGGTGTGAGTGGAACCATCTTTACTCCTGATTTGATCAGGAGTAAAGAGGTCTCCCATCCAGTACTTGGATGGGAGACCTCTGGAACACGAGGCACCACCGTGGGGCGACTGGAGGAGGAAATGCTGTTGTGTCCTTAGGCAAGACACTTCACATGGCCTAGTATGGAAATTATTTGTGTGTGTGTGTGTGGTTGGTGGTGGTCGGTGGGGCAGATGGTGCAAACTGGCAGCCTCGCTTCCGTCAGTCTGCCCCAGGGCAGCTGTGGCTACATAAGTGGCTCACCATCACAGAGTGTGGAGTGAAAGAATGACAACAGTGTAGCGCTTTGAGAGACTTTGACAAGTCTGTAAAGTGCATTACAAGTGTAAGGCATTATTATTGTTAAGACCCAGTGACCAGGCCTGTCCCAAAGCTCTAACCTTAACCAAAGTACCTGTTCCTAAACTTAACCCTAACCTGTTATATTCAGGTGTCCCACCAGTGGGACAGTGGACTTTTTCTTAATTTATTCCTTTTTATCCACCATCTGATAAAAGGAAACAATCAAGCTGCTGAACATGTTCAAGATGAAAAGAAAGCTGTAACCTTCGTATTTAAAGTCAAATCAACTTTTATATGGACTTTTATTTGGATTCCACTTGGATTTTTTTCATATCAAGTCTCTTAAACAAATTTTTAGCTTCAGCCTTAAAAGAGGAATTGTCAAAACCCAACACATGCCCAAACTAGTGTTAATCAGGCCCTGCTACAGACACCAGCTTTTCTTCATATATTTAACAAAACGAAATTCATAATCTGATATTCCTCTGAGCAGAGCTTGTTTCCAAGTTTAATTAGAATAAATCAGACACCAGAGGCCAAAATACTGAGTCTATAAATAATATAATAAACATTTACTAGCACAGCCACCAGTGTAAAGTGGCTGTTGTGTGGCATAACGGCATTGGAAACGTGAAACATTAGTTTATTCAAGAGTTGTATTTTGAGTGATTCATGCATGTTTGCGTAGTCCTGTATTGGTCCACTTCTATGTCTGACAGTCACCTACTTTTATAATTAAGTTGCTTTGTATGTTTAGTATACCGTTTATTACGCACAAAATGTAAAGTCAAATTCTATAGATGTTATATTAATACATTGTTGTGTGTCTTTGTTTATGTCACAGTATCTCATCTTTTAGCAAAAAAATAGGCAACAATAAAGTCATGTGTGCTTAGTTTTTTCATTTTGCTTGTTTTTATTGGACTGAACAACAAACAGAAATGTGTGTTCTTACTGTGAGCGGGCTTATATCATAACAAACCTGACTCGTACTTAGCCTGGAGGAGCCTCCTCCTGCTCGTCTCCATGGAGATGTTGTTCCTTTGGCTATAATATTACACAGTGTGGCATAAAACTTTTCTGTCTCCATGGAGAATGTCAGAATCCAATGTATGGTTTTAACTTTAACATGCCAACTCCTGTTACTTTAAGCACGTTGACGGACCAAGTTGTTCCATAAAGAAATAAAATAAAGACACCTTATTTCTATCTTTCTCTTTGCTTTGTATTCACTCACCAACTCCTGAATAAATCTAATCTTTCATAAAAACAACATAGCAATTTCTGTGAACCCTATTACACTGTACTCCATTGAGGTTGTGTCAGACAGACTTTGATTTAACTTTGTTCTTCGGTGGCAACAATATTTGAATGTTTTGTATCAAGTCTTGTCATTGCATTACAAACAATGAATAACTTCAATGCATAAATATAGCAGGAGATTACAGCACATCAAAACACAGGGACCCCTTTCAAATGTGTTTTTGTGAATGGAATACCAACGTCTCAAGGGCCAGAATACAAAAACATCCAGTCGACAACATCATAGTTTTATAGTCTGTCGAGAAATGCTGTGAAGAATCAATTAAATATAAACTATTGTGGCTATTAAGGCATGTCTCATTAAAGATAAATTAAAGAAAAATAACAAGGTATGACTTTGGAGTTTGGAAATGGTCATCCTGAATTGTAACTCCATTGATTTTCAACCACTGGAAAAATCTGAAAAACTAAAAACACTGAAAAAAACAATCTTAACCTTTACACTATCTTCGTTTGAGCAATGTACATTTGGTCAAAGAGCAATATATGTTTTCATATCAGGAAAAAAAATCTTTTTATTTAAAACACTGGGATAAATTGTTTGTTAGGTGATGTTTGGACCACCCATGAAAGTTTCTTAGCGATGAAATAAAAAATCTCGATCGGGTCAAATGGACCCCAAAGAAGTAAATAAGTAAATAAAAAGAAAATAAGTTAAGAAGTAATTGGATGAGGTATTATTTATCTTGATTTGAGTGCATTTAGACTTTCTTAAAATACGATTTGCCAACAGAACAAATAGGTTTTGTTCTTATTTCAAGTGTTGCAGTGTCTTTCTTTCTAATTTCAAGTTATAAAATGCAATTCTTTTTTTATTTAAGTAAAAACAAGATATTTTGTGCTTGCTCACTTGGTATTCTTACTTAAAGACGGTCAAAATGTGCTCAAAACAAGATAATACAACCCATTTCATGCCTTATTAACTTGTTTAAGACGATTTTTTTCCCAGTGCAGTGTGCAGGGGAACAGTAGTGTGCCTTGGGGATAAAAGGTCAAATAGGTTGTGTTCACGTTCCAGAATTTGAGGATGTTATAACGTCTAAAGAAGCGCAAGAGCCATTTTCCCAATTGATTGCTTTGGACTTTGCCATAAAATATCTCAAAGGTAAATTCACAAATGTTAAACCTGATGATTTCTCTTTGTGACTCGACCGAAGAACTGCCCTCCATCTGTATTAAATCTTATTGGCTGATGGAATGTTGAGATGAACATGCAAACTTTTTATGAAATTATTTACTATTATTTACTATTTTGGAGTGTCCCGAGCAACTTTTTAACCAGTTGAAAACGCAAAACAATCACCTTTAGCAAATAGACAGCACCAGACACTTTTCCCCGCAAATGGTTCAGGTTGGTAAAATTGGTGAATAAGTTGGTGGTGTCTTTCTTAAAAAAAAAAAAAAAGTGTGTCGTGACTCAAAAAAGATTGAAAAACACTGCCTTCAGGTGAGACGCTGCTGGTGAATAGGAACGATTTTGAATTTAAAGATATCAATTTAAAACTTGAAAAAATGATTACAAGTTTTTCATCATGTCGTGTTTTCATGTGTGAAAACAGCTCAAATTGAATGTATTTGGGACATTGCAATCTGAAAAATGTACAAAAGCAGGTTTACATTTCTTGGGTCATTTTGTACACATATTCATTAAAAAAATTAACAAAGAGGATTTCTTATTTAGTTTTTGAGTAAACTAGATCTCACTGAAAATTGGGCTAAAGAATCAAATTGCGACAAATGATTTAGACTTAAACTGTAAGTGAGGCGCCCAGAAAAGGAAAAGCGCTGGGGGGCTCTCGTCTTTGCCGAAACGCTGTGCGCGTACCACCTGGGATTTTCCTCTCCAGCGTCCGCTCACTCAGCAACAAGATGGGCGAACTGGCGCTGCTGATGAAGAGGAACAGAAGACTTTCTTCGTCTTCTGTTTTGTGTTTCACGGAGACGTGGCTCAGCGAGTCGATCCCGGACTATGGCGCTCCATTTGGAGGATTCCAGCTCCTCCGGCGCCGACAGACAAAGGGGATCTCTCGAGGAAAAACAAAGCGGTGGAGTCTGTTTCTTCATCAACAACGCTTGGTGCTCGATGTGGCGGTGATCTCCAAACTCTGCTCTCCTGATCTGGAATATCTCTTCATTAACTGTAAGCCATTCTACTCTCCGCAGTGAGTTCGCTTCATTCATTCTACTTGCTGTTTACATCCCGCCATGCCTTGACGTTACCACGAGGCACAGGCGTGTTAGCGGGCGGGTTTGAATCTGAGCAGGACTTCCCAGACTCCTTGTTGATCATCCTCGGGGATTTTAACAAGGGTAATCTCAGCCAGGAACTACCAAAGTACAGACAGTTTATTAAATGCCCGACCAGAGAGCAGAACACGCTGGATCACTGTTACACTACAGTGAGTGGTTCCTTCCGCGCGGTTCCTCGTGCTGCCCTAGGGCTCTCAGATCACGCCATGATCCACCTGATCCCCACGTACAGACAGAGGCTGAAGCTCTCCAAACCTGTAGTGAGGACTTCTAAGAAGTGGACCAGCGAGGCAGTGGAGGAACTACGCGCGTGTTTGGACATTACAGACTGGGATGTGTTCAAAACTGCCACGGATGGTTTGGATGAGTACACTGACACTGTGACGTCATACATCCAGTTCTGTGAGGACAGTATCATCCCCACACGCACCAGGGTGATTTATAACAATGACAAGCCCTGGTTCACACCCAAACTGAGGCAGCTCAGGCAGCAGAAGGAGGCAGCTTTCAGAGCCGGGGACAGAGAGAGCTACAAAGGTGCTAAGTACAGATTTAGCAAGGAGGTGTCAAGAGCTAGATCTCTGTACAACCATGGATGTATTAAATGAACTGGATAAGGTACGCCCCCTCTGTCTGTGGTCCCAGATTGATTTGTGGCCGTGTGAGGTACTGCAGCCTCTTGGAACCAGCCTTTTTCTAAAATGTCACATTATAATCACAGACAGTACTGAATTATTATCGGTATTTAAATAAAATAGAAGGAAATGTTCTTTTCTACCGTTTCTAAAATCACCGAAATTACCGTTTTTATATGAAGTGGGGATTGTGCGTCACGTGGCGCCCTAAATCAAGATGGCAGCCTCCGTTTCAGGAAGTAAAACAAAGATGGCAGCCATCGTTTCAGGAAGTAAAACAAAGATGTCAGCCGCCGTATCAGGAAGTAAATGCGGAAGTAAGAAACTTTTTTGGGGTCATGCGCCAATGAGCACTCTCCATAGGGATAAACAGGACGGCCATCTTGGATTCATCTTCCAGGTTTTATTAGAGTTCTATGTGTACAACACGCGCCTAAAGCAGTCTTTCTCTGCTAACAACGCCTCGGCGGTTTGGAGGGGACTTAGGCAGATCACCAACTACAAGCCCAAAGCCCCCCATGCTGCTGGCGACCAGAAACTTCGCTGAACAGCTCGCCTCCTTCTATTCACGATTAAATCTCAACCCCCTCCCCACCTATCTCACTACAATAGACATTTCTGCCAACCACACCCGGGTCCCCCACACTCCCCACTGGCCTTTCACTACACAGGGACAATGTAAGAGGAACAGTTTGAGTCCAACCCCGGAAGAGCTGCTGGACCAGGCGGTGTCTCCCCGCCACCCTGAGACACTGTGCGGACGAGCTGACTCCTGTCTTCACAGACATTTTTAACACCTCCTGGAGTCATGCCATGTCCCAGTCTGCTTCAAGTCGTCCATCATCGTCCCTGTTCCCAAGAAGCCCCGGATCACTGGACTTAATGACTTCAGGCCTGTGGCGCTGACGCCTGTCGTCATGAAGTCCTTTGAGCGCCTGGTCCTGCCCCAGCTCAAGTCCTTCACCTCCTCCGCCCTGGACCCACTGCAGTTCGCCTACAGAGCCAACAGATCTGTGAGGCGACGCATATCAACCTGGCCCTCCACTTCATCCTGAAGCATCTGGACTCCCGGGAACCTACGCCAGGAGTCCTGTTTGTGGACTTCAGCTCTGCATTCAACACCATCATCCCTGCTCTGCTCCAGGACAAGCTCTCTCAGCTCCACGTGCCTGACTCCATCTGCAGGTGGATCACTGACTTCCTGACGGACCCGGAGGCAGTGCGTGCGGCTGGGAAGAATGTCTCAGAGACTGGACTATCAACACAGGAACTCCACAGGGCTGTGTACTTTCTCCTCTGCTCTTCTCCTGTACACCAACTGCTGCAACTCCAGCCACGACTCTGTAAAACTGATCAAGTTTGCAGGCGACACCACCCTCATCGGACTCATCTCGGACGGCGATGAGTCTGTCTACAGGAGGAGGTGGACCGGCTGGTGTCTGGTGCAGCACCAACAACCTGGAGCTCAACGCCCAGAAGACAGTGGAGATGATGCGTGGACTTCAGGAAAGTCTCAGCCCCCTGCCCCCCTCGCCCTGACAGACTCTCCCATCACCACCGTGGACTCTTTCTGCTTCCTTGGCACCACCATCACTCAAGACCTCAAGTGGGAGCTGACCATCAGCTCCATCATCAAGAAGGCCCAGCAGAGGATGTACTTCCCTGCGGCGGCTGAGGAAAGCCAAGCTGCCGGGCGCAGAATGATGGTGCAGGTTCTACTGCGACCATCATCGAGTCCATCCTCACCTCCTCCATCACCGTGTGGTGCGCTGGAGCCACAGCCAGGGACAAACAGAGACTACAGCGCATTGTGCGCTCTGCTGAAAGGTGATCGGCTGCAGCCTTCCATCTGTCCAGGACCTGTCGTCTCAGGACTCGGGGCGAGCAGGTCGTATCACAACTGACCCTTCTCACCCTGGACATGGACTATTTGAGCCACTCTCCTCGGGCAGGGAGGCTACGGTCCATCCGGACCAGCACCTCCCCCCACAAGAACAGTTTCTTTCCCTCTGCCGTTGGACTCATGAACACTTTGTAACACCTGTCACTTCAACAATAATACTATTTAAGAACAATCTATTTGCACTACTCATTTGCACATGGCACTGTCTGCCAACTGTACATTCTGTATATAGTCTATCTTAGTCTATTTTATTCTTAATTTTATGCATGCCTTTTTATATATTTTTTATATTTTATCCTTTGCTTTATGTTGCACCTACGCCGAAGCAAGTTCCTACGTTTGTGAATTTCACTGACAATGGCAATAAACAATTTCTGATTCTGATTCTGATTCTGAATAAACTTGGAATTAGGTATCAACAAATCCTTCCTGTGCGTTCTGTCAAAATCTTGTTGAGTACCAGATAGTAAAGTCTGGTGTGTAGGTGGTACTTTAAGTGGTGATTTTAAGAAAACGGCCTTTGAAATTATAATGTCTCAGAGAAATCTTTGAATCCAAGGGAATTAAATGAAGTAATAAAAGCAGATTGAACATGTTTGTTGTTTCCACATGAAAACCAATATGTTGAGAGAGCAAACTGACCCCCCCAGAAAAGAAAAAAAAAATAATTTTGCCTGTAGTGTCTCGCCTTAATTGTTGATCTGAAGTTTATCCTGATGAACCCAAATTCTGTTTTTCTCATTCAATTCAAAGGTTTGGTTGTTGCCATTTACATTTTTTATTTCGGGTGAACCAAAATGCCTAGCTGGCCATTAACTAATCCGATAAAAGTTAACATGCCACAAACGGTTGAATTCCATTTTCTACAATGGGATTATTGGATTATTGGGATATGGAAAAAAATATGAAAGTTTTTTTTTTAACATCCAGGCATGTTAAAATTTCAATTATATCAAAGTAAAATATGACGAATTTGTTGAGTTGGTGAGACGAGGAGTTGGAAGGTTGAGGAGGCTAATGGTTCTGCTGCTGCGGTGGCCGACTCGAGCCTGTTGACAGAAATGTGGGGACCTGGGGCAATAAGCCTCATGTGGGCCCCCCTCTAATATAAATGAATAGAAAGAGGCTCCAATTGTGAGACCCAGGACACCAGACCCCTCTGCCCCCCCCCCCCCCGTCTTCTCCCCTGGACCTACCCAGGCTTCTTTTTGCATATTTGCAATTTCCAACAATTCTTTCTAAACCACTTTAGTGGAGTTATTCCAGCCGCTCTGGTGTGTGAGTTGCCGGTGTGGCAGGCTGCCTCTGGCCTCGGGCTGATCCTGCCAGCTATCACAGCTTTGCACACTTTATGTGATGGGATCTGAGTCTGCCTGTTAGTCCTCTCTTTGTGAGGCTCTGTCTGTATGTTAAATCTGCTTTCAAACCGTGTCACAGTCCAGCTTTTCTTTCAACTATTTATATAAAGCTGTAGTATTGTAGCTGCTCTTGCACATTTTAACATGCAGGTAGTTGTACTCAGGCAAGTTAGTCTGAGAAAAAAGGCCACCATCCATTGGCAGAATAAGCATGGGGAAATAAACAAATGCTAGCTTGACCCTAACATGCTAATACAAGCATCCAGTTGTAATGAGGGCAATTTGACGGCAGAAATGCTCAGAACGAGTCTGCCGATAATTTCTTTTTATTGAAAAATGGAAGTACAATCACATACAAAAACATTTAATGTTGCCAAATATAAAAGAAAAAAAAGGCAGGGTTTCTCAGGAGTGTCCTCAGGTCGGTGTCGGCAAACGTTTTCCGCTCAGAGACAGCACGGACCACCACCACACGGACTTACAAAGATGTTTAATGAGGTAAAAAAAAAGTTACTTAGTTCTGCTTTAAAAATAGCACACAAGATCTCAAGCTCAGCGTCACAGAACAAAACTTTTCTGCGGCTTGTGGGGAGAGGACCTCATAAACAAGGTAGCTAGTAATTCAACCCAGGACCTTCTTGTTGCGAGGCAGGATTGCTAACCACTGTCGTCGCTACCACACTCCCATCGCCGCGCCAATCCTCAACCTTCAAAATGACTCATGGCTCTACAAATTGTAAGTAAAGTTAAAACACGTCGAACACTCAGGACCGTTGTGCATGACAGTCAACAACAACATAGCTTCTGGACTCTCCGTTGTTGCATGACAGCGTTAAATGACCCGACTGCACACACTCCCGCACACACTCTGCTCCCACGCCACGGTAGTCCGGGGGAGTTAATGACGGCACTCGGGGTTGCTTGGTGGCACTGGCTTGTATATGTAGCTGTCACATAGAGTTAGCGTTAGCGCCGGGGGTCAAGCGTAGCCGGAATGAGCTCCTGACTTCCTCCCAGTTAACAGCAGCTCATTAGTCAAGTGGAGCGGGGCAGTCACACCTCAGCACGCACACTCATTTTCTCTTTTTTCTTTTTTTCATTTTTTCTTTTTTCTGTCCCCCATGTATGCCGGCCCTCTACTCACCTTCTCCTGCACGGGTGGGCTTCAGCGAACATGAACTGGATTATTATTCGTGTGGAAGTATGGGTCCTGAATTGGGATTTGAATTTTGGTTTTGAATCAAAGTTGTAGTCGTCTATTGGGTGTTCGTAGTTTCCCGTAAGTGCCAGTTTTTTTCTTTGCTATTTTTATTACCTAAACTATTTGTACTATAAAAGCAAGTAGAACAAACAGAACAAGCCCAAAGAGTTAAAAGACAAAATAGCCCCTCAAAAAAAAATAAAAAAACTGAATCAGGCCCCTTGTGTTTCAGTCCCGTCTGCAAGAGTGTCTAGTAAATTTGTCCATTTTCAAAGTAAAAGTCAGTGTTTCCATTATGTAAACATCCGAAATTACACACTCCAGTCCTTGACAGTTGGTCATTTCCCCTTGTTGTTGCTTTTGTTTTTTTTTTTTGTTTTTTTTTGTGGCCAAAGGTACATTGCACAGGTAGCCATCAACCATTTCCGTTGTTGTCCATTGTTTTATTTCCTCGAGATACATGGTTTGAAAGGCAAATGGATTTACTGTTTGGGAGCCACAGTTTCTCTAAAAACAAACAACAGTTTCCCATTTATAAGACTTATGTGAATATTTTATTTTACATTTAATTAACATTAAATAGCTGGTAGTCATTTTTCATCAGAAACCAGGTACAGTCCCTTAATAAGCTGTTCTTAAACATCTTATGGAATATTTCAGGCTGGCCAACCAAGAAAATCAGAATTTTTTCCACTTACAAATGGAATCTATCAGATGGTTAGTGAATACTTGGTTTGGATGATAGAAATAGATTGAGAACAGGAGATACAATACGTGCAGCACCAAGGCAAGGTTGTGCGGATACATCAAGGTCTTTTGCAAGGCAAGTTTTGAAGAAAATATGAAAAAATTCACAGTATTCTTTGATTATTCGATGATAAATACAGTGCTGCCGCTCCCATTACGCACATAACACAGTGTGTGGGGCATCAGGTGCTCCGAGGGGCACCAGCTCGACCAGGCAGTTTGGACTGACAGAATAGACCATTTGCGCCTACAGTAGGCTTCTGTTCTGTATCATTTCAAAACAAATAGGACCCACGCGTTGTCTTTCTCTCTCTCTCGTTCTCCCTCTGAAGTGAGTTTGAGATGTGCACAGGCAGCTCTACTGTACAACACAGTTTAACAACACTTAGAGCAGGGGCACAGTGTGGAGCAGGTTCCACAAGGAGCCAAATGGTCTTTAGTTTATGAAAATCAGCCTCATAAAAAGTGAAAAGCGCCTGCTCCGTTCAGCTGGCGCAGCGACCTGCTGAGCCGACATCGCGGAGCGCAAAGTCAAAGAGCTTCAACTGCTTACAAATGTCTAAATCATGCTTTTATAAATATAACAGAAAGCGTGAAGTCCTTTCAAGTCGTTACAAGAAAAGATATGGAAAATGTATATGATTTTAGTGAAATGTACGTCCAAGTATCAACTGTGGAGAGAAAACCGATTTGAAAAAACGTAGAAAGGGTTTCAGGGGTTGTCATCCGGACGCTGTTTGAAGATCGAGATGTTTCGACTTTTATCCAAAAGTCATTGTCAATCATAGAGCTGGTATGGGAACTCAGGCTTAACCCTCAGGAAACCCTTTCTACGATGAACCACACCTGGACGAATGAGGGATTACATCGACGGATTTGAAAAAACGTTTGTTATTTTGTGGAGAAACATCAAATCGATGGGCTACAAGTCCAAGTCAAGTCCCAAGTCAAGTCCATTTGATCAACTCTCAACTGTCTCTCACTGGAAAAGTACACCTTTAAAACACTGATTGAAAAGGTCATTTTTTCATTCTTTTCTTGTCATTTACTCCAACAAATGTCATTGCAAATAGCGGTATAATGATTTGGCTGATCTGTGCTCAGTATCTCAGGAATAATTACGAGTCTGTTCATTTTTGAGAGCAAAGCCGCAATTATCCCATTTCCATGTTCCTGTCGTAGCGCACACTTTTGCCAAGAACAAAAAAACCCTCTTTCTTCTGCTGGACTTTTTCTTATTCCTCTAACTCTATATTCTCCCCGTGACTTTGCTCATGCTAATCCCAATAGGTAGTTAATTATAGTGCGAGTCTAATGACGTGAAGTAATTATAGAAGTCCAAAGAGAGTTTGTCGGTCACCCCCACCTTTTCTCTGGTGCGCGTGTTGTTTTAAGTGTTTACCTCTGCTCTCCTTCTGCAGAACCTTAATAAAAGCAGTGCCGCCTGTCAGTATCACCAGCTGCACTACTGAGCACTGACATTTAACGCTGTTTATCTCATCTCCGCTCTCGGCTCTGGAGCGCTCAGCACAACTAAGTCTAAGGACAAATAGGAGTGGGTTTATGACAGGCCGGAAAGAAAAGAAAAGGGTCTATCGAGCAGAGGGAACGGGCCTGTTGAGTTGGGAAAACATAAGGATTAGGTAGATTTTATGATCAATCGTCAAAATCTGCAGCTTGACAAATACATCACGTGATAAAAATGATTCCGAACAAGCATTTAATTCAGTTGAATAAGTGGTAATTGTGGTGTTTATGTTCCATTTTCCAAAATTAGATCAGAACCTTGGCTGAGATTAATGAATTTAAGCACCCCAGAAATGCACTGACGGCCCTTCTTCTTCTCTTGCGTTTTTCTGGTTGTAAACATTGGTTCTGAGTCTCCGAGGTATGATATGGAACGAGAAGGGTCGCAGTGGATACACATTGTCATGCTTCAGTGTCCGTTAAGTTCACATCAAAACTCTAATAGTCAGGTTCATGCAGATTTCAGCATGTTAAATTTGAGTGCTTTTTAATGCCGCATTTCAAGATTGTTAATGCCATAATCAACATCAAAACAAGACATTTGCGCTTTTATCATGTCTAAACTACTGGCGTGTAACCATTCCATTGGCAGGAGAATGACCAGAATATATTAAACTATTTTCAAAAAGCGAATTAACATGATTTAAACCATGCAAATGTATGTTTTGAACTGTAGCTGTAACTTTTTAGGTGATTTGATCTGAGCTGTTAACATTTTGATTCAATAAATCCAGTACGTCTAAGATTTAAAGTAGATTTATTTTGTGTTTGATAGTTATTGTTCTGATGCATCTTTTGTTAAAATGTTTTTTAGACTTAATACCTGTGGAGATAAAATGTTTTTGTTCGTTTAATTAACCCCTAACCCTTTTGTTTGCCGTTGTATGTTTTCGTGTACGTGCAGCACTTGGGAAACAGTCCTGTTTATACTGATGACTCCATGATATGATACATGACAGGCATATTTCTGTGGTCCACATGTTGTGATTCAGATGTGAGTCCAGTCGTAGCAGCTGCGAGTGTCGACAACTAGAGATGACTGGGACTGACCAGGCACCAAGGAAAATCAGGCTGAAGATGTGTCCTCAGCTCTAAATGAGACAAACTGCTGTTTATTTGCCACCAGTCAGTCAGCAAACACAAAGAGTGTCACTGTCACTGAGCTGTTAACATAGGTGCTTCTTTGTAATGCTTCAATACTTAAAAAAGTCTTCAAAATGTCACAAAAAAGACACATACGTCAGATTGGAAAGAAAAAGATCAGAGATTTTTAAATAAATGGCCGAATGCCCAGAAAAGTCCCATGTTTACACTGTGGGTGGGGCACCATCTGAAGTCTTGCTTTTTCTGCCAAAATAGCTCGGTCTCTACAGTTTTTAGCTGTAAAAATGTTTAAAGCAGCACCGCGCAAGATACTTCTTCTACTCTATTCTTGTTGATTCACGCCACCTGCATGACCTCATGGAGATGGAAAGTTAAAACGAAATGTTGGAGCATTCTCCGTGGGGATAGATTTTGGTTTGTTCAAGACAAAGTTTTTTTAAAAAATCACCATGGAAACAAACAGGTGGACAAGTAGGGTTTGTGGAGAAACAAACCCCTTCAAAGCAAGGTGGCATGTTTTCAAGGTTTTAGAACATTGAATTGAATATATAAGATGTTACAAAAAAGTCTTGCCTAGTTTTTCTAGTTTGGCTCTATAGGTGGTGGTAATTCCCATAGATATTCATAGACATCTCTGCTTGATGCTCGATCATTTACGTCAAATCAAACACTCCTGCAACGGTGAAGCTAATCCCCATATCAAAGTATATTTCATGATATTTATATCATTTATCTGGTCTTCTCACCAGTCACATGTAAAAGAGGATGGTCGTGGTCACTAGATGCTCACCAGGAGTGCAGGAGTTCAGAAATCTCAATTTATAGTAAGTCAGCCTTTAGCTCAGATTGCAGGCTAATTATTATCTACAATAAAATACCAAAGGGTTTACACACTCAACAATGACTTTTATGTCTATGGTAATTCCATAACTACTACTCAAAAATATTGAGGGTCAAAACCATATATATTATGCACTAGTTATGATTTTACTAATACTAATACTTGATAACACCTTCACTTTGTGAAAGAATGTTTAAACTGTCAGGAAATTGTGTCTGGTGTGTGAAAATTATCCCCATTTCAATGATGGCATGTTGCTTATTGATGAGAGATTCTGTTTTAGAACTCAGTTCTACTTCCTGCAATTGTCGATATTTATTTACTTGACTGATGTAAAACTAACTGATAAAACTGATAAATAATTATTTTTCATTGTATTTTTTGTGCCAAAATCTTACTTGTCGAAGCTTTATTAATAAAACTACCTTTCTTATTTCCTCTGGCTGAAATCAGTTTGAGTGTGCTGCTGGAATTGGGCAATTTCAGACTGAATAATTAATTCCTCCTGAACACAATGGACAAGACTTTGGCTGTAACACGGCACATATCCAATTTAATTTGAACCAATTCACTTTTTTATTCAATTTAATTTGTAAAATATAATGAACAGAAAGTTATCTAAGATATTTCTAGATCCAACATGCACCTACACAAAATAGTAGTTAAATCTATTAGAACGTGTTCCTAGCTCTCACAAACCCAAGTATTTTAGTACTAGTCAGCAGTTATCTCTATTGAAACACTTTAAAAGGTTGAGATATGGTGACTGAAGGCTTCTAGTTTGAACATATTTATGAATAAAGTGTATTAATAATGACAAATTGATTTGATTTATTTGTTGACTTTTTGATTCAATAATGCCACTGTCTTTGTTATTCTTCATGTGTGTTTTACTGTGTGTTTAGTCCAAATAATGATTACAATGATTAATAATACGACTATTAGTATTTATTATTTTTTTTGTCACGATCTGGCAATAATAAAACCACACGACAAATCGATCATAATCAAATATTTTAAAAAGCCTGTCTAAATAACAAAGTCTTTAGCTCTGTCTTAAAAGATTCCAAACTCTGTATTTCTGGATGAGGGATTACACAGGTTTACATATAGTAATTCATTCATTTTCAAGGAAAAAAAATCGGCATTAACAAACAATAATTAAGCATAATCTAACTAAATAATGCATAACTTCAATGCAAAAAAAATAAATAAAAAAATTCTCCAACACACATTCCACTCCACTGAGCTATTTAAGATATTATCTGGGTAAAAATATAATGATACATAAAGAATAAAATAAAAGAATTGAATCAAAGAGGAAGCCTGGAAATGTAATCAAAGAGAGATGGCCCTTGTGAGACAGCCGGGGTCTGTGCTGATAAGAATAAGAAAGAGCAGTTATAATGAGCTCAAGAAAAATGGTGATTACCGTCACAGATCTGGTAATGATAAAAAGCTTTACAAGATTAATGCCTTCTGTAAGTTTTAATAATAAAAATGTGATTCCAAACTTATATTTATCACTTTAAAGGAATGGGGCTACAAAGGAGGGGACGGCATTGGTTGAAAAATACTGTGCTGAATGGATTTGCGGCGAACATAAATAGGAATTCTGTAACAAACGGGATTGAATTTAATGATACAAATAGTGTTTGCGAAAAAGTTAAGGAGAAGGTTGGATGCACTGTCCACGTTGGAAGATTTCTCTACCTCTGAATTGGGCTGAAGCAATAGCAAAGCGCGAGTCCATTCCCTTTTGTCTAAAGAAGGGAAAAAAACAAGTATGGAGGTTAAAGTACGATGAAGAAAGGCGTCAGTTGTGTGGTCACTGAATGTACCCAGAGTGAGCTTTTTACATTATTATATTCATTATTCTGTTTACTTTTGTGCATGGTTTTCAGTATTGTTGATGGTGAGTCTATCAGTGAATTATTATGTTGTGTACAATCAATCAGACTTTTAGCGTCCTGCTCTTTGCCTTAGAACATAAGTGCTGTATGAAAATTAAATTAAATACATTTAGAGTAGAACCCTAACCCAATCACATCAGTTGCTTTGCAGGGCTGCACTAAATTGTTGATCTAACCAGCAGAAAGTAAAAAAAAAAATCAAATAATGAAACAGTCATTGGTTAATAATAGAGGAGCAGAATAACAAACGTTCACAGAAATTACACAAATGAAAAACTGTCCCAGAGCGCCCCTGTCCTCGACCCTCCTTCTCAGCAAGGAAAAAATACAAAAAACCCTTTGGGAAAAAGTAGAAACCTTGAAGAGAACCACAGTGAAGGAGAGATCCTGCTCCCACTGACTGACAGACAGACTGCAGAGGGTCCAGGATTGAACGAAGACTAAACCAGGACTGAACAAGGACTGGACTGACGTGCATCCATTTACAGACAGAGACTGTGGAGCCAGAGACACTCGAGGGGAAGGGGGCGGCTCATATAGTCTAAAGAGGTCAACCAGTCGAGGAGCGTTGTAATCGCAGTTATAAGTTCTGTATTCTCATTCTGACTTGCTAAGGTTAACTTCAACTTTAACATCTCTTTAGCACCTCTTTTGTTAGCTCCCAGTCCCGGTCACAAAGATAGATAATGGGCATCTAATCCTTTTTATGACGTCCTTTCACTCTGAAATCTGGCTTTAACTGGAAGCACCACTGAAAGCTGTTTTTCATAAATATTGATAGTCACATATGTCCTTGCTCTTGTTTCACAATGATGTTTCATGTTGTCTCCTCATGATGTGATAACTATGTCTCCACCTATGTCTTGTGTATAAAAAGCATGTGTTCTGATTAGTGGTGGGCCGGTAACGGCGTTAACGTGCTGCGTTAACGTGAGACTCTTATTGGGCGATAAAAAAAATATCGCCGTTAATCTATTCTCAAAGTTGGGTTGGGAGCGCTGTTCCCTCTAAACTGCGCGCGTGCGCAATTGCGCACAGCTCCCAGGGGCATCGCGCAGAGAAAATCTTTGTCGCGCACGAGAGAAAACGGGAGAGAAAGAGAGCGAGAGACGCGAGCTACACACACATAGCGCCAAATCAAAGGCTCGGAACTAAAGTTCTACATCCCGTACGCTTTTACCTACTCTTTCTTCTGGACCAACCCGCCTCGTATTTTTCGTAGTTTTGAGAACAAACAGCTGACGAACTATTGCGTCTAGAATAGCGCAAATTACCGCGAAGATTTGCGCTCCCCATCAGGACTGAAAGTAACGTATTCCGGCCCGTTACTGCGGACCCCTAAAAAATTTGGTGGAAGTACGCTGTGCCAGCAGGCACGTAAACGAGCTCCTCCACCTGACGCACGGAAAAGTAGTCCCACTAAAATCATTACCTCTGGAGTCAAACATCACATTAGACACAAACTTAATCCAGGATCAGGCTGTGCACTTTTGGAGATTTAATCAGTCCAACCCTGAACTCTCAGAACTCACACTAACAAACTTGATTTGAGTTCATTCATTTTGGATCTGACTTGTCTCCGTGCGTCATTACGCGTCTTTACAGGCAGCGGCGTGAGCGCCGTGAGCAGCGCGGCACAGACACAGACTTCAGACTCCTCTGTCTTCAGCACCAGTGAAGAATCACGAACCAATCAGAGCAAACGCCACAGCGCATCTACAAAGTTTAGCACTTTGCACAGTTTTCGCGTGTATTGATATGTAAATTAGCCGCATGCATAACGAGGCCTTAGGTGCGTTATGCGCACAGAATAATCCCAAACGAAAACTGGAAGAATGAAAATGAATGGCCACTGACGGAAAGTTTATTTAGGCTTTGAAGACTGTCTTGTTGTGTCAGAGCTACAGTAAAGTCTAATCAGTGACATCCTTCAAGAATTAACTGTAAATTATCATTAGGCCTATTTGAAACATGGGTTTATGATCTAAACATGACACACAGGTTACTTTGTCCAGAGGCTTCCAGGGGAAATTTAAGCACATAATTAAATTAATACAGAATTAAATGAATATTGCACAGAAGTGTTGCTGGATAAGAGTCAATCTTTGTATTAAAATGCATCAGAAAACTGTGAAAGCTTTGGAGGGAAAAAACACCATGACTCTGATTTGAACACAACTTAATGATGATATCCTTTTTTTTTTTTAATTAATTCTACCTAAACCAAATTATAGCTGAGGGGCTGTGATCAGAGAGGAGGACAGTGCAGCTCACAGAGAAACACTGACTAGAAAATGTATTTTTAAGAAGCTTCCCAATGGAAATCTCGACACCTGGCTTGAGAAACCCGTTCTCAAAGACTTACTTTTAGTCATTATTTGGGTAGCACACATATTCTGAATGTCTTCGTCAGAATTCAAATGAGCCATTTTAATCTAGATTAATCTAGATTAATTCCAAGATTACAGTGAGATTAATCTAGATTAAAAAAATTAATCTATGCCCACCACTAGTTCTGATTGTCATGGACCTCCGTCGACCAGGGAGAGGTCACTATGTCAGGGAAAGGCGACTCTTCACTTTGGTACCAGTGAATAAATCAACTCATTGATCAGACTCATTCTCTCTGCATTCTTATTGTTTAACTGGTTTTAGAAATCCACAACAGCAATTCTCCCGTAACAGCGTCCAGCCAGTCGATGAGCGTCCAGATGAGGAGCGTCCAAATGAGGAGTATCCAGCCAGATGAGGAGCGTCTAACCAGATGAGGAGCGTCCAAATGAGGAGTATCCAGCCAGATGAGGAGCGTCTAACCAGATGTGGAGCGTCCAGATGAGGAGCATCCAACCTGATGAGGAGCATCTAACCAGATGTGAAGTGTCCAACCAGATGAGATGAGGAGCATCCAGCTAGAGCTAGAGCAATTATTTTGTGCTGTTATTCAGGCTTTTAGTGATTTGCTATTTGCTTCATTGAGACATAAGATCCAAGAAGTTAAGATGAACAAAGTGTCTACATGACTGTGGATTAAGGTGTCAAAACTGTCATGTATCTACGTGGTGAAGGTGTGGTTGTGAGTGTGTGAGCAGAAGTGTTTGAAGGGCAAGAGGTGAGACACAGAGTGTGGCGGTCCGGGCTAAGCTCAGAAGGCTCATGTAACACACTTGGATTTTTATCCTAGCTGGGTTTAAAGCAAAGGAGAGCAGTTTTTAGCAGGAGAGCTGTCCAACGCTTGTGTTATAAATCCATCCAACCTCTTAATCTCTTTTTTCCTCAGTTAGTGTGCCTTATCACAAATAAATAAAAGGGTTAGTCCCTCGAAATCCCAGTTATTCGTCCTGGTTTCTAATTGTGTTGAGTAGGTCAGTTGTTGTCTGACCTTTGGTAAGCTCAGCCATCTCATATAAGGTGCAGTTACATTGGAAAGCGTAATAATAACCTCTAGAGCAAAGGTCACCAACCTGTAGCTCAGCCATTACCAGCAGCTCTTACTCCCTTCTAAGTAGCTCCCCAAAGGCGTTAGGAATTATATATATGACGCAGAATAATTCAAATTTGAATCATTACACGTCCATTCCTAGTCTTGTCACAATAATTTCTATATTGACTTATCGTTCAATCAATGAGAGCTGGAACTGGATGTATTCGGGGAGTCTTTTTATTGTGTGTAAATTTTCATTGCACCAATGGGAAATGTTTTGTTATTTTTTTTTGGACAAGATTTGAAATATAGAGGGTTGAACCAAAAGTACAGTAACTTCTAAGGCTAATTTTGAGCTTGGTAGATTATATGTCCCCAAAGAAAATAGTTTTGCAGCACATTCACAAACATGACTGAGTTCACTTTCACACTTCCAAACACTTAAAAACATTGTAAACTGCTTGAATGAGAACTTGGACCTATTTTTCTTAAACACAGGAGGGCAGGGCAGGACGACAAACTCTGAGAAAAGAGGATGTTCAGATCAGAGAGAATCATTTGGGCCTTGTTTGCTGCTCCCTCTGAACAGATCTGTCCCAGGCCGGGCAGCTTTAGACCCAGCAGACTAAGCGTTTTTCTGAGCTTCTGTGCAGTTTTTTAATAAAGTACTTGAGCGTTTTCTTTGGCTTTTTATCTGATTTGATTTATATTTCTCATGTTTTTAACTATATCGTCGATTAAGAAAAGGGTTTAGGAGGATTAGTGTGCTTTATAATTGTTTCAGTGGCATAAAGTAGTTTAAATATCATTGTTTATTGTGGTATTTTCCGGTGGCAATATATCACTCTTATTCCTGCCAAATACCATTGTAATTGTTGACTTTGGATACCTGACTGTGCACTAATAAATGGATAATGATTTACGTTGTATCAGCCTTTAGTACCAGGTCACCCTTGAAAAAGTAGTTTCGATCTCAGTGGATTCTTACCTGGTTAAATAAAGGTAAATCTATAAAGTAAATCAATAAATTGTCGTTGTCGTCGTTGTTTTGTAGAACTAGCTCTCCAGGATGGAAACGTCTGGAGATCCTGCTCAAGAGCCAGGCTGTTGGTCTGTAAAGGATTAGCTTTGTTGGTAGTTAGTTTTGTTATAGTAATAGTATTAGGATCAGACACAAACAAAATGAATCAAGGTTTTGTAAATAGATTCCTTTATTTAAACATATTTCTTAATCTTTTCTTTTTACATGTCATGGATTTCAGAGTGAAGAAAAAAGAGGGCAATTCTGCAGCTGCATGAACGATTATTTGTTTAGTCAGATTTTGAATTTTAAATACTCGTGAATTTCTCACTTTGAATTTTTTTAACCCTGGATTTTTATTTTTTTTTTCTATTTTGAATTTCCATCGCAGTCAATTTAACAACCTATTCAATGTGTTAAAACTGTTGAATTTAAAGTTTGAAAATCTAGGCATAGGAATGTTTCAATTTTAATTTTGAAACTGAGTGAAATAGAAATTTAGAATACAAAAAACCCTCTCACTTTTTTCACGGTCAATAATTAGAGTTGGGTTTAAATTGACTGAGCTGTTCAGGCTAATTATCTTCCATAAAATTGACAGCTCAAAACTAAATTCACTATTATCTGTTGAATGGTCAAAATGCTCAAATTTCAAAAACTTCCCATCTCTAACTGGCACTGGATGGACTCATGAATCAAGCCCACGACCTTCTGGCTGTGAGGTGAGAGTACAACCTCTACACCACTGAACAGAAGATTAAGAAAGACAAATCTGCAAAAGTTAAGTTGTGAAATGATTCATTCGCATCCTCCTGACGCATACTGGTTTCTCACTCAGTATGACTTCATGTTTTTTACTTAATTTGCAGAATCAACGTTTGTTTGTGACGGATGCGGCAGGGGTGCTTCCCTTTTCAGAAAGAAGCTAATTTGTGTTGTTGAGCCTGGGAGCCTGATTGTGATCAGAAAGATGTCCGCCCCTGATGGGAGAGCAGCAGTGGGAGGAACGGGGGAGCGTCTCTGAGGAACTGCAAACGTGAAAAGTCAAGCTGCTTTTAATGAGGCTATATTTAAGATGTTAACTTCTGAGAAAGTGGTTTATTCATTTTAGTGGATTGTCATTTTATAAATAAATGTTATGTAGATTGTTTTTGTTTTCAAATTTGTTGGCACTTCCCATTAACTCACTTGACAAAAATACTCACTATAAGTGTATGTCACGCTGCCTTGTGTTTGTTTGTGTCGCCAGACTGCCTTTCTTATGTGTGTGATCTTAAAGAAATTATTACGCGCGCTCATTCACTAGTGATCTTCATCAGTTTGAGTATATTTGAGGTCACCCGAGACACAAATATAACACCAGGTGACATACAGACAGTCGGTAGAACAAGTCAATCTCCTGAAATGATATGATTTCTGGCATTAATGCCAAATACCTATTCCTCATCAAGGTGTTCAGTCACCTCTGGGGATGACAACTTCTTTGTTGCTCTTACTCTCTCGGCTGTGATGGTGTAAGCACACAAAATGTCATTATATTTTCATATATTCAGGTTGTTATGCTTTTGTTCTGTGAAAAGACAACCTTCAGATGTGTTAAATCCATACAATGTATGAATGAGTGGACGTTGAGACGCCATATAGGCAAGGCAAGTTTATCTGTAGAGCACAACTCGTACACACTTAAAAATGCTGGGTTAAAATAAACCAACTTTTAACCCAACGTTGGTTTCAATATGGACCGAGCCAACGTTGGTTAGATTTTACCCAAGTGGTTGGGCTTCAAGTTTGACCCAATGAGTTGGGTTATATTCTCAACCCAATGGTGGGTTAAAATTAAACAACATGTTGGGTTGATTATACTAAAGTTGGGTTGAAATTACATACTTATATTTCTGAATAAATTTTAAAAAATATTACACAGAAATTACATTATGCAAAATATTTTATTGGTTATTCTGCAATAAAACATTGTTTACTTTTTCATTGTATACAATAAATTACTGGCATAAAAATGTGTGACCAGCTTTAAGAATGTTCTAAATCTTAAAAAAAAAAAAAAAACAATACAAATGAACAAAAATCAAGACTGCATGAAATAATTAAAGGGACATATTTAACAAAACTCACCACTAGCTAACAAATACAAATGCATTTAGGTATACTAAACATTTGAAGCAGTGGAATATCTACTTAACACTGGTTGTAACATCAATGAGAGCACTTGGACGAAGGATTTTCCGTCCCGTCTTTTGTAAGGTGATGTTGGAAGCAGGAATGGGAGGAGGTGGAAAGCAATCTCCATTTTCATCTGTAAAATAAAGGTAATGTTGAAAAAGAGAGAGAGAAGGGAGAGAGAGAGAGACTCTGACTTGTTGATGGATGAACATCACCTCATGTGCTCATTTATATGAGCAATTTAGAACTTACTTTATCTGACAATTTGTTACTTTCATCACTCAATCAAGTACTGACAGTTTTTTTTGAGGAGAAGTAAAGGGTAAATAAATAATATTTTTTTCTAAAGTTTCTAAAGTCCAAGCTCTGCTTATGAATGTTGATAACGTTTTTGTTTTTTTTTAATAATTTATGGCACAGGATTAGCAGCATTTAAACAGACCTCTTGTGTTGGTTTCTACTTTTCTCCACAGTATGAGCATGCATTCGTTATCCTCTCTTTTATAATTGTTAATTACCTAGTAAAGGACTCCGAGAAACTAGCACTTCAGCTGCCTTCAGACGCTCCTCAATGAAACCAGTTGCTGGCCGGTGACTCCTCCCTGGGGTGAACCAAGCATCCTGAAAATAAAATTCAGAGGGGAAAAAAGAATAATAAAAATAACACAATTGGTTAAGAAGATCAAATAAGCATATAAAAATCACTACAATAACATACAATAATTTACTTACATTGCCTGTTCCTTGGCTGTCCTTTAGTATTGGGAATTGAGAGAGAGAGCTAATGCCACCTTTAAGCCAGATGCTGGACTAGAAAACAATAAAAAAACACACAAACATTTTAATTATAAAACGTATTCACTGATCCCGGTCCTCTCTGCTCCTGTCCCCTCCCTGCCCCTCTGTCCTCCTGTCCCCTTCCTGCCCCTGTCTCCTACCTGCTCCTCTGTACTCCTGTCCCCTCCCTGCTCCTCTGTCCTCAGTCTCCTCCCTGCCCCTGTCTCCTCCCTGCCCCTGTCTCCTCCCTGCTCCTCTGTCCTCAGTCTCCTCCCTGCCCCTCTGCCCACAGTCTCCTCCCTGCTCCACTGTCCTCAGTCTCCTCCCTGCCCCTCTGTCCTCAGTCTCCTCCCTGCTCCTCTGTCCTCAGTCTCCTCCCTGCCCCTGTCTCCTCCCTGCTCCTCTGTCCTCAGTCTCCTCCCTGCCCCTCTGTCCTCAGTCTCCTCCCTGCTCCTCTGTCCTCAGTCTCCTCCTGCCCCCTCTCTGTCCCTCAGTCTCCCTCCCCTGCTCCTCTGTCCCTCAGTCTCCTCCTGCCCCTCTGTCCTCAGTCTCCTCCCTGCCCCTCTGTCCTCAGTCTCTCCCCTACCCCCTGTCTCCTCCCTGCTCCTCTGTCCTCAGTCTCCTCCCTGCCCCTGTCTCCCTCCCTGCCCCTCTGTCCACAGTCTCCTCCCTGCTCCTCTGTCCTCAGTCTCCTCCCTGCCCCTGTCCTCAGTCTCCTCCCTGCTCCTCTGTCCTCAGTCTCCTCCCTGCCCCTGTCTCCTCCCTGCCCCTCTGTCCTCAGTCTCCTCCCTGCCCCCTGTCTCCTCCCCTGCTCCTCTTGTCCTCAGTCTCCTCCCTGCCCCTGTCTCCTCCCCTCTGCTCCTCTGTCCTCAGTCTCCTCCCTGCCCCTGTCTCCCTCCCTGCTCCTCTGTCCTCAGCCCCCTCCCTGCCCCCTGTCTCCCTCCCCTGCCCCTCTGTCCTCAGTCTCCTCCCTGCTCCTCTGTCCTCAGTCTCCTCCCTGCTCCTCTGTCCTCAGTCTCCTCCCTGCCCCTCTGTCCTCAGTCTCCTCCCTGCTCCTCTGTCCTCAGTCTCCTCCCTGCCCCTGTCTCCTCCCTGCTCCTCTGTCCTCAGTCTCCTCCCTGCCCCTGTCTCCTCCCTGCCCCTCTGTCCTCAGTCTCCTCCCTGCTCCTCTGTCCTCAGTCTCCTCCCTGCTCCTCTGTCCTCAGTCTCCTCCCTGCCCCTCTGTCCTCAGTCTCCTCCCTGCCACTGTCATCAGTCTCCTCCCTGCCCCTGTCTCCTCCCTGCCCTCTGTCCTCAGTCTCCTCCTGCTCCTCTGTCCTCAGTCTCCTCCCTGGCCAGAGGGCAATGAATGTATAGCAAATGCAATGACACAAACACGGAGTTAGACCACGCTGTTAGCATGTATGCCAACTTCGCGCTAATGATGACAAACAATTTTTACACGTCAGATTAATCTTTACCGCGAGTCTGGTGTGACTCACGTGTAATTGAGTGGTGCTAAAACAGCCCTACTTTTTCATAGTTTGCGATGTTTGGAGGCTAACGCTAATCCCCTTGTTGAAAATGCATTAGAGCTAACATATGAATCCAGTACCAGACTATGGAACGCTGGTCTTTAATACTGGAAGAGTATAAAGTTACATCAAGCGCCAACATTTAGTCCCCATTCAACCTTTTTATTTAGGAACGCTTACTTTTTCTTACCATTTGTAGAAGGCACAAGACGCACGCGTTGGGTAAGCGTAGATATTCCGCGCAAAAGATACGTGAGGCTGAATATCTTTTAGTGATGCAGAACCTTATCCAGTTAATTCATAGTTTTTAATCCTCCCAAAACCCGTGACTGCCAAATGAGAGGTTTTCCATCGTCTGTTGCACAGGTTTGATCCAGGCGGCCAGTACGCCGTGGTACTGGGCAGAACACTACAGTACGCGTGGTACTCGCATTCAGTCCCAAAATCCGGAGGTAGTCGTTCTGTCCGAGCTGCAGCGGTTAGTGCTCTCCCAGTGCTAATGATCCTGGTCCCGGTCCACCTGCCGACACTCCTGGGTCCAGAGTCCTTCGCTACCGAAGTTTTAATGCAGCCCCGAGTCAGTCTCTAACAGCGGTTCTCTTTCCGGCTCAGCACCAGGGCTGGGCGTTATCCAAAGTAATGCGTTACTCATTTGTAGTTTTACGGCCATCGTGTAGAGAGAAACGATGATGATTTATTCTAAACATGATCCGATCATTACTACACGAATAATGTCAAAAGGACCAGCTGCAGCCTAGTCTGCATTTTGGCGGTAAGTTATTTTAAGCATAAACATTAGCCCATTTTGAGTAAGCGATGTTAAAGACTGAAACCGGACATGGCATCTGCCTAGTATAAGCCCTGCTCACTAATTAACAAATTACATACCGCTGAATGTCGGAATGAGGTCCTCCAGATTCCACTCCGAAGTTTCTTTTTTAACAAATTCATCCATGATCTAACCAGAGACAAGTACAGACAGAGAAACAGTTAGCTCATGCTAATGCTACCGAGAAACCCGCTACTTTTAAAAACAAAATACAACCTATTCTTAGTCTGATAATTTATGTTTCTGCTTATTTTAGCATGGTATTTCTTTGTCAATTTTGAGTCATTGGGTATACAAAATTTATCTACTAACATGAACTTTTAATGAAGATAGCCACCCTTAAAACCACTTTTTCTTTTTTATTGGGCTGTAAGACACCATGAGCTAAGAAAACCATACACATTTCTTACATTACATACAGATTATAATTAGCAAAAAGATTCGGATTTAGAAAGTTACAAAGAATTGGTGATAAAATAGACAGATAAAACATACAAAATACCTTTAACAGACGTTTCTGTAGGATCAGGCAGTGGATGTTAATGCCTGGCCGCTTCTTGACCGTTGAGGAAGCCACACCCCTAAAACTCCATAACCCAACAGGCTGGGTTATTCATTGCGACCCAATGCTGGGTTACTATAACTCAACCTGTAACCCAACACAGTTTAACCCCGCAGTTGGGTTACTAAAATAACCCAGCATTTTTTAGGGTGTACACAAGGCAATTCAAAGTGCTTTACATAACAGGAAAATTTGCATTAAAATCACAAAACACATAGAGACACACAGAATCATTAAAAAAAAAAGCTTTAAAAGAGAAGAGAGCAGATAAACCTTTCAGTCGTATGCACGTCTAAACAGAGTCTAAACAGTGCAGAGAACTGAGCACAGACTAATGTTGTACTTCCTGGTTCTACTCAGAACCCGAGCAGCAGCGTTCTGGATGTACTGCAGCTGTTTTACGGCTCGTTTGGAGAGGCCAGTGAACAGCCGTTACAGTAGTCTAACCTACTGGAGACCAATGCATGGATAAGTCTCTCCAAGTCTAATGTATGGCAATGCTTTTTAGGTAGTAAAGGCTGTTGGCGTTATTGAATTGATGTGGCTGTTAAAGTTGAAGTCTGAGTGCATTACCTCCAGATTAGAGCGAGAGACTGGTGGTGACCGCTGACACTTTGTCTCTGTTTCTGTGGGCCAAAGACGATGATTTCCGTTTTTTCTGAGTTTAGCTGGAGAAAACTGTTTTGCATCCACACACTGATCTGTGACAGAGTGAATTCACTGGTCCATATTCACCTGCCGTCAGTGAGACATAGATCTGAGTGTCGTCTGCATTGTTGTGATAAGACACATTTGTGCTGTGTATTAACTGACCTAACGGCAGCATTTAGAGGTTGAACAGAAGGGGTCCCAGGATTAACCCTTGGGGAAGCCCATAAGTCAAGCCCATGTAGTCTGAATTACCAATTCAGTTACCAATCTCAACAAAGTATCCTGTCCTCAAGGTAGGACTTCAACCAATTTAGAGCAGTGCCAGTGATGCCCACCCAGTCCTCTAGTCTCTGTAGGAGAATCCCTTGATGGACAATGTCAAAAGCAGCACTCAGATCTAACAGAATTAGTCAGTCAGCAGTGTTTAGGCGGATGTCATTTCTCATATACGGAGCCAATCAAGGCTTCCAGTTAATTTGAAGCTGACTTCCAGATTTGGAAATCCGACAAGCCAATCAGGAGTGAGGTTATAGAAGGTACCCGCCCCTTTCCCCCGCACCACTCATTTCCATTGAGTGAGCACCTAGCAACGAGCCGTGCCACCAGCTAACGTGAGCTGGAGTGCACCTCAGTGATGAATGGCACCAGTTATAATTGTTCTTATATTAATTTACTAATTTAAAATACAATTTAAAATACAAAAGTGAATGCAAAGTGGCGGTCGCACGGCAGGTGGGTTGGGAAATAAAAATTCAGCCTCAGGCTCACTTTCTATTTGGAATGCGGGCCTAGTTGCACCCCTAGGTACACCCCTATATACGGTCTATGGTTAATTCCCTTTTTATTTTGCATGAATTCCCATGACTTCCCTTTCGTTCACAAAAATTCCTTATTCATTTCCATGAAAATTTTTCTACATCTTGACATTTTGCAGATCCAAGTGTCACCCATGAAAACGAAGAGGTATGAAAGAGGGCATACACTCAAGAAAAACAGATCAGTCTATTGCATTGTTTTTGAAAAAGGTACTCAACATAAGAGATCTTGATGTGCAAACCCATTTTGAGCAATCCACTCAGTCTTACTTCAAACTTAACCCACTGTCAAAGCTGAGTAAAAAAAAAAAAAGAAGCTGTTTCACGTTTGTTTTTGAGTACACTTTCTGTTCTCCAAATTAGGTACAAAACTCAATACAGTGCAGAGTTATATGTTTTGTATGAAAGCAGAATCTTTGCACCTTGTTTGAACCCTCACTATGGGAATGCTTAATTATGGCTGCAATGTTGTGTACTTAAAGATTTGCTCATTTTGTCGGATCGTTCCTGCAAAGAGAATTCAACGTTTGCAAATGTCACCTTCTCGTTGAGATACCATCAATTAATCAACTGCAGCATTTTATACCATGACCTTTTAGCGTTAGACACAATTAAAATGATGAAGGCATAATATATATTCCTGTAGCTCACTGGCATCTGGCTGATCGATCGTCTATCATTCGATGCACGTCCACTTTAGGACAAAGGGAGATTTTTCTTGAAGACTTCACCTTCACTGAACACACATCCAGTATTAAACCAAATGTATACAAGGAGTTTCATTATACCATTTTATTTCCACAAGACTTTATCATACATATACGGGTAGAAACGTTAAAAAAATGATGATGATTTTTCACATGAAGAGCCTTGTAAATATTTTGCTCTATCTGTGTTACCAGAGGAAAATGGGTCTAAAGCTCGGTGTTCACAGCACGATTTAAGTAGGCAATGAAAGATTATCAACAGTGGGGATCTTCTTTTGTAGCTCAAAAACATGGGTTGTAGGTCTCACAGTTAGTGGGACACACATTACACTTAGAACTGCAGTACAACCAAAGGGTGTTTGATGTTTTAGAATCTTGGTTGCAGAATTAACACATCTCTCTGCTTCAATCTCTGCCAACAGTAAACACAGACGCTCCGTCATAGTAACAGCAGAGCAGCATTTCTTACTCCGCTAACCGGCACAACCATGATGAAGCTACCATACGGCACCTATAGCCTGCGTTTACCCAGACAAACTCTGATCTTAGCCACGACTGATTGTGTGAACAGAGTTTTACACAGTTTGAATGTGGGAAGTTTTACAACTTAACATTCCACACGTCTCACATAATGTGACGGCAACCAAATATTTTAAGATTGTGTACTAGACACAAGTCTGTGTTAAACCTAAACCTAAATCAATCATAAAAACATGTTGAAATCGGTCTAAACCGGAATTGATCCATGAATGTATTAGGTCTAAGCTAAAAAAAAGGAAAAAAGGAAAAGGGACGGAGTCTGAGTTGAATCATTGTCACCTAAAATCGAGTCCACAAGTTTGGTCTGAGTCTACTGGTCTGGTCAAGTCCCAACTCATCAGTCATTTTATGATTAAAGGCGTTTTCACACAGATTATCCCTCATCTTATTGTCTGAACTGGTCAGGCAAGTACTGGTGACAGTGTTTTAGTGTGAATGAGACGGTCAGAACATAGAGGAGGTCGTGGGGGCTGGTTTTGGAGGATTTGTTCATAGAATCTGCCTCTCCTGTGGTCACAAGACGAGTGATCTGATTGGCTCCAGGCTCCATTCACAAAATTATCTTTTTTTACATTCACCTTTAGCTCAATTTTAAATTATACAACGGCTCAGCGGGTATCTTCCACCTGAGTTATCTTAACTTTATCTCCTTTTGCCAAAAGCTGTAATAATCCAGTCCGATTGGTTCATGTGAACAATCCCAATGCACTCATGACGCGTTCAGGACTGTAGAGTTTATTGATGACTACATTTTAAAGCATGTGTTTTTTAAAAGAAAAACAAACCTCAAAAAAGTAACTGTTGCATAATGTGTGTCCTTTAACTAGTTTGTATAAAAAAGTCTGCTCCACCCCTTTTTAACCATTTGTGGCACCTGCTGTTGTACTAAGGTATTGTGTTGTTGGTAAGTATTTGTAGCTTCAGTGGGAAAGAGCATTTACACGAGGGAAGTGAGAAGACGTGGAGAGACAAGTTATCATCCTGAGAAAGAGCCTTCATCTAAAATCGTTGAACAAGTCCTGAAAATTTTTCTAAAATGGGTTCTGATCGGTACTAAATATCAGAGTGAGACTGCACCTAAACTAAAACAATGTCAAAGTGTTCATCTTTATAACCTTCAGCGCAGAACTGTCATAAATCTGGACTACTACCACCAGTACCTGTCCAAAGTTTGAAAACTAATGTTCTTTACACAACACTGAGTATTTATCTATACGATGCATTACCTTTATTCAAACTCTTCATAGACTTTATGTGCACTGTCATGTACTTTCTCTTCCTTCATTTTACTGTCTATTGTTATAGCACCATAATTTCCATTGAAAGTCAAGGACACCCTTTTATGGCTCTAAATGTAGGTGCTACAGTTGGCAGCACATTAGTAAAGCCCGTTATTAGAATCATTTGAGCCACTCACTTGGAGATGTGCCCACTCCCAGCCTAAAATGATCATGCCATTGTGTTCTTTGATAGTGGCCGCTAAGAGGAGCACTTTGTACACGTTAAGGCAATTAATTTTTACTGGTACTTTTTATAGGGACAACTAATTGCGTTTAATTAAATTCACCTTTGTGGAGCTTTAGTGCATGCTGTTCCAATAAGGCCAAAGAGTGCATGGATAAACATTTGGAAGTTATAATGGTTGTACCCCGTCTGCCCCCCTGGTAATGTTAACTCACGTCTGCTGCAACTCAGTTTGACATAAATGGAACAGGTCAACAGATGCACTTATCTTAATTTTGTGTCGATGAAGTGATGTGCTGAGTTAAAGGATCCTGGCAGGAGATAAGTACAAGTATGCATAATATGTGAATATTCTTTCCTATCCCAAATCATGTGTGTGTTCATGAAGTTACCTTTCAGAAGTGTATTGCCCAAGGACAGCATGCACCACTCAGAGCTGGAATTGTACGACCAACCTTTGGGTTTGCTGGCGATTTTGTAACTACTGCGCAAAATATTTCAAAATATAACTAAAGTTTATTTACAGTTTCTGATTTGAAAAAGTAACTAAAGCTGTGCCTGGATGGATTGATTTGATCTGTTATTTATTTATTAACCTTTTTCTTACCAGGTGAACATTGAACATGACCGCACAGTGGTTAGAGCTGTCGCTTCACAGCAAGAAGGTCCTGGGTTCAACTCTCTGGCGACGCAGGGCCATTCTGTGTGGAGTTTGGATGTTCTCCCCGTGTCTGCGTATGTTTCCTCCGGGTGCTCCGGTTTCCCCTGCCATTAAAAACATGTACTACAGCTATGTGAATGAGGCTGTGTTTGTGAGAGTGAATGCAGGACAACGGATGAAAACTAGCCCATGGATAATTCATGTTGCATGTTCATTTACATGTGCTGTCCTGACCAAATAAACCAATAAATTCAAATTAGATACCTCTTTTTCAAGGGTGACCTGGGTCAAGGTGAAAACAGCACATTTTAAAAACATTTACACATTTAAGAGACTTTTAAGAAAATAAAACAAAATCTACATTTAAAGCATTGACAATTTTTGAAGGATTCCATCTTTTTGTACAGTATTCGTAAAAGTAAAAGTAAGACCAGCTCGTGCAGACTCAAATCTGACTGAAGAGAGTTCTATGCGGCATATGAAAAAACAAACGGTAGACAAGCCAAGGATATGAATTTCAAAGCACAGTGATTAACAGCGTTCAAGGATTTTGCAATTACATTTATGAGAGAATCTTGCCATAGTCCAGTAGAGGCATAAAGTGGCCAATACCAGGTGTTTTCGAGCTTTGAGGGTAAAACAAGAGCTTTATTCTGGTAAACCTGTAGTTATAGTTATCCCATAGAGTTCTTGCGACATCATGAGAGCAAATTCAATTCTGGGAGGTGATTTGGCTGCTTTTGTTGTGAGTGTAGTGTAACTTTACTGACTAAGGCTGAAAGCAACCAAAAATTTGCCAAACGTTGACTAATTTCTGTGCGCGTCACTCAACATATCTGATATCATGGGGTTATAATCTGGCCTGGGGTATAAATTGGACTAGGCTGTGATATACTCTGGTTTAACTTATCCCAGACCCCTAAATTAGAGTTAGAAGCTAAACTAGGTCACTAACAGTACCAAACCATGTTGAGGTCAGGGCTCAACTGGAGTCCAACCAGAGCCAAACAGAGAAGTGAAAATGCACCCCGAGTACGTACTTGGACTCAGAAAAAAGAAAAGATTGCTTGTTATTATAAAACAGTGAGCATATTTCTCCGCTTTGCACTGGCTCCCTGTCGGCTACAGGATCGATTTTAAGATTTTGCTGATGGTTTTTAAATGTTTGAATGGGTTGGCTCCTCCTTATCTCTCGGAGCTTCTGTCTGTCCATGCTCCATGTAGAGCGTTGAGATCAGCAAACCTCATGATCTTAGACGTTCCGAGATCACGGTTAAAAACCCGAGGGGACAGGGCTTTCTCTGTGGCAGGTCCCAGAGTCTGGAACAGTCTTCCTCTGGACATTAGAACAGCCCAATCTCTGAATATTTTTTAAAACTTTGTTGAAAACCCATTTGTTTGCATGGGCTTTTAACACAAGCTGAGCAGAACATTTGTGTTGTATTATTTTATTTTAGCTTGATTCTGCATGCTCTGTTTTGTCTTATTGTATTTTATATTGATTCTGTACAGCACTTTGGGTCATTGTGGTTGTTTTTAAATGTGCTTTATAAATAAATTTGACTTGACTTGACCAGTTCTTGCTACAAACAGGTTACTCCATCACTACCACAATCCATTTCATTTCCCCCTTTGAGTCCACTCCCTCTGCCCCAGCACAGATGTTTAAGACTTCCCCTCCACACTCATGCACATTACACCCTCCATCCTCCTCAGCTCCTCCGGCCCCCCACACGCCAGATTTGGGGGCTAGATCCCTCTCTAATTCCTATTATGCTGCTGTAAGGTTTTGGTGCAGAAACATCCACAGTGGCTTAGCTGTCTTAGTGGCAGAATTCCAAACCGGCTTTACTGTTCCTCTTCCTGGGCAGTCCCAATCCCAGCTAAGCAGCGCTGCTACCACCGCACACTGGGCTGCATGCTCCAACTGTGTGAGCGGGGCCAAGAAGAAGATAGCGCCCTCGAATAACCAAACTGTTACTTACTTCTATTTTTAAAGCGTAATTGAAGCATACTGTAAATTCAACCAAAAGATTTCTGCTTGTACATGTCCTTATGTCAACTATTAACGGCAATCTACGATAACTTTTTTCTGTCAAGTCAAACAAAACCATCCATAAATACATTCACTTTTCTCAGCTTTGCTTCAGTTCAGCACCACATGCCTCCTTATCTCCTGAAAAACAGCAAAACATCAGCATCTTAAGCCACTTCTTCTCATCACCAGACTCACTGTTTACATGCATGCCAGGAAAACCAGACAAGTAACCTCCGATTTAACGTAGACATGGTTTGAGAGGTAGTCATCTGGACACTGTTTTAAAAATCAAACCTTGTCTACATTGGATCACTCCTTTCTTTATTTATTTTTAAGGAAAAGGGGGAGCAATGCATATTAATGAACATTTACACAAATGTAAATATGCCAGATTATAGCCCAAGGCTAATTTCCATCTGCAGACCCCCTGGCAGGTTAACAGAAAGATAAGAACATACAGTACACTTCAGTTAAACAGAGACTGGAAAATAAGGTTTTGTCGTGTTAACACAACTACAAACATTCAACAGAAAACAAGTCGAAGAGTCACAGACAACAGTTAAGACACATATCTGTATTGCACAAGCCCTTCTACTGCAGAGTCCTATTGCACACACCCCTACATTGCACTGATCCCTATTGCACACACCCTCATATTGCACTGATCCCTATTGCATTTTGACTTGGATATTTAGTTGATAAGCGTATGTTGCACTCCTGGACGAATGAGGGACGACACCGTTTTGTCTAGAAGCCAATTTAAACACATTTTTCAAAATACATATAAACCTGGGACGTACGATTGAGGTGACTTGATTCAAATCTCAAACATACCATTCCACATCTGGAGACGTCTGTGAGTAGTCGTATTCCTTCTGCATGTAACAGTGTCGACTGATAAAGACTCGGAGCAGACTATGAGAGGCATTTATCAGCACACAGCCAGGAAATCATGTGTTTCGACGTGCACTTGTTTAGATCAGCAGAGATGACAAACTATGGCCCCTCCACTGTGTAGATACGTTTTATGCCATACTGTGGAATATTATTGCCAAAGGAAAAACGTTTCCATGGAAAGAAGCAGGAGGAGGCTTCTGCAGGCCGAGTACGAGTCAGGTTTGTGGAAATGCAAGCCCTCTCACAGTGAGTATGCATGTTTTTCAGTGCAGAAAAAGCTTAATTTTGTCCTTATCCTTAGTTTAACATGAATTTCAAAAACATGTTTTCAAAATGATTTCATACCCATTATTACAGTATTACATATCCTTTTCTATTCAATCAGATTTAATTTGCAGTTGTCTTGATTATCCATCCATCCACTTTATTTCTAGAGCACATTTTATAAATGACTGTTCTAAGAGTGTTGCACCAGGTTGATTCAAGAAACAAAAACACTTGAAGGAAAAATATTATGCATTTTTACAATGTTAATAGCCTTTAAACATGCTCTAGAGGACTTTAAGTTTGGCATCTCATGTTTTAGAACAAAAAAAGTGAACATCTGTCACTTGCCTGTTTCCCACAGCACTTACTGAGTTTAGGCGCCATCTACTGGCTGCATAGTGCTTACACAACTTAATTAAAAAGATGCTCCTTAAGGGACGGCAGATGCTAATGTAGCCTAGCAATTGCTGTGATCGTTTAGACGGCAAAAATGCTCAGAGAGAGTCGGCCGATGATTTAAGGACTTAAAACAGCAGGAGATTCTCTGATAAGTGACGTAAAATCATTCACTGAGGGAGTTTAGAATGGAGTGTTTTTGACGCTCAGAGGAGATAGGATTTTCTAACCAGGATTCGTCAAACTAGCCTGAATGAAACTTAATGCAACTCCAGGTATGTTTTTGATGACATAACATAGTTAGAACATGGTTAAAAGCTCAAAAATGTACTATAGTATATATATATGTTCCATTTAATCAGCTAAACTGGGTATGCACTAAAATGTACTAAAATAATACTATAAATAATTAAAAAAAATATATATATATATCAAACCATAAATAGTATGTAGCACCCGTACAACCACTCTGTGTGATACTTACGTGAGAATGGTGGGTGCTTGGGTTCGTTTTAGTTTCGGTGGATACCACGAAGGTGCACCTAGTCATTACCCAAATAAAAGTAAATCTCCTTCACACAATAATGCTAATATTTAAGAATAATGAGACCCAGAGAAATGTTAAGTTTTGGCAAAATGTTAAGAAGGCCTTATTTAATATTGAGAATATTAATTTGTGAAACAAAATATAAAAGTTTCCCCTAAACAAAATATAAAATATTCAATTAGATACAAAATATACACAAAATAAATAACAAAATATGTCCCCCAAAATCTAGATAATATCCCCTTTAACTTTGGTAAGAAGCCCCAATAGTTTCAATCCCAATTTCCCTTTACACAAAAAGTTAGAATATACAAAATGTCCCCTCCCTTAGCTGTTCCCCACAATGGCCATTACACAAAAAACACAGAACACTCAAAGCGCGCGAAATTGTCCGTTAACGTTAAGCAGAAGTAGTGGGCCCACACTCACACAAACACACACAGTTACTGTACCGTTTTGGATGAAAAAAAAAAGGAAAAGAATAACGGTGCAGGCCTGATCTTCTTTGTCAGAACTTGAGAGCGCTGAAATTCGCGGTCCTAGGGTTGAGAGCGCCAAACTTCGTGGTCCGGTCCGGTTGAGTGCGACGCAACGACCCGGTAGCTCCGCCCGCGCTGCTCGCTCCCGCTCGGCACCTCCGCTCACACCTCCCGCTCCGCTTGCTCCCGCTCCGTTACCCGCTCCTGGACGACTCTCCGGTCTCGGATCTCCGCTTCCGCTCTTAGCTCCCGACCAAAAGTCCGCGGTCCTCTTCTACGAACCTCCCGTTCAGTCCACCCGGCTCCGAGGTTTCTAACGTCTCTTTTGCCCCAAGAAAACTGTCAGGCTCCAGCTTCCTTGACGGTCCGGCGGGAAGAGAGCGTCTTCCCGAACTTTCCTGTACGTCTCCCCACGCAAGGTCACGTGTGCCCACCCCTTTACGTACCAACAGCCAATCACAATCGACTACGCAAGAGTGAGGGCTCAAACGACCAATAAGAAATAATAACATTGAAACATTAATAAACATGTAATGCGAGGCTAACTACATAAACCTCCAATTATTTATTATTTTAACAAAAATAATGTAAGCAGTAAATATTTGTTTTAATCTCTGTAATGAAATGAAATCACTGAATATTTATCTAATTTTAATCTTGTAAAATAATCTATTTATTTATTTATTAATCATGTGTCACTACTTATTTATGACAAGTAAATAAACGTTTACTTTTTTAAAAAATTAATCATGTGACTTGTTTTTAAGTGAAATGTGGATTAACACTAACTCATCACGTTTTATTACACTGTAATACCCACGTTAACCACTGGGCTACACCCTCCCCCTTCTAAAAGGTTTTGATGTCCTCATCAAACTAAAACTTTAGATGACTCTAATACTCTTAGAGTTAAGGGAAAAGGCCAAATCAGAACAAGTGAAGCACAACGCCATGGGGTGGCACCAGAGGGTCTCACAGGGATGGCTTCTGGAGTCTCTGTAGAGTCCACTTCCCACCAACACTCCATGGCTTAGGACTGTCACAGGGTGTTCACAGGGCGTGCCAAGTTCGTCGTAGCTCAGCCTGACCACTGGACGGGTGACTCTTCTTGAACGCTCGACTTGTTCGATTTTGTCTTGAGAGTCTTGATTGGGGTTGAAGTCTGCTCCCCCTTCTAGAACGTTGACTTCTGGATCAGCGTCAGGAGGCAGGTTTGGAAGATCATTGACAACTGGCTCTGTCACAACCAGATCCTGAATTGGTCTCTCAGGGTCAGCTTGGTTGACGACTGTAGCGGATTGCTTTGTTTTGTCGGGAGGAGTCAACAACTTGTCCCAGTCGAACTCCAAGGCTCTTGACGGGTATACTTCCTCATACTCTGATTCTGAGGACACATCGTCATGGTGGTTGTTTGACTGTGTTGGTTCTTTAGTCATCTGTTTAAGTGCTCTGGTCACAGGTCTTTTTTGTGACCCACCTTCACTGTCGTCGACGGGGAGTCTCACAAGGTAACCAATAGGTAACAGGTGGTTACGATGAACTGTCTTTTCAGCTCCCATACCTCTCTCCGGCTTGATCTTGTAGACAGGTAAGTTAGGTAGTTTTTCCACAATAACATACGGTGAGGGCCGCCACTTGCATTTCAACTTGTGTTTGCCTGTGACTCCAAAGTTTCTTAACAGCACTCTGTCGCCTTTGTCGAGAACTTGTTCTTTGACGTGCTTGTCGTGTGCTCTCTTGTTTCTTTGGTGGTTCTTGTCTGATGATTCTATTGCAAGATTGTAGGCCCTTTGGAGATCTTTCTTGAGCTTTGCCACGTACTGGTGGTAGGACTGTGTCTTATGATTGTCGTCGGCCACGCCAAAACAGATGTCGACTGGTAGGCGAGCTTCTCTGCCGAACATTAACAGGTAAGGGGAGTACCCAGTTGCGTCGTTTTGAGAACAGTTGTAGGCGTGGACCAAGTGACTGATTTTCTGACTCCATTTCTGTTTTTGCTTTGGATCAAGAGTGCCAAGCATTGACAATAGGGTACGGTTGAATCTTTCTGGTTGCGGATCTCCCTGAGGGTGGTAAGGAGTTGTTCTAGACTTGCGAATCCCCAGCATCTTCAGAAGGTCTTGGATCAGTTTACTTTCAAAATCGCGCCCTTGATCCGAATGTATGCGGGCAGGGAGTCCGTAGTGTACAAAGTAGCGCTCACACAGGATCTTGGCAACTGTGGTCGCTTTCTGGTCTTTGGCGGGAAAAGCTTGGGCGTATCGAGTAAAGTGGTCTGTCACTACAAGGATGTTGGCATAACCATGGGAATCTGGCTCGAGTGACAGAAAATCGATACAGACGAGGTCTAGGGGGCCTTGGCTGGTGATCTGGTTTAAGGGAGCAGCTCTCTGAGGAAGAGCTTTGCGAGTTATGCATCTGCCGCAGTTCTTAATGTACTGCTCCACCTCAGCTCCCATCTTCGGCCAGTAGAACCGGTTTCTGATCATTTCGATGGTCTTGTCCATGCCCAGGTGACCAGACTCGTCATGTAAGGATTTCAGGACCATGAGGATATACTCTCTGGGCAGTACCAGCTGCTTCACTTCAGTTCCATTCCTCTCAACTTTTCTGTAGAGTAGATTGTTTTCAATGATGAGCTTGTTTGCTTCTTTGTTCAGCAGAGCAGAAGTTGGATTGTCGGGGCCGGAGACTGATGGACCACCACTAAGAGACAGTTTGACTGGAGCGATAGTGGGGTCAGTGTCTTGAGCTTTGACGAGGTCGTTATGACTGAACTGTGTCAAGGAACCAAGGTCCAGCCGGACTGGGTAGGCGAAACACTCTGGAAGGCCATCAGGTGACACTCCAAGCGACTCTGCAATAGTGGTTGACTGTTTCGGAGTTTCACGGCACTTGACCTGCTTGCACAGGGCTTGAACACTTTCAGGTGGTACACTTTGCCAGCCTTCTTCTGTGGTTGGTAGAGGGTTGCGCGACAGAGCATCGGCGTCGATGTTGCTGCTGCCGGGCCTGTACTGCAGAGTGAAGTGGTACGTTGAGAGTGCTGAGAGCCAGCGGTGACCCGTCGCGTTGAGTTTGGCGGTCGTGAGAATATAAGTAAGTGGGTTGTTATCTGTTCTCACGGTAAACTGGGCTCCATACAAGTAGTCGTGGAACTTGTCTACCACAGCCCACTTGAGTGCCAAAAACTTGAGCTGGTGCACTGGATAGTTCTTTTCAGAGGCACTTAGTTTGCGGCTTGCAAAGGCGACTGGTCTTAAGCCTTCAGGATATTCTTGGTTGAGGACAGCACCGAGCCCGTGAAAACTTGCATCAACATGTAGGGTGTACGGTTTGGTCGGGTCGGCGAATGCTAACACAGGTGCATTTGTGAGGCAGTGGATGATTTTTTGGAAGGCCTCAGAACATGACTGGTCCCACCGGTCACCGAAAGGCTCATTGACTTTGTAGTAGATCTTGTCCGTTGAAGTGGACTTTTTCTTCTTTTGTGTGGGGGGATAACCTTTGCACAGCTCTGTAAGTGGTCGGACGATGATAGAATAGTTTTTTATAAACCTGCGGTAGTAGCCGCAGAACCCCAGGAAGGACTGCAGGGATGAAAGGTCGGTTGGTTGCTTCCACCGTGTCACTGCTTCAACTTTGGCTGGGTCTGTGGCGATTCCATGTTCTGAGACAATGTGACCGACGTAAGTGACTTGTGACCGACAGAACTGGCACTTGTCAAGGGACAACTTGAGTCCAGCTTCTTCAAGACGGGTGATGACTTTGAGGAGTCTTTGCTCGTGCTCCTCCAGAGTCTTGCCGAAAACAATGAGGTCGTCTAGATAGACGATGACTTCAAGCATGTACATATCGCCGACTGCCTTCTCCATAAGACGCTGAAATGTCGCAGGAGCCCCTGTGATCCCCTGCGGCATCCGCTCAAACTGAAAAAATCCCAGAGGACAGATGAAAGCGGTTTTCTCTTTGTCCTCCTCAGCCATCGGGATTTGATAGTAACCGCTGCGCAGATCCAAAACAGAAAACCACTTGCTGCCGGACAAGCAATCAAGGGCGTGCGACACGTCGTGGCACAGTGTACTGATCTGGGATAGTTCTGCGGTTCAGGGTGCGGTAGTCGACGCACATGCGAAGTTGACCATTCTTTTTACGTGCAAGGACAATCGGTGAAGCGTACGTGCTTCTTGATTCTTTTATGATCCCAGCCGCCAGCAAACCTTGGATGTGACGCCGGAGATCATCTAAGTCGGCAGGGGCAATGCGACGAGACCTCTCTCTGAATGGAGTGTTATCGCTCAGACGGATGTGATGCTCTACCCCATTAGCCAAACCGACATCCCACTCTTCGGTAGAGAACACGTTGGAGTGTTTGGCAAGCTTTTGACTCAGCCTCTCTTTCCACTCTTTGCTGATGGGGGAGTCACTGAAGTCGAACTGAGAGGGATCCATAGTTGTAGCTGTCTCAACCTTAGAGTGTGGCGCATCTGTCACAATGTCAGCGACGTGAAGGTGAGCAATCACGGTGCCCACTGGAATGGCTGTTTTCTTAAGAGACTCATTACGCAATAGCACCAGGAAGTTGTTTGGATCTAGTGTCTTTGAGAACAACACAGTTGGCTGAACAAGCACACTTGGAGGGAGAGCAGGGGAGTGGGCGCGTTCTGTGATGAGTATACTGTCTCCGATGTCTTGTTTCTCTTTGACTTTGCAGATGGCAATGTGTTCGGTGCCTGGAGGGATGACGAGAGGACCAGGCCCGGACCATTTAACTTCAGCCACAGGTAAGTCTATTTTGTCTTTTGCAGATGTCACTGCAGGAACAGGTAAGTGGCTTTTCTCTTGCACTTGAACTTTGACTGAGTTGACGTTCTCAGTGTCTTCTTTCATTGTTCTGGACTTGAAAGGCCGAACCCCACTGACATTGGTGCCGATCAGGACAGGTATCGACTCTGAGCAGCGTGGATCAGGGCACACCAGGGCCAGGACAGGAACAGACTTGACTCTGTTGGACTTGGACCTTTTTGGTAGCTCCAATTCGACTTGAACGTAACCGTTGTAGGGATAACTGCTCTCTGACTCACTTAGGCCCCAGATGGCTAGACCAGTCACAGGGTTTAGTGGGATGTGTGACAGGTGTTCGGCATACCAGCTGTCGAAGATGATGGTAACTTGGGAGCCACTGTCCATCAGCGCAGTGCAGGGGTTGCCATTGATCTTAACTTGAGCAATGGAGGGCGGTCCAACCAGTCCCTCGGGCAAACGGTTGGTCTGTATGTTTACAGAGCTTCTCTTGACACTTGCATTTGTAGTATTTGTTCTTGTTTCATTGTCAGGTTTCTGGTTTTGTTTGGACTTTCTTTGGGCCTGCAGCAGTTTCTGAATGACTTTAGGGTAGTTCTCTGGAGCAGCACACTTGTTAGCATAGTGGCCATCTTCGCCGCACCGATAACAAAAGAAGTCACTTGAGTCTCTGGGTGCAGAGGGTCTTTGCTGCCAGGCTCTTGACTGAGTTTCTCTTGGGCAGGGGTCAGTAGCAGTACTGTATTTGGGCTTGACTGACATAACCGAGACTTGTTTTCGAAGCTTGACAACTTCTTTCTTTAGGGCTTGAACGTTTTTGTCTTCTGAGCTCTCTGCCGCTGAAGTGACTGAAGGCAGAGGGCTCGTTACAGGGAGACTTGACACTTCGGCTGGGGCAGAGAGTTCACATACTTGTGCTCTGAGTTGGTGTATTTCAGCTTTCAAGTCTTTCAACTCAGTATCAGGGGTCAGAATGGCACTTTTGGCGTAGACTGCCTTTGGTGGATGGAGACGCCGACGTGAAGCTTCATGCTCCTCCTCCAGGCGTATCTCGTTCAGCAGCTCGAGAAAGGTGGGAGGACTGTCTCTGCGGTCTCTTAGTCTGAGGTTTAAAATCATAAGGTCAGATCTGATGGCCCCTTTAATGAGTTGGTCAAGACGTGCTTTGTCTGCTGCCGATGACTGGAGTCCACCCTTTTGGACCACTTTATTGAGGACTCTCTCAAGGCGTCTCAGGAACTCGGAGAGTTTCTCACTGGGGTGCTGACACAGCATTCTGAAAGCAAAGTAAAGTTCTTCGCCGCTCTCGGGTGTGCCAAAGGTGGTCTCAAGAATGTCAATGTAGTCAATAGATGTTGCGGTAGGGTTGTTGAAACGAACAGCTTGGAGGATCTCAAGTGCAGGACCCTTTACACTTTCCATTATTCTCATTTTCTTTTCTCTTTCAGGACGATCACACTCTTCTATCATTAGTCTAGCTTGCTCAACCCAGTTTTCCAAGTGTTCTTCTCCAGGGGGTGTGGGCGTGACCCCTGAGAAGGTGCGTAGTCTCCTGTAGAGACTGTTTTCATTGTGGGTGGGCTTGCTTGTCATTTGCAGGATGTCACCAACTGCTCGAATGATAGCTTCAGGAGTAGACGCCTGTAGTGGGGAAAGAAGACTGGAATCGAGTTGAGGCACATTTTGACCATCACCAGCTGCCTGACCTTGGGGTTCTTCCTCCTGCTCCGAGGGTCCAAAGATTCTCCACGCCACAGAAGACCCCTCAGGAATAACATCAAGAGGAATAGAGTCTGAATTCACCTTCTCCCTGCACTCGCATAGCACAGTTAAACTTTGAGACTGTGGGTCAAACATTCTTCCTCTGACTCTGACTCTCCCGAGTGCTTTGATAGTCTGCAGCGTTTCTTCAATGACACAAACGTCAGCTTCTGGAGGTATATCTTTTACCAGCAAGGCATGCACTGGGTCTATGCCTTCTCCAACACACCAGTTCTTCAACTGAGCCATCTCCACGGGTTGTGCGCTTACGGTGCTCACTTGTCAGGACTAAATTTAGTACGTTTTTGTGATACTTTAGCTTAGTTAACGCTTATATTGTGTTTTCTTTGCTTAGAATATTTAGAATGCTACGTTTTGCAGTTCTAAAGTTATTTGTTTTTTTCACGTTAGTTACCCCTTTAATATGGTTTTACATACAGATAAACAATTAATCAACTTTTGGTTCTAAGGAATATTTTTGTACAAACTAAATCTCTGGGTCAACACTAAATTTAAAGCTAATTTAAGACTATTTTTTAACTAAATTCATCCCAGCGGTGCCTCCATTTCATCTTATGTAGCACCCGTACAACCACTCTGTGTGATACTTACGTGAGAATGGTGGGTGCTTGGGTTCGTTTTAGTTTCGGTGGATACCACGAAGGTGCACCTAGTCATTACCCAAATAAAAGTAAATCTCCTTCACACAATAATGCTAATATTTAAGAATAATGAGACCCAGAGAAATGTTAAGTTTTGGCAAAATGTTAAGAAGGCCTTGTTTAATATTGAGAATATTAATTTGTGAAACAAAATATAAAGTTTCCCTAAACAAAATATAAAATATTCAATTAGATACAAAATATACACAAAATAAATAACAAAATATGTCCCCCAAAATCTAGATAATATCCTTTAACTTTGGTAAGAAGCCCCAATAGTTTCAATCCCAATTTCCTTTACACAAAAAGTTAGAATATACAAAATGTCCCTCCCTTAGCTGTTCCCCACAATGGCCATTACACAAAAACACAGAACACTCAAAGCGTGTGAAATTGTCCGTTAACGTTAAGCAGAAGTAGTGGGCCCACACTCACACAAACACACACAGTTACTGTACCGTTTTGGATGAAAAAAAAAAGGAAAAGAATAACGGTGCAGGCCTGATCTTCTTTGTCAGAACTTGAGAGCGCTGAAATTCGCGGTCCTAGGGTTGGAGAGCGCCAAACTTCGTGGTCGGTCGGTTGAGTGCGACGCAACGACCGGTAGCTCCGCCCGCGCTGCTCGCTCCCGCTCGGCACCTCCGCTCACACCTCCCGCTCCGCTTGCTCCCGCTCCGTTACCCGCTCCTGGACGACTCTCCGGTCTCGGATCTCCGCTTCCGCTCTTAGCTCCCGACCAAAAGTCCGCGGTCCTCTTCTACGAACCTCCGTTCAGTCCACCCGCCTCGAGGTTTCTAACGTCTCTTTGCCCGAGAAAACTGTCAGGCTCCAGCTTACTTGACGGTCCGGCGGGAAGAGAGCGTCTTCCTCAACTTTCCTGTACGTCTCCCCCGCAAGGTCACGTGTACCCACCCCTTTACGAACCAACAGCCAATCACAATCGACTACGCAAGAGTGAGGGCTCAAACGACCAATAAGAAATAATAACATTGAAACATTAATAAACATGTAATGCGAGGCTAACTACATAAACCTCCAATTATTTATTATTTTAACAAAAATAATGTAAGCAGTAAATATTTGTTTTAATCTCTGTAATGAAATGAAATCACTGAATATTTATCTAATTTTAATCATGTAAAATAATCTATTTATTTATTTATTAATCATGTGTCACTATTTATTTATGAGAAGTAAATAAACGTTTACTTTTTTAAAAAATTAATCATGTGACTTGTTTTTAAGTGAAATGTGGATTAACACTAACTCATCACGTTTTATTACACTGTAATACCCACGTTAACCACTGGGCTACAAGTAAAATAAATAAAACCCTAAATAACAGTAAAATACATAAACAATAAAACAAAATTTGAAACTATAAAACTAAAATAAATAAAAATCCATTTTAAAAAAGACACAAAGGACCACATAACTCACACGGTGTTAAAAGCCAGAGAATAAAAGACGAGACTTAAAACACTCCATTGTAAATGTATACTTACATACACATTTACTACACTAATGTGTTGTGGGTGCCGTCTTACTCTACTTAATGATAATTATAGTTTAACAATGGTATCAACATCATGGTAACAGTAAAAGTATGAGGCCGTTTAGTCAACTAGAGATTTACAGTGTAGAATTGATACAGTATTTTGCCACACTAAAACATTAAATGCAGACACCTTTAAGAATCCTCAGTGCTATAACCGCCAACTTTACAAACACATTTACCTAAACTGTGCTCGTGTCAGACCTGGTTATCTTGGCCATCTTTTCGTCTGACCTTGCTTGGCGCTTGCATCATTATTATTGATTATGCTGATAAATCATACAACAAAGATTCAGAGTGGCTTTGGTGCTAGTTCCTCCTCACACTACGTCCCGCTTATACTGAAATTAATGAGGAAAGATGAATTTGTCCGAGATACACGCGCTCTCATTTCACAGGATTCTTGCTGCTTGAACCTGCGCGGTCCAGTCATTTATCTTCTCCCTTGGCCTTTCTGCTGGAGTGTGCAGATATACTGTATGGTCAACTCAACACAGCACTGTTTATTTGTTGTAATAATTAAATAATGTTGTTTACTATTTCTACAAAGATTTACTGTAATTTAAAGCGTAAAATACAGACGATTTTACAAGAAGCCTAGTTTAATTGTCAGCGTTTTCAAACAAACTCAATTAAAGGACACATATTCTGCTACAATGACCTTTTTGAGCTTTTAACCCTGTTCTAACAATGTTCCATCATCAAAAACACAGAAAATCCTCCCCCCTCCGAGCGTCAAACACACTTCCTGCTGAACTCCCTCGATCCGGGACGTATTTTCAGATCATCTACGTCACTTGTCCGAGAATCTTATGCTGTTTTAAAGCAGAACTCAGTAACTTCAGCAACAGAGTTCCCCCTGCAGTTCTCTTGAGAACGTGCACCACCAGTAAAATGACAGTGAAAGTTTTTTTTTTCTTCTTCTTCTTCTTTTTCTCCTTCCTTCGAAATAAGGACGATTAATGACATATAAAACTTTTAAGGAAGGGAAAGGAAAAGGAAAGTTGCAGCTGCTTTTCCGCTCAGAGACAGTGGGGGCGACGGGGGCTTCAAACAGCCCGAAAATACATTTACAACAACCACACGGACTTACAAAAACATTTAAGGTAAAACTATTACTTAGTTCTACTTTAAATCATCGCTAAACTCCTTCGAAGAATTTCTGCCGTCTAAACACAATAACGGCTGCAGCAAATCCGCATCGTAACGTCTTTTTCGTAACAAGCTAATTTCAGTAGATTGTGTAATGAGCTGGCGCCATCTGCTGGCTGGATGCACTCAGTAAGCGTTATTTCATACTGGCTGATCAAAAAAATTACTGGATGAATAAGAAACTTTTTTTTTTTTTTACCTGAGATGGCAAATTTAAGGTACTCAATAGCAAGTTTAAAGGCTAGCAGCAAAATTATTCCATAAAGTAAAGTCAAAACTAGAAAATCATAAAAACCTGTCATACGCACTTTAAGTTATTGAAAGTTACACAAACACCTAACATACAACATGCAAAAGTTCTTAATGTTTACTTTAGAGGATGCTTCTCATGGAGAATTAACTTTAAAGTTTTGCACAAATTGCATTGAAACAAATTTCTGTTTATCTGCTGTAGGCGTAAAACTGGAATTCTCAGGAGAATTTGAAATGGATGTGGTAGATTATTAAATTACAATAGGGTTTAAAAAAATACTGGACGTTTTATCATATCTGCTCATTCACACTAATGCGATTAATGTTCAGTAATGTTCATGTTAATCGTTGCATCACTGACAGTAATTTTTATGAGAGGAACGAAAAAATGAACCAATGAATAATTTCGTAATTATATAATCTGGCCAATGCTCAGACTCAAAAACAAGCTGTGTAAAGAGAAAAGCTTTTATGGCTCAGACAAAGCAGGAATTACACCAAAATGACACAGGAAAAGTACATTTAGTGCTTGATGGAAAACCATTTTGAGCTGTAATTGCACTGTCTCAGCATGGCCTCGAGTGACATCCCTTTAGTCTGATGTGGAATAAAGTTAGTAAAACTCTCAATTTATCAATGAATTAAAAGAATGATCATTTGATTCATTAATTAGTAAAAGAATACGTTTTTGCAGCATCAAAAACAACAAACCACACATATCACATTTGTCTGATTAGACCTATTTAAAGGAGAATTATCATCAAATTTTCATATTGTTATTAGCCTTTCAACATGCTCTTGAGTACCCTGCCATCTCATATTTTGAAGGGAAAAAAAGTTTATTATGCACTAAATAATAATAATACATCATATTTGTAAGTGCCTTTCAAAACACCCAAGGACACTGTACATGACAAGAAGTTAAAACATTAAAAACAACAGAATAAAACCCACAGTACACAACCTGATGATGGTGTGAGAGTGTAGTGTAGTGTAGGATACTCGGATCTGAACAGGTAAGTTTTGAATCTGGATAAATGAATACGATTGTCTAAATACAGTTTTGTTATGTTATCACTTTAAGAGTTCTATGATCAGGCGAGCAGTAGCAGTGATCGTGTTTAGACGACAGAAATGCTCAGAACGAGTCTGGTCATGATTTAAGGACTTAAAACAGCAGGAGATTCTCGGATAAGTGAGGTATGAAATCGGAAAAACGTCATCGAGGGAGTTCAGCGGGGAGGGTTTTTGACGGTTGGAGAGCAGAGGATTTTCAAACCAACATTCCTCCAAACGGCGTGACTACAGCTGAACAACTCCAGGTATGTTTTTGATGATGAAACATTGTTAGAACATGGTTTAAAGCTAAAAAAGTCACTGTAGAAGAATATCTCTCCTTTAAAATTTAAGAACATCCAAAACAACCTAACTCAACAAACTGGTTTCCCCACTTTTTTTTTTAAACATTTGCATAAATCAATCCCACAAACAAATACATGGAATATGGCTTGCACCTTACCAAACGCATACAAGTCCTGATGAAACGTGACTGTAGTTTTGCCCATTCATCCTTGTAATGACGAGCTGTTGGTGTGATTCATATAAACGTGTGCATGCGTGCGTGCGTGCGTGTGTGTGTGTGTGTGTGTGTGTGTGTGTGCGTGCGTGTGTGACAGAGATGGATGGAGTTTGCTGTTTAAAAACTGCAGTGAAATGTCACACCTGCCCATCTCCGCTCCGTGACGCGGCTGCACCGACAGGCTGACATTTAAGCACCTCGCCGGACAAACACCGTCACGCGCACACACGGGACGCACATATGTGTACTCTTATGCAAAAGCACATTCACCAGCGGGCCGCGCCGGGAGAGCCGCGAAAACTACGTTCTGTTACGGTTTATTATGAGTTATTTAGGCAAGTGGAGCGTTAGAAATTTACTGTAACTAAAGAAAAGAAATGAATTGAATACTGAATTGAAATGTGTGAATTTTACATTACATTGCGGGCTGCTTTGGTTGCTGGGAATGTAAAAAATATTTGTCATTTCAGTGGAAGCAATCTCAAAGTGTAGGGTTTTATGTATTTTTCACTATTTCTACAGAGATTTGCTGTCATTTTTGCAAACCATGAACTGAAATTAAATTGTAAATTTGCTGTCAGCCTTAATTGATATATTTAGCTGTTTAATTTAACTGTCAACTTCTTGTCCTCTCCCTGGTAAACATAAATATTTTTGTCACATTGCTGGTAACATCATTTTTTGTCATGTGGTTTAACAGCATCAGTATTTTACTGTAATTTTACCGATTAGTTACTGTATTTAGAGATGTGCATCAGACTTACAAATGTGTTCAATGCTTTTGAAATACAAAAAACATGTAATACGAAAGGCTTTAACTACATCTGCAGAACTGAAGCAGGACTAAAACAGGTCTAAATCAGAACTGAACCAGGTCTAAACCAGGACTAAACAAGGTCTAAACCAGAACTAAACCAGGACTAAACCAGTGACAGAACTGCCAATCTAGAACTGAACCAGGTCTAAACCAGGTCTAAAAAGAACTAAACCAGGTCTAAAGTAGGTCTAATCCAGGTCTAAATCAGGACTAAACCAGGACTAAACAAGGTCTAAACCAGGTCTAAACCAGGACTAAACCAGTGACAGAACTGCCAATCCAGAACTGAACCAGGTCTAAAAAGAACTAAACCAGGTCTAAACCAGGTCTAAATCAGGACTTAACCAGGACTAAACCAGTGACAGAACTGCCAATCCAGAACTGAACCAGGTCTAAAAAGAACTAAACCAGGTCTAAAATAGGTCTAATCCAGGTCTAAATCAGAACTTAACCAGGACTAAACCAGGTGTAAACCAGGACTAAACCAGTGACAGAACTGCCAATCCAGAACTGAACCAGGTCTAAACCAGGTCTAAAAAGAACTAAACCAGGTCTAAAGTAGGTCTAATCCAGGTCTAAATCAGGACTTAACCAGGACTAAACCAGTGACAGAACTGCCAATCCAGAACTGAACCAGGTCTAAAAAGAACTAAACCAGGTCTAAAATAGGTCTAATCCAGGTCTAAATCAGAACTTAACCAGGTCTAAACAAGGTCTAAACCAGGACTAAACCAATAATGTGAGATAAAATATTGTGTATGTTTTTGTAAGATGGGTTGAGGGCCGGATCATATCCAAGACCTGGTTTGACCCCTGGGCCTTCAGTTGAATGGCTCTGGTCTATAACCTCAAAATCCTGAAGCTCAAACATAAATATTAGCAGCTGCTTGACTCATGACAAGCTTGCTACTTCTTAAACACTGTTAGTGCTGCTTAGAAGACACACTATACTCACAGTAAACTATAGTTCTATTGCTTTGTAATTCATCTTTACACCATCACACTCCAAACCCCTCCAGAGATGTGCCGCTGACTGCAGAGCTTTTCACACAGCAAAGTATGCACATGGTTTTCAGTGACATTTGTTATAAAATTGCTTCCTACAATTCAAAATCCTTTGACTGACAAATTTCTTGCAAAGAATTGTTTTTCCTTCTGTGACCAATCTTTTATTTTCTGAAATCCCAGGTTTCTTCTTTATGTACTTCTTATTGTAGAATATTGCCATCCAAAGGGAAAAAGTACTGCTAACAAAGAAGGCGTGTTTTGATCAAATCTCATAAAAGAAAATGCTGAAAAATCCTGTTTCTGGTGTCACGTGTTACATACATACCGTATAGGCATCTTGTGTCTTTAAGAATGCATGCTAGCCCTCGGGTAAGTCTGTATCAAGATCCAGCGTCACTGCAATTCACTGTAAAACAAAATGACAGCTGCCATTGCGTTTTAATCTCATTCTGCCTGCTCCCACTCTCAACAAACATGTTCCCATAGCCTTAAGAGCTTCTGACATCTTCACAATAACGTCCATGCCAGGCCTATACGCCTACGCTAAATTAAAGTAAATTAAAAGATTTGCTGAGCCTTTTAAATAAAATGTAATCGGACATCAGAAATCTATACGAAGGTGAGCCAAGAATCTTACAGAAATCGATGCTTTATTAAGGCCAGAATCTTGGTAAAACTTTTTTTGGGTGCTGTGATGTTGTTTTAGAATTGTATTATGTAGAGAAAACAAAATGAAGTGAGTCATTGAAGTTGAAAGATTGGGTAGAAAAATACTTTACACAAGGAATTTACAGAAACGGTTTTATATTTTCTGGGGCACAATGAATTCTTAAAAGTATAGTTGTCATCAATAAGTAATTTAAAAGAATAGTTGGCACCGCACTGTAACCGTAGTCCCAGCAAATACACTGCCCAGTAAAAAAAACCCAACAACTTAATGGTGTATTTGTTTTTCACCAACATCTTGTACTGATGATGAGAGTGTGACCACAGCCAAAGCCTCCTCCAGCACGTCCCAAAGATTTTCAATGAGGTTCAGAGCTGGACTTGGAGGTCAATCCATGTGTGAAAAAGATGCTTCATGGTCCTGAACCACTCTGTCACAATGTGAGCCCCGTGAATACTGGCATTGTCATCTTAGAATCAGGGAAGATGATGGAATAACCTGGTCGTTCAGGATGTTCAGGCTCAGTTGATCTCATTCTTTGGGCACAGGGTGTTACTGATCCTAGACCTGACCAACTGCAGCAGCCCCAGATCATAGCCCGCCCCCACAGGCTTGTACCTGCCTCTCCGACCACAGTTCTTCCTCCACGACGATGGTTTCTCACTATCCTTACAGTTTTAATCATGCGTTTAACAGTTCTTTAGCAAATTTTATAGTTTGTGCTTCTTCTTCGATGTTTTCTCTTCTTGATGCCAATGGTTTGACCCTTCTCAAACTGACAAATTTTCCACGACCATAAGATCTATCTTCCAACATTTGTTACAAAAATGAGAAGCCAACTCACTACATCAGTTGGGTTGAAGTATCGTGTTGCAGCTAAAAGACAGTCACCCATGCAATAATTATCCAGCAGGAGGTTCAGAGCTATTTGCTTTGTTGAATTCAGGTGACAACTGTCTTTATTAAATGTAAACATTGTACAATGAAGCGCCGTGTGTTGAACAGTTTTAATGCTGCGTTCATGTGGTCCTGGAGAAGTCGGGAAAATGTTTGTGAGTTGAAAAATGTACATGAACATTCGCTCAAGTTGAAAAAACAACTCACACTGCAGGTCTTGACACTCAATTATATTTATTTTTTTTTGGGGGGAGGAGCGTCTCAAATTGCAAATGAAATGTGACTCAAATCAGTTTTCACGTGTCGACCCAGACAGCCCTGAAGTCTCTGATGTGCAGAAGAAACCACGAGTCGAGCTGCTGCGTAAGTATCATTTGTCAATATACTGTAAGCCTATAGTCATCTTTATTTTTTGTCTTAGTTAGGAAAAAGTTGCTATTTCATCTTTGTCACGCTTTACAAAACCAGTTCAGTTTAAAACTTCACTTTTTACCTTTTCTCGCTTCACTGTTCACTGTTCACTGGCAGGCGTTTGAAGGTTTAATCTGTTTAATTCAATTCTTTTCCCAGGTTAAAAAAAAAAAAAAAATGTGTCTCCTGTTTAATTCCAGCACAGATGAAGTCATGTTAATGTGACCGAATCAGATTTACTAGCACATTTAAAAGGCTATGTTCACACTACAGGATTTTTAAAAAATCCAAATATGACTTGAATCTGATTTTTTCATGACAGTGTGAACAGCCTTCATCTTATTTTTTTAAATGCAACCCAGACCACTTTCATATGTGAACAGCTCAGTGCTTTTTATCTTTCCCTACGTCATCAAATGAACATTAGTCTCAACGGCGGAAGCAGACCCAGACTGGACTGGAATGCATAAACACAATCGCAATGTCTCCAGTGTTCATGTCTCTGGGTCCCATCCTGATGGAAATAAACTTCTCCTGCGTTTGAACTCCAGACTCCTCTTTCAACTCTCTGGCTACTTCAATTTATTCTACAACACTCGGGTCAAACGCTGCTGCCTGACCTCCACACCTGACGTCCCCTGCTGTTTGGAGACAGAATATACTGATTTGTGCATTTATCTCAGCCATTTGAGCCCCCTGACCAAACGTTACTACATTTAGGATTTTACAGTCAGTTGTTCATATCATACCAGTAACATATTCGCACAAGGAAGACCAAACACTTTCTATACTTTAAATGATTACCCATTAGCTGATAATAAAATGATGTTCATTTTGTCTTCTTTTTATACACTTTTATATTATAAGTGTGACAGTTCTGCAGATAGCAGCCGCACCATGTCAACAAGGTAACTATATACTGTATACTAGTTTATTGTCTTTAAAAAGAAACACATTTTGTGGCTGTAACTCACTGATCTAAGAATGTATAGGATCTTTGTAGCATCTTTTCCAAAACAAAACTTACAAAAAAAAGTTTAGCAAATGTGGTCATGGTGATTGAGAGGTGGTGGACACGATGTTGCTGGGATACTTTCATTTCATGCTAAATTAACACACCACAGTTAGCGTTGGAAATATCATAAAATCTTTAAAGTTTGCGACACTTACCTTTTGTTTGATAATCGGAGCAGTTGAAGTTCTCCCGTCCTGTGAAGAGCTTTTCTAACTATGATTAGAATAAGGTTATGGAAAGGGCACAGTCAATGGCCTTTTGGCAGTCCTCTGATGGTCCCATGTGTTTGTCTGGCACAGCTGGGGCCCCTGGCATCACACAGTCAGGGGCCACAGGGGCACTGGGGCCGGGCTAGGCTCCAGACTGGTCTCAGCCGGCAACAAACAACCAAAGCATGTTCAGAGGAGGCCCCACTGGAGCCCAATCTGCTTCTGGTCTAATGAATATGTTGATGGCACCCATGTCTTTTATTGTATAAATGAAGATGGTTTTCTGAATTCCATTTTTTTTTTTTTTTACATTTTGATAAATCCATTAGCAGCAGTCAAAGCCAGTTTCATCTCAGCTTCAGTGGTCCTTGTGATTTGATTGAAGATGAAAATATTTAGTTCATGTCTTTCACTCACCGTGTCTCACAGCAAGAGGACTTCCAAGTTTAGTTTAGTTTATGTTGGTATTTTTGAGTTTTGACTGTTCTGTTTTTTAAAGAGACATAAGAGGAAACCACAATATTTATCTAAAAAACTTAATAATTGAAACAGGTCATTTGACTTTCATTTCATGATCATTACATTTCACCATAATAAGCAGCACATTTTTTTATACAGATCAATATCAGTCTGTCACACGATCGCTCTGGGTGGAGTCTACATGTTCTTCCGGTGTTACCGCGGGTTCACTCCAGGTTCTCCGTCTTCCTCCCACCGTCCAAAGACATGTTTGTGTTTGGTCAGGTTAGTGGCTACTCTAAATTGCCCCGAGTGAATGAATGTGAGAGTGAATGGTTGTCTGTCCTTGTCTCTGTCTCTGTTAGTCCTGCACCGAGTTGGCCACTGTCCAGGGTGTACCCCGCCTAAGGCCCAAAGTCACTGAGATAGGCTCCAGTCACCCGCAAACCCTAACGGGAACAAGTGATAGAAAATTAATATCAGTCAGGTCACAGTTTTCATCTCTGCGCGTTAAGTTGGGCAGGATTGACGATGGCCAATCAGGGACACACATGTTCCATCCACAAACACTGCAAAGCCCACAAGTTTGAGTTTGTTCTAAATGCCTTTCACGTATATATACAAATCTGATTGCACGGTTCTGTTAGAGTTTGGCTCAAGGCTCAGCAAGCATGTATGGCCCGGAATCAGATTTCAAAAGTTTTCATTTTTTTTTAAATAACCATAAGAAAATTAAGAGCAGTGGGCAGGGATAGGAGGCAGGTGAAAACATTACATTGCATACATTTTCTGGGTGCCCTGAGGATCAAATTCAGGACAATACAGGATTACTCAAACATGCAGCAACCAACTGAAATACAACTCATTCAATTACACTGAGTTAACACTGATTGCATGACAAAAAGCTTATATAACATATTACACCCCCTTTAAGGGTGTCTTTTTTTTTGTGTTAGACCTAAAAACTTTTACAAATCATATACAAATAGCTGAGTGTTGCCCACTGCTCCTGACTGTTTGCCCCAGCAGCAGTGATGGATCAAATGCAGAGGACAAATCCCCTGCAGAGAGAGAAAAACCTGTTCCGGACAACATTCGCTTCACAACTTTGTGTGAAGTTTCATATTTTATTCTTCTCATCCATCTTCTAGTACACTATAAGCATGGGTCAAATGCACATGGCCAAAATCTCCAACAAGGACAATAAATTATGCATACACTTTCTCACACAACTTACCACTCATAAACCCAAATGTGCATACTTAAATTTGGATGTTGCATAATTTCCTCTGTCCCTAAATGCATCGCACCGTCTCAAGGATACACAAGGCAAATTGATGGATTGCACTCCTCTGTGGCCCCACTTTTATTTATTCACGACAGATGTTCGACAACAGCAGATGTTACGTCGTGCACTAAATCAGAAATTAAGCGTTTATTTGTGGAAAATAATAAAGATGGTGCATTGTCATTTTGTCCGACCGGTGTTATCCATCATTTGTAATGATGAGGCATTTGCTCATTTTGTGTTGTATAATCATTTGATAATTGCTAAATAGGTAGTCACCCAACAAAACAATGTACCTTTTAAAAACTTTCTCAAAGAATTTCATCAAGAACATGCTCATATAATAACTAGAGACTTTAAAGTGGACATGTCATGCTTTTATTTCCCCCTTATTTAAAACATTTACCTGGGGTCTAAATAAACTATACCTGCAATCTACAGTCTGAATTCCTCCTAATTTTCTTTCTACATGCCTCTCTTTTACCCCTTTTGTAAGGAGCGCTTTTGAGCGCCTTGTTTTGGCACTGTCTCTTTAAATGCAAATGAGTTAGTTCGCACCTCACCTCCCATGCGCATTGCATGCAGACTCCGCCGTTCAGCCATTGTTGTAGTCCCAAACACAGTCCGTCTGACGGATCCAAAACTTCTCCAAAGTTAGAAAAACGTAATAACAATCGAATGCTAATCCTCACAAATGGCCAGCACACAGAGTAAAGAATGACTGCATAAAAAATAGGTCTAATAAACAGTGTTTCAGCATTTCTTGACTTACCGCTCCACTATATCGTCATCTCCATAGACCGAAGGAACTGACCCTTCGATCAAATGCAATCTTTGAGCAAATCCCTCGTTGTACTGGCGGAGGTTACTGAAGCACTCCTCTTTGAAGTGCTTAGCACACAAACTGAACTTTCCCCACTGTCAGTGGTACATCACCGCGAAAAATAAAACGTAACCAGCCGATCTCAGTTGTTCAGATGCAGGCGGTCGGTGTAATGAGTTGTGCTGGTAACACAACCAAGAACAGAGCATTTTAACTTGTCCACTCGCACCTTTGACATCTTTGGCGCTGACTACAAAATCGCTACGAGGAAAATAAAGATGGCGGTCTCTGCCGGAAGCTCTTGACCTTGTTTAGTAGTTCCGCTGTGACGTGATAGACAAAAATACGTAACAGATAATGCGGATATTCGAACGAACTGAGAAATATGTTGTAAAATTTATATAAATATGTCTCTGCAGCTACTTAAGTGATTAATTTAAACTTTTAGCCACTACCAGACACCCACAGTACACAATAAAAGGTATCTAAGGGCCAAAAAAGTAGATTTTGCATGATATGTCCCCTTTAAGACAATACTCTTTCAATCATACAATACAGTTTATTAAAGAATCACTATAACCTTTCTGGGTGCAATTGCTTTGCCTGGAATTATCCACAGAATGCCTTTAAGCAGTTCTATCTCTATGAACACATGCAAGTGACACCACCAGGTCAAGCTGAAGGTCAGATCTGTAGAGAGGCAACCCCATTCACAGCAATAAATGTAATGTTAGATTAGTTTAATGTGGCAAAAAGAATATGCATTTGGTAATTTAAATGAAAAGGCTCCTTGGTTAGTTTTTTTTGTTTTTTTTTTGGATTGAAAATGGCACACAACTTACTTAAACCTTACCTAATCAGACCATTTAGTAAAAAATAAATAAATAAATGTGTATACCACTATCTTATTCTATAAAGCTTGCAATGATGCCTTTGTTTTTTGGTATATATGTTATAGAACAGCCCAAAATGATAAATTTTTCAATCATCCATTTATCTATTTATCCATCCAATCCATTTATGAATCCAAATTGGACATTTTTTCAAGGCACACTAGTGTTCCTTGGCACACTGGTTGAAAATCACGGTAATAGATCATGCTTTTACTTCCATCTTCTGTCAGTCATGTTTTGAGAACATCAAAATGATAACAGCGATACTAAATCACTTTAAGAATACACATTACGCACAATTGACTTTACTGAGCTTTTAATCATGTTATAACATTGTTCCCTTGTCAAAAACACACCTGGAGTTGTATTTAGCTTTATTCAAGCTTGTTGGATGAACCCTTTTTATGAGGCGCCCTCTTGTGCATTCTGAACAATACGAAGCCTTGTCCGAAATAAAGACCAAGACCAAAGACCAAGTGAACGCAGCACTCAAATTTCCCAGAATTGTGACATCCTAGGTAGAAATACGGAGGTCTCTTGCGCAGCGGTTAGGGTTAGTCCATAAATCATCATCAGATTTGTTTATTTTGTTTTTTTCATGGTAATCGCCTGCCTGTAGATGGCCTGCAAGCACCAAATCTCGATGAGACAGCGCCTGACTGATAAAAGTAAGTAAGGAAGTAATGTGCTTTTTTTAAATACTCAAAACAAAACAAAAAAACATAACCCAGAGGGCAAAAGAAACAAAAGCAACAAACTTACTTAGTTGGAGAAATGTGTCAATTTTCAAATTAAGTCTGAATGTCATTTTTTCCCCCATTTTTCTATGTCACCCACTATGTCTATTACTACCTCAGTCTGGTCCTTGATTGTCGGTTCCGGGGCCAGCCCTGCGATTGTTAAGGGCCACTACCCTAAGGGGGGCCACATGCTCTGGTGCCCTGTGTCTTAACCAGAGAGAATCTACCTCAACAACTGATACGAACTAGTCAAGTTGTCTCTTAAAACTCAAGCCCAACATAAACAAACGGTCAAAATATCCACGTTCAAGTCTGCACCACCCTGAAACTATACAACTTAAAACCTGGCAGAATAAGTAATGATAACTTCAAATCACATGTAATGGATTTTCTTGGGTGAGGACCCCCAAACCCCCCTTTACATAAGAGAAGATTAAATCTAATTTTAAAAACAATGCTGATACATACATGTCCCCCTTCTCTAGAGATCCTGAATCATGTTTTCTCCCCAGTTCACGTCTGATTAAACAATGCTTGTTAAATGGTTAGCCACAAGCAAAATCTGGTTTAGGGCCACAAAATGCCTGTGCCCTGGTCGGTTTTGGTTGGTGTCATCCATTTTACGTTTGTGTGTGTTAGTGTTCCATACAAACATTGTTTCAAAGATGCCAAAGCAGAGTTACTCAAGATTGTGTTTAAAAGACATAACAATCCAAACAATACATCAAATATGTCATTTAACTTCTGTGACTCTCTGCAATACATTCAAATATCCAGCTCAAATGTTTTAGTTACACTGCTCTGAAACATCACAAACTTACTTTTTGAACCCCCACAAGCCGCACTGGCATGACATCAGTCCATCCATAGAGTTCCGGACTGCTTTAGTGTCCAATCTTTTAAAGACACATCCAGCTTGTGTTGCCGTGCCAGGGCAAACGCACTTGTTAACAGAGGTTTTTATACGCTCCTCCCGTGTTTCCTCCCTCCTCGTACGCTGTCTGTCTGGAATAAACTCGTTGAATCTTTAGGTCTCTCGAAATGTTCTCACTCTTTATCACACAACCCTTAACACAGCTGTGTCCCGCACTTTTTGGCCAATTTCCCAGCGCTGGAAAATAACATAACACGCCGCATTCACATCTGGCATCGCCCAGTGCTCCCTCTGTGCCCCGAGGTCCGGACAGTGACGGGACTGAATGCCCCGTAGTGCAGCATGTTATAAGTTGTGTGAAGTGGGATTCTTTGTGCCCGCGATGCAACGTTTTACGAGAGAGAATCCAATTTGGTTCAACGTTCTTTTCTTTGCAACAAGGAGGTGGTGTCACTGCGATGGGGACAAAAGTATTTTGAACTCAACAATGGCTCTGAATGGCCACAGAAAACTGGAAATGGTTTTGGTTCGTAGTGTGTTGGTAATAGATCACAGCTGCTACTATTACAGCCCAAGGTAAGTTTTAGCAGCTTCCCAAAAGAAACCAACAGGAAATAAGGCTGTCCTTTTCTTCACTATTGAGTTAGCGTAAATAGGTGCATTTGTTACTACCTGAATATTTCAGTGCTGTCTGGTACATTTACTCATTTTATCAGAATATCTTGCAATTAGAATTGTTCTGCTTAAAGTAACTTTCTGACACCAAAGATTTACTCCTGTTTGAGTCATACGTTTTATAGTAACAGAACTCTTATTTGAGTAAAAGTCTTGGTTACTCCACTGTGAGAGAAGCTCAACACAATCTTATGTTGACAATAGAGCTCCTGTATCCACACTGCAAAAAAAGCAAATCTAGCCAAGCTGAGAATTACTTGACTTTATATATTTTTATCTGGATTTGAGTAGTTTTGACTGGATGAGATTTAATGGTTCATGTGATGCAAAATATTTCACTAGTTTCAAGGTATTTCTCACAGATTATGTGATAATTTGTCTTAAAAGGTCAAATATATTTATAAACAGATACACTGCCCCAAAGTGCTGCACAAGTTCAATAACATAATGCAAATACTGAAAAATGAAAACACAATCTAAGTGTTATAAACATGTGCTTAGTGCTTCTTGACTTAGTTTTTTTTTTCTCATGTGTGTGATTTGCCAGTTAAAAATACCAGATTTGGTCCATTATTTAAAGGTATTGTACCTGATTTTTACCTTCATAAACGTGAAAAACAGAGCTAGTTCATTTTAAACAGTTTGCAGCCATAGACATTTATTTCACACATACCTAAGGCTTTCAGAACACTCACATTTTTCACCACAATGACCACCACTTTTTTACAACTTTCAGAGCCCAGAGCAGAGTTTGCATGCTAACAGTGCACTTCCTGTTTTGTGGAGAATAAAACACTCTTTCATCAGATGCAAACAGCACACAGCAATCTCATTTTGACACTGAGAGCTGCTTTTACTATATATCTCCACTCCGACAAGGTAGATTTTACTTTTTCACATGAAACAAATTGAGTAGAGCATCTATAATAATTCAATTATGCTATCTCCAAATTATAAAGTATAAAGGTATAAGATCATGAATCAAGTAACATCCAGACAGATACTCATCATAATCCTTACTTGATTTCCTGGACTGGACTGTCTGATACTTGAGAAATATAAAAACTATTTAAGTTATTTTGAAGCAATTTATGGCTTCCTACCTCTGTAAAATTAAAAAGTTGCTGGTTGCTTATAACAATGCACTGCCTGTTGCACAGGTGCCAGTCTGCTGTTTGTACAAAATAATGTTCCCACACTGAATGTTGTGATTAGAAACTTTGTAAGTGTATGTTGTGCCTTGAGGCCTCACATAATGCAATTATAAAAGTTTTTATTTTCCCAGGGCAAAGCAGAGGTTCATGTGTAAACTCTGGAGGGACCGGGGTAAGTGCGATATGGACAAGAGAGTATTTTTATATGGTGTTTGTTTTTTGTATGTTTTTTTAGTTGTTTAAAATTTACCACCATATTCTATTGAGATTGTGAATTTTAATTTAGTTTGTTGTTTTGAATGAGTTTAGTCTTATTTTTTATGTTATTGTGAATCATGCCAGAGGCAGACACTGTGGACAAAAGCTGCTTTAATTATCAGTCCAATGACTCTATAAAGTGTATTTTACAACAGAGAGCTACGCTGAGCATTTGTAACTTAAAGGACACATATTGTGCCTATCATTACAAACTGCTCTACAGGAGTTTTAATGTCATAAAATTGTGCAAAAAGAGAACTAGTTAATTTTAAAAGGTCATCAGCAGTTAGTCCTCACTTTCTTACATATTTTCTTACATATTTCTGACTCCTATGAGTTTCAAGGTGCTTTCCCCAGTTCCTAGTTTTCAGATTATTAAAACACTCTTTGTGGTCTCGTTTTGACTTGAATATCTGCAAACAGATTGTGCTCAACTACAAGGAAAAACAGGTTGAAAAATGACTGCATCATTATACAGCAGCGTACACATACTTTGGAGGCGAGGTGGGTTAAGTGTCTTGCCCAAGGACACAACAGCAGTATAAACGCTCTACCAACTGAGCCCTGAGGGATACACTGCAGAAATAAGATAAAATGCCAATTAAAGATATTGTGCACAATCAAATTAAATCAAGTAATGGAATATATCTGCCTTAAGTCCCTAAAAAGCATTTATTATGCAGTCATGGGCATCGGAGTCTCGGAGATGTTTAATATGTGCATGCAGCCTGCCTTACCTTTCCATGAAGGCTGCTCAGCCTTGTAAATGCAAAACGTAATTTATCTTTTTGCATTAATGCTAATAGTTGTGCCTCAGGATACAGCAGCATTACTGATGCCAAATTAAATATACATTGGTTATCTACCTCTGTAATAAAAGTAAAAAACATTGGATTCTCAAAACAAACAGGATTATTGGTTTTATAAATCCAGATTATGTGTTCTGTGAATGTAAGGACACAACTTGGACCTGGCTCTCCCTAAGGACTTTGTTTATGTAGATTTTTAGTGAATATAAGGGAAAAAAAGCTAAAACATCCATACTGAAATGCTTCTCTCTAGTCCATTTTTGGGCTGAAAAGTTTCACGGTGGAATTTTAATTTACTGCAAAAGTTTTCAGACAGAAACAATAGACAGAAACAACTGCCTGTACCCAGTAAAAGAAAATATACTCCACCACTTCTGCGATGTTTGGTCATAAATGATGTCAATTATAGCGTTTCAGGGGTCTGTAAATGCTCTTCATGTGTCCATGCAACTACAACATATCTTTTTCAAACAATGACCTCATGGCGACCTGCATAATTTACTGACCTTTAAAGCAACAGTATGTAACTTTTTGGAGGTGGAAAGTCACCTGCATGATTCCATAGAAAAAGAAAGTTAAGAACCATTGTTGGCAGTGATAGATTTATAAAGTTTTATCCCATACTGTGAGAGATTATAGTCGGAACAACATTTCCACGGAAACAAGCAGGTGTTGGCTCCTGCTCGGATGTACAAGTCAGGTTTTTGGAGATGCAAGCCCATACACCAGAAAAGATATTGGTTTCTTCTTTTTTTTTTTATGCAAACACACATAACACTGGTTGCACACGGCAGAGAGAGAGTAAAAAAACAATACTAAATCAAATATAACTAAAACAAAACATCCAATTAAATAAAATTATTGCATATTTTGTACAGCGTATATGTCATATTTGGTCCAATGTCTGTCAAAAGGGGCCATTTCAAATTATGATGTAGTGCACATGATTTAACGTTTGACAGTTTTTATAAAGTTTATAATGTTACTGATTGGACACAGGCAGCAAATGTGACATAAGTAGAGGTAATTCCACAACTGTTACCTAGCAACCATTTTGTTAACAAGGGCTAAAATCCATATACATAGTTCTGAAATCAAGTGGAATGCTAATACTGAAAACAGTCTGCAGTGTTTTGTTAATATCTGTCTAAAAGTTTTCAGTGCAATAAACAACAAAAACATGTTTTAAGTTCAAGTTTAAGTACATTTTTTGACTAAAATGTCACATACTGGGGCTTTAAATTATGTTCACAGCAGAATCCTTGCCCCTCCACTGCTCCATGAGCCACAGGTGAGAAAATGAATAAATCCACCGTAGAGAATGTCCATTAACTCTCTGTTAAGATTGAGTCTGCTCTGCCAGCTTCATCTTTATACTCAGTGAGATCTCAAGCATATTTTCTCTTCAGTTGATTTTTCTTCCATGCTGTACTTTTAAAATCTTCGCTACATTTGGTTTACATTTCACAATTTTTCTGCACATTCCCCATGCCATGTCTTCTTCTGTTTTGGTGTCTTCCTGGTATAAGTATTACATTGGTATCAGGCGTTTTCAGTGATCCATGTGGATGCACACAGTTACTGAACCAGCGCAATTCCGTTTTGAAATGATAGCCGTTTTGTCTCCGTGTGGATATAGCCCGAGGAAAGGAAAAGCAACTACATCTCCATGGAAAAAGTTACAGTGCACCTTTAACAAATGCAGATTTTTTGTGTGAACATTCTAAACGCATTCCAACTGAACAAGCCCGTTACTGACGCTTGATAAACACCGTATACGCCACCGCTTCAACTCACTGCGCAATAAAGGATTCAGACAGCTTATTAATAACAATTTTCACACTCAAATACAGCTTAATAGGCATTGTTAAAACGTTCTATTTTCCAAAGATGGAGTAATCAAGAGGGACAGAGAGAAAACAACAAACTCACAACGTGTTAAATCTAAATGGACGTTTTATTTGATCGGCCTGCGGGCACATTACAGCTACTCGCACCACGCCGGTCCACATCTCACTGACAATTAAAAGTCAATGTACTCTCGCGCCAAGGGCCTAAGGTGAAGCGAGGAGAGTCATATTAAACAAAAAGAACTGTATGCCCGCAGTAACAGGGGGGCCAATTAGAGCGGGGCTGACGGCGAGATGAGGAAGTTCACGTGGAAGCTACATGTGAGCTGTTTTCAATGATGGAGAGACAAGAAGTAGCATATTATAATCCGATCTGCAACTTTTTCCTGGTGAAACTGCTTACGTCTCAGTCTGCTCATGCAATATTGAACAACGCGTAGAACTTGAGCGATGTTTGGTCCCACGTGAACTGGAGCTTGTACATAATGCTACGCGGGCAGATGGCGCGTGGTTAGTCGATATAGAGTACGATGTGCACGTGCGAGAGGTGTAAAAGAATCCGTTTCTGAATATGTGATGCGATGGTTGTGACATAAAATCAGATGTGCAGTGTCTTCCAAGTAAATAGTTTGCGAACCAAATGTCAGCTCTCATTGGAAACTCTGTACTCTGCATGCTCAATGACTTAATTACACTTACTGCTTGACCGTTTTGTAAATTAAATGGTCACATTTTAGCCACGGTACAATGGTGTTTTGTCATCATTATCTTACGCAAAGTTCAATAAAGCAATGTTTATTTAAAGGCCACATTTACAACGTCGAAAGCTTACCAAAGAGCTGAGCAACAAAAGTCTAAAACGATAAACGTTGTATTTCGATTGATTTATGCATGTTTGAGTTGTCATGCTTTGACCAGTAATTGAGGCTTCAGTACTTGGAAAAATTCTGTTTTCACATACCCCCTGTCTCCATCACACTACTCGGTACTTGTATTGATTAGTTCAAAAATTCAGACCCCAGATCATACATCATAAGTACATGCAGGGGTTCAGCATAGTCACACATTTCAGCAATTTTCAACAATAAAAACATTTAAATAAAAATCTGGTGCCTGCTACAGGAGTAAATGCTACCATATGAAAGAAGAGGTGGAGCCATGCAGTCAGAGTCAGTCAGATTTGCAGTTTTGACTTCAGAAAGAGATCGATGCATGGAGCATTCCTTGTGGGCTTTTTTTACTGAATCTTATTGGCTTCAGCCTGAAAAGGAAATTGCCAAGACTCAAGAAATATGCTTTTTATCCTATTCTCGGCATGCTTGAGTCTCCAACATTTTAGTTTCTCCTGCAAATAGTTTTGTTTTTGTGCCTTTATGCTTCTTGTTGGCTGAGGAACTGTAATCATTTTTGCCCCCTCAGCTGCGATTTGCCCCTTTAGCTGCATCCCAGAGGACAGGTGGAGAAGTTTCAACATTGCTGCTTTTTTTCTTTCATAAGTAAGATTCAGCAAATACTAATCCCAAACCTCCCAACAACAGCTTTATTCTCTCTATATTTACCCAGAATAGAATGCAGTTACTGCTTGTAATTCCCGAGTAAATCAGACAGCTTAAAGGCTAAAGCTTAAAAAGCGTGCTAGCCATTTGTTTATACTCTCCCAAAGTGGGTTCAGAAAGCAGCTTCAGTTTGAATTAGGAGTCATTTTAGCCTGGTGCATTTTACGCGTCAAAAGCAGACGATATAAATCAATATTGCGTTTCTTCCCACGGATAGAAAACCCACAACAATGTGCATCTAGGATTCTACCACAAAAGGATCCAATTTAAAACTACAAATATCATTTTACCTTTGTATTAGCTAATAAGTCCTTAAAGAGGGGGCATTACACCTCTATTAATTGTTTAACACATAGCATATAGATCACAATGTTATCTTCTCGTTGCTTTGAAAATTGTATGTTTTTTATTTATTTCTTGATTGACCTTTATTTCACTCAGGATAAGTCCAAACTGAGACTCAGAATCTCTTTTTCAGGGAGTCCTGGCCCTAGAGGAGAACGTCTCAATCAATTTTGTTTTTGTTTTTGACACTCGGAATCCTGCTCCTCATGCTAAGTTCTGCTCCCCTCCAAGCGACTTCTTTGCTGAGTCCGTGTTTTTAGTCCATTTGTAACACATAATTTTGTTGGAGGAAGCTATCAGTCCTTGGTGTAAATGTGTATGTAAACAAACAAAAGCACACTTTGCTCAATTAAAGTAATTCAGACACTTTTCCTGAGCGTGAAAAGTAAGCGTGTGTCCTCTGTCCATCCAACTGCACTTTCTGTTTCAGGCACACATTTTCGATAAAGCGCCAAACAGAAAAATCACTGTATCTGCGCTTACAATTTCATGGATTACGTGAGCTTATGGGTGTTGCTCTGTGCACTGCAGAGAGCGAGTTCAAAAAAGAGGATCTGGATAGTTTTCCAATAGTGCACCCAGAATAGTCCAAAATGACTCAAGCATGCATGAATTACCATTTAAAACCACTTTCCAGGCATGTTTTTTGATGAAGGGAAAAATGCCATAATAGCTTCAAAAAGTTGATTTCAAGTGTAATAACCCATCTTTTTAAAAGATATCACCTGCAACATAAGTTGAAACCCTTGAGAACTGTCTGAGACTTCTGTCTGCTTTATTCTACGATTTAATGTCCACCCAGATTGCACATCCTTCGGCAGCAACGGAGGACGCCTTTCCCTTCCTGGTACACTCCACCTCCCTGCCTTCAAGCTACTTTACGCTGCTTTTAGATCAGAATTACCATCTTCTCACTCTCTTTGCTCTGTTATGTCCTCCAGGTACCATCACCCTCGATTGACGGACACATACACCGCCATTCCCCACTCCTGCCCTATCCACTAACAAGCGCGTCTAATCACCAGCTCCATTCCACGCGGGCTGACGATTAGTAGATTGGCTCAAAGTTTGCCAGAGGGTTCAAACCGAGGCATCGGAGGGACACAGCCCGCTCCTCGATACGAAAAAAAATCACTAAATAAATGCAAATACTGTTGTCACTCTTGTGTTTCAAATGCTGGCCTCCTATCTCAAAAGTCTAGGGACGTAGAGGCTGCGGTTCAGTGGAAGGGCCGCTGGTTCAAAATATCGCCGCGCTTGGTCGGAGTGTTGTTGCGCCTCATGTATGCTTCAGACAGAAATAAGTGCCGCTGGATGGTTGTAGCCGCAGGGTGAAATAGGGCAAGTGGAGCAGGCATAAATGCTTTAATGCCATGCACATAACACAAAGAGAAAAATTATGTTGAACAGTCTACAAAGAAATGCAAAGATTAATGAGAGAAATAAATGTCGAAAAAGGCAAGTAAATAAAAAGTAAAGTTAGTGGCATCAAAATTAAAGACACTGGGAAAGTGTCTCGAGTGTATATGTAACTAAACATACAGGGTAGATAAATAGTGGTAGAGGTCTAAGTAGCTGAAAAATGCAGATGCTTGATTTACTCTTGGAAATACAGATATATATCTTCATATGATAATTCATCTGATTGAACTATAATAGTGCATACTGACTAGTGAAGAACCTTAAAGCAGGATTATACCAGTGCAAACCCATTTATAAACATACAATATTGTCAAAAAACATGAATTGCAACAAAAAATGGCAGACTTAAACAAGGAAGCACTGAGTTGGTGTCAATAAAGAGTCAAGTAAACGTTCCTTATTCCAAATTTGCATAACCCAAATATAGTTGTGTTACAGAAAAA